>JAZKJV010011076.1:0-495738 GCA_037367405.1 Ottelia alismoides
TGAGGTCGCTGTGTGCGGTGGGAATTGGGTCGACGGACGACTGCTCCAAGCCGTTCGTGGTGCTATGGGCCTTATGGGCGGGGAGAAATGATCTAGTTTTCAAGGGCCAGCGGTTCTACCCCGAGAATGTTGTTTCCCATTGTAATGCGCTTTATAAGATGGGGCGAACACCGTCGAGTGTCTCCCCTATTTCAGGCTTTCAAAAAAATGTGTTTCCCATAGTAACGTGCTTTATAAGTTCTGGTCTTTGATGTAATGGTGACGTTTTTAAGTATAATATATTTCTGCTTGTGGTGACTCCCGTCTCGGGAGTGCACCCTTTTCCTTTCTCAAAAAAGGTGGGTTTCTTTCATTTATCTTTTTTCGGTGCCACATCAATTTTTTGTATGATACCCTCAATGTGAATTCGACCCTTCTTTGTGTGGTCACACATCCAAGAGCATCTTCATCACATCTCCAAACGTTTTTCACTCTTGTCTACAACTTACTTCCCAATTCTCATGCTCCTAAACGTTGATGATCTTACTGGATCATGATATTATCTTCCTTTGTCTTTAAAGATATCTTCTTATTAATGGGAACACTATACTCCTCACCATTTCATCCATGTTGCACTAGTTCAGTGTGTATCGCCATTAACTTCTGATTTTTTTGAAAGATTCAAATCTAAGTACTTAAAAGCTTTCTTCTTCGGTTTGAAATATGGTTCAAGGGTTACCTCTATCACATTTTCAACTTCATTGTTATTGAACTTGCATTCTATATGCATAGTCTTGGCTCTTCTAGTTGAAACCTCTTACACTCATGGGCTTCCTTTCAACGTTAAAGCTTCCTTGGTAACTCCATCTTTTATCATCTTGCACCAAGACATCTTTCCTTGTATGTGCTTTGTTAATTTATTTTAGCTAAGGTAAAAAGTATGGACTTTGGATTGATCCTCGATGTTGAATGATACTGATATTAAAATGATATGCCATCCCTGTTGGATGCATCACACAATTTGTTGCTTGGTAATACAACTCTTATTAGGGTGAGGCATATCTATTTCTCTAGAAACCTCGACATTGATTTCTCTAGGAATAATATCATAAGTCTTGTCCAAATCAACAAAGACCATATAAAGGACATTTCTTGTTAGAAAAGCTTCTTTCAAATGTCTGATGTGTATGGCCCATGGTTTAAGATGTCATGATATATCGGAGATATATCATCGTATATCGATATCGACGAGACGGAGGTATTGATATCCGCACTTATCCTTTTCAAGGATATCGACTGATATCTCGCTAGATATCGGCGATATATCGCCATATCTAGCCATATCGCTAAAAAATGATAGATTTCAGTGCAAAATTTCTCGGATATAGACCGATATTGCCGATATGTCATTGACATCTATGCATGTCAATGGTATTACTCACGTAAGCTCGATTTCACTACTTATCTAGCTACTCCTAGTATTAAAACACAACGAGACCCCCATCTGGTAGGGTATGGTGTTACAGGAGGGTGCATATGATGGTTCTTCAACTTAGAGGTGCCAAATCAATTTTAAATTCATCTTCTTTTCATTCAAAAATATTATGATGAATTTTATGTTCTTTAAAAACTATATGCTATTATGTTTTTTATTTGTTTTATTTCTGATATAGCTCAACATTTTGTTTATGTCTCTAAGTTGTTTAACTTTCATCATTTCCTTTCTAATACCTCTCATCAGCCAACAGTCAACTGTCATCATTGACAACTAGCGATATGCATATGATATAATGTGTTATTGGTGGTGCTAAATACACCTCATTCTTGCATATAAATACGTATTTGTATGTTATTTATTGTTTTAATAACTAGAATAATCTTAATTTGTGAGAAAATCATTTTTTGTGCTATTTTCGAGATTTCCACTGATATCATCGATATATCTCGATATTATCCCCGATATATCCTTTTTTCGGATGTACAGATATCGATATCGATATTTCGGACCTTCGTATGGCTTTGGTTTTAGATCTAAAAGAGCAACACCAAATTAGTTCTCTGTTGGTGAACTTATCTCAACAGTTTTTTTATTATTCTCTTCTATAACGTTTTCAAAAAGAATCCTCTAATTTCATCGTATGACTTGTCAATTTGATACCACCTTACAGTTCATGTAATTTTGTATATCTCATTTTTTCTTGTGTTTATATATCATAATGTTTTTTCCATTCATTTGATAGTTCCTTATCTCTATATATATCAAACATAATTTTTATATCTAAAATAATTCAAAAATTGAATGTTTTGATTAGTCAGCCAATTGTTATTTATTTTTTGTTAGTGACCTTTCCACAACTATTTAACGATGTGCACCTAATGACATACACCTAACAACATGAAGCAATAATAGCATCATGGGGTCAGGGAGCAAGATTCCGTGCTTTATTAGAAATTAGTGTAGAAATTAGTGCCCTATATCAAGGCCTTAAATTCGATTTTGGTCAAGATTCCATGGGGTTAAGGAGCATGGGATTTCGACCTATTAGGGCCTATATCATCCATTGCATGCTTCCAACCTAGGTTATGCAAGCCCCATGAATTCCTAGACTACTAGTGCTTTTCAATTGCAACAAATAAGGAACAATGTTATAAATATAGGTAGCTAGCGCTTCCAGAAATAGATCCATCTATCAACTCCTCACCCTCAATAACTTGCTGCTTATAGAATTTGTAAAATCATGATATGGAGTAAAGAAGACGTTGCCGGATAATTAGCCTGAACAACATTAACATCAATATTTTGAAAGTCTGTTGACAATCTTTAGATCGAGAATATCAATAAAAGCAAGTAAATGACTTTAACGGCATGATATCAAGTGCTGAGGTCATCTAAATACCTGATACTTGCGACTTGGCTCTTTTCTTGTCCCTCCAAGAATGTTTTAGATAACAAATTCATCAAAAGTGCCTCCATAGTAGTATATTAGTCAACCAAGGACATGCCATTCCAATTAGTAGATTCGATCTTGCAACAGATGTTAGCTGATTTGGCTTTGCTGGTCAAGGCTAGGCCAGATATCCTTGGCCTTCCGCTTGTGAATTAGTTTTGCTACAAATTTTAACTCAATACAGTTCATTAGTCAAGTCATCACCAAATAGTTCAAAGTTCTATGAGTAGGTTCCAGAATATTGCCAGTCAGAATATGGAGCCTCTTCTAACCCTCCATAAAGATCCTAAACAAGGATTGAAAATGCTAAAAGCGGAACGAGGCAATTTCCCTGGAATCGAGACGAGGCGTAGCCTTGAGGCAGTCGAGGCATAAGCTTCAGTTTACAAGGATAAATAGCTATAATTACTACAATAAAATATATACTAATGAAACTATGTATATTCTGACTAACATATGATATATATCACTATAACATATGATGAAATTATAAAGATAGGAACACCGAAGGAAAAGATATACAATTCTATGTCTTATTACTAAATTTCCATCCGATCAGAGAATGTGTCTGTTGATATACCCCTGAATTCTCACCATCTAACCCAGGCTGAAGAACCGTCATATGCGTCCCCTTCTGCCATACTATACACCCTAACAAGACGGGGGTCTCGCTACCGGTCAGCGAGCATGGGGTTGGTGGGGGGGGGGGGGGCTAGGGGGGAGCAAGTGTGCTCCCCCACCCATGCAGGGGTGTTCGGGTATATGGATTTGTTTGTATGTTTGTATTGGAGTAGTATATAAACTCCTTAAAAATAGGCTTATGGGTAATGTTTTCTATGATATTTGCGGATTTACATGTTTAAGGGTGTAATGGTAAGAGCTTATTGACATAATTGGACATGTTTAATGGTAAATATGAACATGAAAGCGGCTAAATGTAGGCATTCATCTTGTATAATTATATCCTAAACAACTAGACCGTTATGAACATTGTTTTAAAAAGCACGCCTCGAGGTGGTGAGGTGTAAGCCTCAAGGTGTTTTTTTTAACAAAAAGCGCCTCGAGGCTTAAGCCTCACCTAGAAGTTCTGAGGTGTAAGCCTCATGATACTGTGAGGCGTATGAGGCGGTGAGGTGGTCGAAGCGAGGCAGATATGTAAGCCTCAAGCATAGGGTTTTTTTTAACTTTTGGGTTATGTGCTTTGCACACGACCTTGTTTTTCCCTAAACATTATACATTTTTTGCTAGTATTTTGTTTCTACGTTAAACCTTGCATATTTCTATAAATAAATAGGATTGTTACACCCATAACCCTGAGTAATCTCGCAATTACAATCATAACCCTGCATAATCATGAATTACATGAGAAACCCCGAGTAATGCTTAACTCTTACATGACATAACCCCGTGTTATATTTCGTTTGAGATCCCCGTTATATTTGACAGTTTCCGTTAAAAAAAGACAAAACTGCCCGTAAAGCTCATTCTTATTTACAAAATATGCCATCCTTTCTTCATGCCCGCTCCTCTACCCTTGGTCCGTCGATCCTCCCCTGCTCGAAGCCCCAAGCAGGCCGTCGCCGATCCTCCCCTTCCTCCTACCGATCATCCGCAGCTAGCATCGAGCAACTGCTCTCCCTGAAGCCCCCCACCCCACCCCCCAACCCGGTGCTGACCCTTTCCCCTCCCTCGCCCCCACCCCCGATCCCGGCACCGACCTTCCCCTTCCTCGCTCCTCCCCTGCTCGAAGCCGCCGGTTCCTCTTTGAGGCCCCCTACCCTCAATTCGAAGCCTGCCGCCTTCGAAGCTCGAAGCCTCCCCCCGGCAGCCGCCGGTTCCTTCTTAAGGCCCCCACCCCCAGCTTGAAGCCCCCTGAGTTCGTACCCTGCTCGAACACCACCGACCCTTCCTCACGTGCCGATACTTCCCCTGCTCGGGGGCCTCGGTAACCAAAGCTCGAAACGTCCCCCCCGGCTTGCCTCCGACTCCTTCCACCGACTGCAGCTTCTTGCATCTGCCTGCAAGCCAGGCCTGCCTCTACCTTCATTTATTTTTTTTCCTTTTCATTTTTTTATTTTGGCTAATCCTAGCCGTTAGATAATAGGTTGGTTAGATTAACTCGCTCATAGGGTTGAGTTAACATATTAAACTAACGGAGGGTTATGAGTGCAAGATGGAGTAACTATCCGGGGTTTCTCATGTAATTCATGATTATGCAGGGTTATGATTGTAATTACGGGATTACTCAGGGTTATGGGTGTAAAAATCCCATTAAATAAATACATACAAAGAGAAGATATTGCTTGAAACAAGTGAAGCTCGATGATCTTATATACATCATGTTCAATTTATCATATTGCATCCACACATACTAGTTCAATTGTACACAATGTGCACTATTGTGTTTGAATTGTAATAAAATTTTTATACTAGTTATATGTTTGCAACTTGATGTTGTTCTTTGGTTGTTCTTAAAATAATTATCACATATATGAAGAAGCACGATTGAAAAGAAACACATGGAGTAAAACAATTATTGCATTTTGTTGTGAACAACGGAAACAATCACATGCCTAATATTAGTTTTTTTGAACGTCAATGCTTTCATTGCTTATGTGCTATATTTTACTATTGTGAGATTGTTTTTGAATATCTTTTTGGCAAAACTTAATATTATTATATACATATTTTAATGTATTTTGCTTAATTTTAATTCTTCTTTTCAAAAAATTGTGACTTATGCTTCGACCGATTTGAGGCTTACTCCTCGCTTCGCATTTTCAGGAAAATGCCTCGAATTGCATCGCGCTTTTTTAAACCTTGATCATGAACATATGAAATTGTCATCAGGACAAATGATTTACATAAAAAATAGTCAGAAAATCAACAATGCCTCAAGGACCGCCTCGACCAGCTGAGGCGGTTGCCTCTCAAAACCCAGTTGAGGCGGCCGTTCTGGGGTGATTTTGGGCCACCTCGTCTCGAAGCGTACGTCGTGCACCTTAAGGCACACGTTTTTAAACCATGTTCCTAAAAGCAATATTATTGGTGGCACCATTCAGTTTAATAGTGTTCTCTTGAACCATTTGAGGAAGGAGAAGTATATACATATAACTTGGTCTTAGTGGCGCTAGATCTTGTCGTCTTGATGGGATACTATAAAGAAGAAAAAGTACTATTAGGGGGATAATATTAGACGAGTTATGTTGAACAACCTTAATAGGTGCAAAAAATCGAGAATGGCGTAGAAGTTCCTAGTACAATACAAGCGCCTTAGATTCTTAGAATAACAAATCTGTAGGTCCACAAGAGCCATAAGAGTCAATGATTGAGGGGACATAGAGCTACTGAAGGCATGAGCCTATTTGACAGTGACTAAGCCGTTTGACATTAGTGTTGCTAATATACGATGGATTAGCGTGGAGGCTATGTTGCTAATATACGATGGATTAGCGTGGAGGCTATGTCATTGGACGGGTGCTGCTACAATGCTACAATTTATTTAATATAATTATTTTTTTACTGCTATATATGATGGATTAGCATGGAGGCTATGTCATTGGATGGGGAAATCAGAATAAAAGCACTCATCTTGGGGTGGGCTTACTACTTAGATGCTTTCAGTAGTTATCCGCTCCGCACTTGGCTACACTGCGTTTACCATGGGCACGATAACTTTGGACATCATGAAGCCTCTTTCATGTAACTTGGCAAGGACTTTTTGAGTCGTGGGTACATGACCCTGCTAATATACGATGGATTAGCATGGCGGCTATGTCATCGGATGGGCGCTGTTACATCGCTACGATTTATTTAATATATATTTTCTAATGCTATATTTTTTATTTGCTACAGTTTATTTAAAAACTCTAAATGTTTAGTTATTTTAAATACTGTTACATATATGCAACCGCTACTGAATTATATTGATTTGTATTACTTTTAATGGCGAAGCTTTCTCTCACTATAAGTAGGGTCGGCTACATGGATTCTTTCTCGAATTCATGTTGAAAGATACGACTATTTTTTACGTTGGCTGTCAACTACCTAATGCAACCACCACAAGGGGGGATTTAAACCCGCTCTTTTGGGTGGTAGGCATACCTCACTACCACCAAACCATTTAAGTAGGTTCTAAACTTTTAAATTAGATACATGGACTATATTGATTCGTATATAGAGATATAATTATTTAGATAAACTTTTAAATTTAGAGTCATTTTTTAAACCGTTGGTGTAGACTACTACAATTAGTTATGCTTTTTTTGAAGCCAAAAACAGGGGGATACACTTAGTGGTGTTCACCCCAAAATTTATTAAAAACTTAGAAGTATCATGGAGTAAAGACAAAAGGAAAAAAGTACAAGCATCTATATATCCCACTCATCCACCAATCTCGCAGCATGTATCCCCGCATTTTCTTTGTAAAAACGCTGCCCATAGAAGAGCACTGCATTCCTGCCCAGCCAAACGGCCCATAGCACGGCTACAGGGCCGATGAGCTCCCTTTGAGGCCTGCTCCCGTTAGCAGCCATCGAGCCACAGAAGAGGCCAAGTCTGATGTTCCCAACCACGCCAATCTTGCCTCCCCCCAGACCGGGACCACCTTATGGCATTTGAAGAACAAGTGCTCAATGGACTTAACCGCCTCGTCGCACAGGAGGCACCTATCAGAAACTAAGCCAAGAAGCCTAGCGCACCGGTCCCTCGTCATCAACCTTTGCCTACGGAGCAACCACAAGAAAAAGCCAATCCGCTCAGGGAGCCGTAGAGCCCAGAAGAAAGCGCAGTCACGAATCAAGCCCTCCGATCTTGATGGGGGAGGCCTGCAAATCGTCCCAAACGCCTTCCTAACCGAGAAAGGACCCAACCGCCAACCCCAATGATCCCTTCCCACCGTCGGGTGTCCCACATCCTTTATAGCATCCAACAAAGAGAGAAATTCCTCGAGTCTCTGGTCCGAGAAGTTGGAAGAGAAGGCGGGGAACCAACTACCATCAGACCAGCAAGACGCAACCCGTGCATCCTTATCAGCCGCAAGAGCAAACAGGCGAGGGAACCTAACACACAAAGCCCCCCCCCCCTCCCCCGACCAGTCGTCATACCAAAAGGCGAAGGACTCGCCATTACCAAGCACCAGCCTAAACAGAGAGATATGCCTGGATAAGACCTCCACCACCGGCCTAAACAGAGAGATATGCCTGGATATGCCAGAATGGCGTGAGAGAACCCACACGAGCAACCGTCCCCGGCGCCCCCCCCCCCCCCCCCCCCCGGTGCCATAAATCTTTCGCAGAGCTCCGCTACAAAAATCCTCCCCAGGGCCCCAGATTCTGGTAGCCCATTTAAGAAGTAACGCCTCATTCATTTGATCTAGCCTCTTCACCCCAGCCCCCCTCCTTCTTGGGCATCGTAACTTCATCCTAATCAACAAGGTGCATCCCCCCCAACCCCTCCCCCTGCTTTCCCCATAAGAACCTGCGCATCCGCTTCTCAATACGGCTACGGATCCCCTTCGGCAAGCGGCGGTTAGATAAGAAGTACACATGGATGGAGGAGAGCACCGCCTTCAAAAGGACCAATCATCCCCCTCTGGAAAGAATGGCCGACTTCCACCCCGCCAGTCTCGCCTCCACCCTCTCCACCACCCTCAGCCAATCCCGCAGCCTCGTTCTCCTCACTGTCAAAGGCATTCCAAGATAATCAATCGGCAGGGAACCACAAACCGATCTATTGCCTGACCACAAGCGCTAGCCTCCTCCATCGAAAGGCCGAACGGAATGACCTTTGATTTATCAACATTCTTGAAGAGACCAGACATTTCACTGAAGAGATCTAGAGTGACGGCCATGCCGGAGGCCTCCGCGACTCCCCCCTCAATGAAGAAGATAGTATCATCAGCGTATTGCAAAAGCGGGATCACCAATCCATCCCTAGAGTAGCCGGCCGAAAAACCGCAACCAATCACGCGCAGAGCAATGTGCGCCAATACATCCACAACAATGACAAACAACAGAGGGGCAAGGGGGCACCCCTGGCGTACACCCCTACGCGGATGGAAAAAGCCACCCTCCGGGCGGCCATTCACCATGACCGAGAAAGAAGACATTGTCACACAATGCCTCATCCAAGAAATCCACCGCTCCGGGAAACCACGCCTCCACAGAACCGACCAGAGGAACTTCCAATCCAGGCTATCATAAGCCTTTGCAAAGTCCACCTTCCACAAGACTCCCCGCTTATCCGTTCTCTTCCAGTTTGCAATTATCTCCGAGGCAAGCGTAAGACATTCTGAGATTTGCCGACCCTGAATAAACGCTGACTGCAGCGGGGAAATAATATTCTCAAGAACACGGCTGAGCCGTACGGCAAATACCTTCGCCACAATCAGATAGAGCGCATTAGAAATGGCAATGGGGCAGAAATCCTCAATACACTCGACCGACGCGTATTTAGGAAGGAGAACAAGCAATGCTTTGTTTATCCTCTCGAAGCCAGCATTGCCCGTGCAAAACTCGGAGATGACCTCCAGAAGCTCGGCGCCAACCACATCCCAAAAGTCTCTATAGAAAGCCACCGGGAAGCCATCCGGGCCCGGGGCCCCATCTCCATTCAAGTCCCATACCGCACCCTTGACCTCCTCTAAGGAGACCTCCTTAGTCAATATATCACACATATCGGGCGTCAAAGAAGAAGCCTCGAGCCCGGACCACCTCCAAAGCCTCGGAATAGTCCTCGTCGAAAAATCCTTAAAATGATAAACAATCGCTTTCCCCATTTCTCTGTTACCCTCCACACATACACCATTGATCGTAATCGATCGCAAAGCATTCGAGCGACGTCGTCCGCTCGCAATATGATGAAAAAACGCTGTGTTGGCGTCCCCCTCCCTAAGCCAAGCAATTCTTGATCTTTGTCTCCACTCAGTGACCCTCTTAAGGTCCTCGGTCACGACTAGTTTTTGAGCAAGCGACCGCGTGGCCAGCTCATCCCCCGAAAGTTCTCTACAACCCTCCAGCACATCAAGCCTCAGAACCACCTGCTCAGCCTCCAACCTCGTAGCGCATCTGGCAGCCCTGGAGTCCCTCTTAAAAGCACTCAACCACGTACGCAAGGAGCCAAGCTTCTGAACAAATCTAGACGCAGCCAAGCCACAAACCTCCACATTGGACCAGTGGGAGGCCACCAACTCCCTAAAATTATCCTCCAGCAACCAGCTCTTCTCATACCTAAAAAGTCCCCTCTGGGGGGGAGGATCACCGGAATCCCAAATAATTGGCGTGTGGTCGGAGTGGGCCCGCGGTCGATCCCCCACAGACGATAGCGCGAAAGAATCAAGAAGCTCAATTGAGGCCAAGAAACGATCAATACGAGAGGGAGAGTTCGAGCTCCTCCACGTGTAGGCTACATCCCCCGCATCCAAAACCTCAAGGGCCAACGCGTCAACAGTGTCAGCAAAATCCACCGAACCCGGGTCCTGACCGCCCCTGAAACCTGGCCTGTCCGCGATTCTAAGAGTAACATTGAAATCCCCCCTATGAGCCAAGGGATATCCACGAAAGCCGCACTCGCCTTCTGTAAGTCCTCCCACATCTCTCTCCTTAGAATATGGCAACAAGGGCCGTAAACACAAGATACCGCCAGCAGCGTAGAGGATTCAACACATACCAGGAGAACCAAGAGGACGTGTCTCCTACGCACCATCGAGCTAAAAGCCAAGGTCGAAGACTTCCACGCCACCAGTAAGCCACCAGAAGCTCCCACCGCATCCAAAACCCTGAACTGATCAATTCCCCCAGCACCAAACGATTTCCACATAACATCCGTGACAACCTGAAGCTTTGTTTCTTGAAGCAATACCACATCACAACCCCATTCAGTGAATCTCGAGCCCAGGATCCTCCTCTTGTCGTGCTTCCCAAGACCCCGCACATTCCAGGATATAATCTTCATTTGGAACCATCTTGCTGGCCCTGAAGGCTGATCACACCTGAGGCCTCTGCAATGGAAGTCTTTAAGGCTGAACATGGCAGTGGCTCGGAGCACGAAGGCCGGGACCTATTCCTGCGCCTGTACCTCTTGCCGGATCTTTTGTCAGCAGCCCCATCCATGAGACGAGCACCTCCCAAGTCATATCGAGGTAGCTGGGGCGTAGCAGAAGAGAGATCGCCCCGGGAGTGGCCATCCAAGGCCGAAGGGCAACTCCGGAAGGTGAAACGGACAAGCTCGACGAATCCCCAGCAGATACGAAACGGCCGCCGGAGAAACGCGACGATTCAGGAGGAGAAGCTGAAGCGAGCTCCAAGACCCATCATTGGAAGGCTCCCAATCACGTGTTGACGAAAGGGCCATGCGAGACGCCAGACCAGAGAGGCCCAACGTGGTTGAGAGGATCCGATTAAGAAAGGAACCCGAGAACCCCCTCTTGCCCGACAACAAATCATCCACAACGCCCGAAACTCCCTGCGGTCAACCCCGAAAGGATCTGAGCGAGCCGCCTGAATAGCGGGACCCGAAGCCAAAGGCAAAGACAGAGGCGGTGCAGAGATGATCAGTACCATCCTTCCTACGTCAGCAGACAACGAGAATTTGCTTGAGGCCAGGCACATCACCCGAGGAGAGACCACCAAGGGTTGCCCCGTATCAACTTCTCGCGACGATCCAAGCGAAGCATCCCTCGGGAACCCCACCGCCCACGTCGAAGACGAAGCGACATCCGGCAACCTCGGAACCTCCGGCGGTGGAGGCACGACGATCTGCAACTCCACCCTGAAACTGAAGCGTCCAACCTCCAAGGTCGCGAAGAAGACCTGGCCATCCGAAACCTCCACCAGCGCCCTGTTGCACTCCAACAGCACTAGGGTGACATCCGGCGCGGAGCCCGGCTTCAAACCATCATCTAACACCGCGAGGACTGAGCCCCAACGCCGGAGGGCCTGCCCCAAGCAGTGAACCGATCGGGACAGGAAGGGAACACCTCGAACCTCCGCCACACAAACCTCACCACCCGCATCTGAGCCATCCGCGAAACGAAGATCCCGCCAATGAACATTGCTCAACCCGCCATTTTGTACTTAGCGTTCTCTCTGCACCGTTGAGAGCCCACGAACACATCTCCGAGAATCAAGAGCCACGACGTCGCCCATAAATCGCGATCCAAGGAATCCCATTACGTGATTCTTCAAAGTCTCCACAGATAAGCAGCCTCACAACGCGCAACCTATCAACGCATGGGTGTCGGTATCGCGAACAACACCCTTTCCACCGCCATGCACGTCCACCTCCGCATCTCCCGCAACCATATCACCACTCCCACCCACCACACCTACCGTACGCTGAGAGCCACCCGCAACCACAGCCGCGAAGGAACGATGCTCCCTAGAACCACCGATCGAAACGGATAGATGTTGCGCAGATTGCTCCACCGAGCCATGCACCACAGCACCACCAGCACGAGTACCGAAATCGAACCAGCAGGTGGCCCGACGGTGGCCCACCCTCCCGCAGGAGAAACACCTCGGAGGGACAGGACAGAAAGACGCAACGTGTCCCCTCACCCCACATCGGAAACACTTCTTCTCCGGCTTCCTGTGGGAGACATGCACCCACTCCTCGTCAATCCCCTCGCCATGCACCGCACCCTCACCGCCAGCTCGCCTTCCCCCCTCCTCCTCCCTCCAAACCGCCCTCTTCCCCTTCTCGAGATCCCCACGTCGACCCCCCGCAATCTCAACACTGGCAACTTCCTTCGAACTTCCTCCCTCAACGCCCACTCTACGCCCCCCCGCAACCAAGGAGCCCACACTGACGTGCTCCGACGAGCCAGAGCCCTCTCCACCCGGCAATGACGAGACCCCCCAGGCGAAGAACTCTCCTGCACTCTCGCACCTCGCACTCTCCACCAGCGCTCCATCCGAACAAGAGGTCTACAATTAGTTATGTTATAAATGCAATTTATGATTATCCACCTATCTAAAAAATTACCTTCAAGTACAGTTGATTTTTCCGAGGAAACCAAGTAAATTTGATATCCCCAATGTTTTAGAAAACGAAAGGTGGATCGAAGTGGTTCTTAGAAGTGAGGTAAAGTCACACTCTTTGAGCGGTCGAGGTGTAAGCCTCAATACTTACAAAGAGAAAGTAAATTAATAATTTATACATTTACATAATATATAATTACCAACAAAACACAATCATGACTTTTTAATTCATTAAGGGGTTCAAATTAATTTTCTTGCTTTAATCATCCTTATATTATTGAGAGATTTTGGATCAAAAGTTTAGGAATTCACCATAAATTGTCTATTTTTAAGATTATAATAATGATCTGGGTTGCATGCATAACTAAAAGTTCACAGTTAACTTAGAGGATCAAGTACTTTATGTAATAAAATGATGATTTAACGATATTCTATGTAGATTTTTGCAAAAAGTTCCCAAAAAAGTTCTATAAATATCTCATTTGTAAGCAATAAAAAATCTCAATGATGTAATCATTTATACAGTAGGCAACCAAAGGTAATGATGCGGTAAAATCAAATTTTAATTAATAATCACATAAGCATCCAGTAGATTATAAAATCTTATTAAGATTTCTAAAGATTTGTCTTAACGTTGGAATATTTCCCCAAAAGTTCTCTCATTAAGTTTCCTAAATCTAATATATAGAAGATCAGCATATAATTTCTTCTTTTAAAACATCTTCACATTCCTTAAATAATTGAGGTGTTCATTGCCTCACAACCTAAATACCGTCTCAGAGTCAGACAATCGAGGCGTAAGCCTCACATAAGCAGTCCAAGGCTATAACCTTGAGGTTATATTCCCTCAAAAGTTCCTCAACGCGTAAGCCATAGCACCCCGAGGCGGGTTTTTTAATTACAAATGGATATCCCAATATTAACTCTAGAACTGAGTTTGATTGGTGACTGGTTTATAATATTCAATTACCGGCCACTGTAGATTGTGATGGTTGTAGACTTGTACTCTATTTCATACTTCGAATTTCATGTTAGTGACATTTCTTTATTACATTGTACCCTAAGATTCATAAACCTGTAATTTTCGATATTCTCTGAAGGTTTTGATATGTATTACTTTTTGAATAAGGTCCTAAGATTGTTCCTAAGGATGGAAATTGAACTTACGGAAAGAAATTATAATTCTATATAAAAGTTATGACAGAAGATTAAACAAAATCATTTTGCTTCTCCATGTGCTTTTAGTTTGTAATTCTTATGCATTAGCTTTGTGTTTCTTTTGGTTTGGATTGCAACTAGTCCGTGATAATTTGCTGGATATGCATAGTGGTACATACCAAACCATTAAATATGCATAGTGGTACATACCAAACCATTAAATGCTCAACAAACTTGCCAGTAGATTAGGCTTGTTATTACCAACAATAGATGTTCACAAGTACTTGTATACCAATTTGATGAACTCGTATGTTGCTCTTATTTAGGTTGTATTTGACAATAAATGTTGGAAGAAATAATCGAGATGTTTATTGCAGGAATTAGGTTCTTTTATATAGAGGAGAGATCTATGGGTAAATTACATAAGATAGACATAAAGAAATAAAATAACCGAAAAGGTACATAGAAACATAGTAATATCTCTACACTTTCCCTCAAGTTGGAGCATAGATGTCAATCATGCTCAGCTTGGACGAACACTTCTGAAATGGACCCCTGACTAATGCCTTGGTAAAGATATCTGCTTTTTGCTCTCTTGAACTAACATGAGAGGTAGAAATCAAACCCTTTTGGATCATATTTCTAGTATAATGGCAGTCTACCTCAATATGTTTCATTCTCTCATGGAATGCAGGGTTGTTTGCAATGAATAAGGCAGCTTGATTATCACATTGTAACTGCATGGGTAGAGAAACATCAACATGCAAATATGGTAACACCGCTCGAACTCACATCATTTATGTACTTGCTTGCGCCATAGCCCTATATTTAGATTCGACACTTGATCTGGCCACAACTGTTTGTTTCTTGCTTTTCCAAGAAACAAGAGAACTGCCAACAAATACTGCAAAGCCCGAAGTGGACTTTCTATCCTTAGGACACCCTGCATAGTCAGCATCAGCACACGCAGATACAGAGAGAGTTGCTCTTTTTTTGAAAAGTAATCCTGCACCTGGAGAAGATTTTAGATATCTCAATATCATGTATATAGCGTCCATATGTACTTGCCGAGGTTGCTCCATGAACCGACTCACTCGACTCACTGCAAAAGAGATATCTGGTTTGGTAATAGTAACATACATGAGTTTTCCCAGCATCTCTCTGTATCTCCTTTTGTCAACTTCATCTGTATCATCATCGTATAATTTCATGCTAGTATCCATAGTAGTAGAGGGTCGACACCCAATCATGCCAGTCTCAACAAGCATGTTTGTAACATATTTTCTTTAGGTCATCACAAGACCCTGCACGTTCCTAGCAAATTCCAACCCCAAGAGATACCTTAGAGTGCCCAGATCCTTAGTACAAACTGACGGCCTAGAAACTCTTTTGCCATCTTTATCCCCTTTATATCATTTCCTGTAACAAGAATATCATCAACATAAACCATTATGACAACAATACCTCTAGGTGTCCTCTGCACAAAAATTGAATGGTCTGCATTAGACCTATTGAACCCCTGCTTCTCAATCAAATCCGAGAGCTTCTGAAACCACACCCTTGGACTTTGCTTAAGGCCATATATCGCCTTATGGAGTCTATAGACCTGCTGACATTCCCCCTCAGCAGCAAACTTCGGAGGCTGCTGCATGTAAATTTCTTCATGTAGATCTCCATACAAAAATGCATTTTTAACATCCAACTAAAATAAAGGCCAATCACGTACCACTGCTACTGAAAGTAGGATACGCAGTGTAGAGTGACGAGCTACTGGAGAAAAAGTGTCCAAGTAATCCACGTCGTAGGTCTGAGTAAAGCCACATGCCACTAACCTTGCCTTCTAGCGATCAGGACTGCCATCTGCGTGATGTTTAACAGTAAATACCTATTTGCAGCTGACTACAGACACCACGAGAGGAGCAGAACACCAAACTTCATGTACCACGGAACTGCAACACAACCATCTCTTCCTCCATAGCCAAGCGCCAACAACTATCCTTCAATGCATCCTGATAATTCCGTGAATTTCCACGACAGATATAGCCACTGCAAATCTCTGAAAGTCCCTTGTTAGACAATGAAAAGAAACATGAGAAGCAAGGGGGTAAGAAGCACAAGACCGCTTCTGCTTGCGAACTGCGATAGGAATATCCAGGTTATTGGGAACCTCTTCCATCTGTTGGCTATTCTCCTGTAAGATTCCTGTACAGGTATATCTCCAGATCCATCATTAATAATCATGTTATCAAAACAAACTTGGGGCATATTGGATGACGGGCGATGACCATGAGAAGAAGTAGTCCGACAAGTATAGAATTCAGGTAATGGTCGAACAATTAGCACATTCGACTGGGTAGTAGCCGACTGGAGGGGATGGTGCCTGGTGGTGGTGGTTGTGGTGGGTCCACATGCACAGAAGGAGGTGGTGAGTAGCCCGTAGGAGGGGGTAGCATGTAAACCTCATCATCTGAGTATAATGATGAAGCTAAGCTGTCACCTATATGAGAGAAATACATCACAGATTCAAAAAATGTGACATCAGCACTGATATAGTATTTTCTGCGCAAAGGGTCATAACAATGGTATCCCTTTTGAGTCCTGGAGTAACAACAAACACACAATTGACAACTCTAGGAGAGAGCTTGTCAAGATCTGGAATCAACTGATGAACAAACGCAACAGAGCCGAAGACACGAGGAGTGAGTGAGAATGACTTCTTCTCAGGGAAAGCTATAGAGAAAGGAATTTTCTCACCCAAGACAGACGATGACATACGATTCACCAAATAACATGCTGTAAGAACCGCATCATCCCAAAACGAATGTGGGGTGCGCCTCTGAATGAGAAGAGTCCGAGTAACATCGAGAAGATGACGATGCTTTCTCTCAGCAACACCATTTTGCTGAGAAGTGTAAGCACACGATGTTTGATGGATAATCTAACGAGATGAAAAAAATGGGATAGAGCACGAGTAAAGAATTCCAAAGCATTGTCTGTTCGCACAAATTTCACAGAGGTAGAAAAAACATTCTGCACTTCATTAATAAAAGTTTTGATCACATCCCCTGTTTCAGACTTATTTTCAAAAGAAACACCTATGATACAACAACAACCTTTTCCTACAATTAAGTAGGGTCGGCTACTTGGATTCTTCGCCTCCATTCAGATCTATCTTGGATCAATCTTGGGCTTATATCCAAAAAATTAAGATCCCTTCGTATAGTCTCTTTCCAATACTTCTTGGGCCGTCCTCGTCATCTCTTAGCCGGCTCAACATCCCAACACTCGCATCTCCTAACTGGTGCATCAACTGATCTTCTTTGCAAACCATCTTAAGCGATTTTCTCGCATCTTATCCTCGATCAAAGAAACACTTATGACAACCGAGAAAAATCATTCACAGCCACAAGATAACACCTGTGTCCGTGATGATTAGGAACACGATTCGGACCCCAAATGTCTACATGAAATAAATCAAAAGGGAGCTAGTGCTCTGACTCTAACGACTAGGAAAAGCAGATCAATGATGCTTTCTTAACTGACATGCCTCTCACTGGAAGGAAGAACCAGGTGAAATCTGTGGCAACATGTGACACATCTTCTGAAGAGGTTGATGACCAAATCGAAGGTGCCAAGTGAACGGAGAGACTGATCCAGACGAATGAAAAGATACGCTTGCACAGTGATGCAGCGTGACCCAAATTATAGGTCGAATTTATCTAATTAATTAGTAATCAATTTTATTTATGTTTTTATGTTGTCGTAATTGTCTAATTAAGTAATTGAGATCACATGTGATCTCAACGTTTATTTCGTAGATTTCAATTTCAAAATTGGTCGGTTAATTAGTTAGAGTCCAATTAGGATAATTAGTTGTCAAATTAAGTTAGTTTACTATTTTTGTAACACCATCTCTCCTATATAAAGAGATGGTAGTCCCATGTTTTAGTCAGTCAAGTATTATGAAAATTTGAGTTATCTCATTATCTCTCTCTATCTCTCCTCTCTCCTCCCGCGATCTCCGCGTTCTTCTCCCTCAACCTCTCGTATTCCCGACGAGTTCTTCTTCTCAACCCATCTATTTCTTCCACCAAATATCCACCGTTCAATTTCTTCAAATTTTATCGACGCGCTAAAAAGCCGTTTGCATCACACAGGGAGTCCGAACCAGGCGATAAAGGCCACCCTGCTCACGACCACTCCCAATCACTATGCCCGTAAGAATGTCCTGAAAAACAAGAGACAATGGGTCAAAAATAGCTCGGCAGCGCAAATCCTTTCTAATCTGACTAATAGAAAGCAAGTTCATAGAGAAATCATGAGCATGTAGCACATTTTGTGAATGCATAGAAGGCGTTAAAGTGATCTCCCCCTGTCCTGTGGTTGGGGAATGAGTCCCATCAGCTATCACAATATTTCTCCATGGAGGAACCTGTCTATATGATGCAAGCTGTTGTCTGTCTACACACAAATGATGTGTTGCACCGGAGTCCATAATCCACTCTGTATCTCAGATCCATGACAAGATGTCAAAGCATAAGTACTTGAGATGCTAGCTGTAGCAGAGATACTAGCAGAAGCAGATGCTGCAACATCTGAATGGCCTCCTAGAGATGGTGAAGTGGAAGGAGGCATAATATCCCTTAGTCTGGCCACGACGTCATCAAACCGTTGATCTGAAGTAGGAACTGTAAGAGATTCAACCTGTTCCGCTACTCGGGCCGATGGAGGAATTCCCATGCTTGGAATAGCATGCATCGTCTGAATGGCCAGGACGATGACAAAACGTGCGGGGCTAACGGATTCGACCCCCTCTACTACGAGGTCCACGTCCATGGTAAGTAACGATCCTCCTTTACCTCGGGAGGCTGCATCGTCGAGGAAGTCTGACCACTAGTAGTAGACAGAACAATAATCCTGCTAAGCCTGCGGAAGGCTTCCTCCATGGGAGGAATTGTAGCATCTGCAAGGATCTGGGAGCATGCAACATCATATTCAGGATCAAGAGCAGCTAGAAATACACCAACCATTGTAGTATTCCTATATGTCTGCTAATTCTCAGGGGTGGCAGTGAGAGGCATGAAACTATGTTGCTTCTCAAACATCCCTCTCAAGGATGTATACAACGAATGCAGGGGCCGTCCATTCTGCTTGATAGTGAATATATCATGCTGGAGTTAGAGAATCTTCGTCTCATTCCTCGCCTGAGAATATGTTGCTGCGAGGATATCCCACATCGCCTTAGCAGTAGACTGATGTACACGTCATTGGTGATTTCAATCGTCAATGTACCAGAGAGCCATACTTTGGCATAAGCATCGTCCGCCTCCTATGAAGCGTTTATTCCAGTCTTCTCCATCGGCTCCTCCTCGGTAGGAATATGTTTCTTACCATTTGACTTCATAGGACTCATGAACTACATAACCTAGAGCTCTTTGTTTGTCCCGTCCATTTTGACAATAGGCGCTGGACCTCTGAAAGCGCCTGTGGCAGGTATATCTACTTTGTTCTTAGACATGGTGCCAGAGGTAGAAGAATAGGGCTTGTGAATACCAAAAAGTGAATGTCTACAAAGACATGTGGATTGAATGCATGCGTAGGCTTATGTACTCAAACCCATCAACCAGACGAGAGGACCGACGCCGACATGCAGGGAACGACGCACGTGCAGTTAACATGCACGAGGCTACATGCGTGGGTTGCGCACGGAGGCTACGCGCTTGAGCAATGTGCGGATGACGCAGGGGCGCTGCGCGCTGGGGCTGTGTGCGCGAGTTCGAGCTGCTCAGGGGCACTGCTGCTGGGCGCGCGAGCGCGGGGAGGCACGCGGGGGCGATGTAGAAGCGCGGGGGCACGGGGAGGGGGCGCGCGAGGCTGGAAGGTGGAGTTTAGGGTTTTGGATACCCGAGCTCCGATCTAGGACTGCCTCTCTGATACCATGTTAGAAGAAATAATCGAGATGTTTATTCCAGGAACCCTAGGCTCTCTTATATAGAGAGACCTATGGGTAAATTACATAAGATAGACATAAAGAAATAAAATAACCAAAAGATACATAGAAACATAGAAATATCTCTACAGTAAACATGTTTTTTTTTTGAAAAAATAGGAGTCTATCGATTTAAGAGGAATAAGCAACATTTTTTCTAGAAAACATGTTGATTTCTCTATCCCGTGGATACTGACTGATGTCTGATGGGTACGGGTGGATCGAACTAAATGATCTGGATTGCTGCAATCACAATATTATAAAAACAAGCACATTGTTATGTAGCACTTTTTAAATCACAGATAAACCATCAATCCACAAATGTACATGTATTTTACGTGGAAGCTCTCCTGGGTAAAAATCACGACTTGAGTCTTCCGACTCGGGCTTTCTACCTGACACACACGAGCCTTCTACTAACCTGAGTTGCTTGAACATGTAACCCAACCGTATTACAATCTGAATTGATTACGTGGTCAACTCAATTGTATACATAGCTTCAAATTTTAACGAAATTCAACTGTTTTTTTTTCCAAAATTTCCATTTCTCCAGGTCATCTGAATCAAAACACTGCCTTATTTTTTTCCACGATTTCAATGAATCATCATCGAAATGTCAGTGAAATTTCATCGAAAATTGCATGTGGCTTCAACAAAACAACAAAAATAAGGTAATCTCTGTAGTTAGTTTCTTAATTTAGATCTAAATCCAGATCAAATCAGTTAGACACAAGATTTAAGAGTTATATTAATGTTTTAACTGAAGAGATTTATATATTTTTATTCTTTCTTTATTTTGGTATATATTTTGATTAGTAGTTGTAATATGTGTCACCTCATTCTTATTGAAGAGGTGATTATCGTGGCTTTTACTTCCAGTTTAGCTTACAATTCTGACTCTTGGTAACACATTTCTCTGCATATCAACATATACGGTGATTATGACGATAATACTACTTCTAAACTTATATTTACAATTCTATTTTTACAAATAAGTGTGCATTTCTATTTTATTTAAACACTTAGGAATATTGAAAACATTGATTTTCGGAAAAAGTCAAGTTTAGAGTCACTTCCAAGATTTCTTACGATTTCACCAAATTATTTGAAATTTCTTTTTTGGACACGGCGAAACGAAACCAAATTCCGAAAATTAAGGTTTTGCTTTCTTACGGCTTCTCTTTACTATAAGGAATATGCGCGGTTGTTCGAGTACTAGGTTGTTCGCAACCTTCTGAATCTTGTGAATGTAAGTATTCGTCTACTATTAGGTTGGATATAGATTGAACTTGTGAATGCCCTCAGTTTCTTGGTTCTGGCTGATTTGTTTGTGTCTTGTATATCATGCATTTAACGATCATAAGCTATGATGCAGCGTGACCCCAAATTATAGGGTCGAATTTATCTAATTAATTAGTAATCAATTTTATTTACGTTTTTATGTTGTCGTAATTGTCTAATTAAGTAATTGAGATCGCATGTGATCTCAAAGTTTATTTCGTAGATTTCAATTTCAAAATTGGTCGGTTAATTAGTTAGAGTCCAATTGGGATAATTAATGGTCAAATTAAGTTAGTTTACTATTTTTGTAACCCCATCTCTCCTATATAAAGAGATGGTAGTCCCATGTTTTAGTCAGTCAAGTATTATGAAAATTTGAGTTATCTCATTATCTCTCTCTATCTCTCCTCTCTCCTCCCGCGATCTCCGCGTTCTTCTCCCTCAACCTCTCGTATTCCCGACGAGTTCTTCTTCTCAACCCATCTATTTCTTCCACCAAATATCCACCGTTCAATTTCTTCAAATTTTATCGATGCGCCAAAAAGCCGTTTGCATCATGATGCAAACGGAATTCGGCGCGTCGATAAAATTTGAAAAATTGAACGGTGAATATTTGGTGGAAGAAATAGAAGGGTTGAGAAGAAGAATTGGAAGGGTTGAGAAGAGAACTCGTCGAGAATACGAGAGGTTGAAGGAGGAGAACCGCGGAGATCGCGTGGAGAGAGAGGGAGAGGAGGAAGGAGAGAGAGATAAAAATCTCAATTGTAATTCATACTTGACTGCATAAAAATACTGGACTACCATCTCTTTATATAGGAGAGATGGTTTACAAAAATAGTAAACAAATTAAAATTGACAACCAACTTTATCCTAATTGGACTCTGACAACTTCCAATTGACCTCTAATTACTCTAATTAGACTCTAACTAATTAATTGACCAAAATTGCAATTAAAATCTACGAAATAACGTTGAGATCACAGGCGACCTCAATTATTTAATTAGACCATTACGACCACTAAAAACGTAATTAAAATTGACGACTAATTAATTAAATAAATGCGGCCCTATAATTTGCGATCACACTGCATCAACTCTCTGCCGCTTTAAAAAATTTGTCTCCCGACGAATTGCTCGATGTAGGCTTGGAGGTCGAATCTGCAGATTCCGCCGTCTTCTGGAAGAACTGGTGTGGGGCGAACGGCGGAGTCCATACGCGGGCGTAGATGCCGCGGTCGTCGTGGTCGAAGAACATGCGCGACGCGAACGGCGGCGCCTTCTTGATTGGGTTTCCCTCCTTGTGGTGGCCGAAGAATTGATGGGGTATGAAAAACATGGCCTTCGGGGCATCCATAGCGAAGTAAAAGCACAAGGAGAGGAGAAGATGAGATGTGTCCAAGGAATGAAGCCATGGGGTCCTTAAAGAGGGAAAACCCAAGACTATAGTCCCATTTGGATAAGGAACAACCCCCTTTTTTAAATATTCCCGCCTCCAGGGGTGTTGGCGCAATTTTCGCACCTCTTTCTCTCTTTTCATAATGCTCTGGACCTTTCTGTAAATAGAGAACTTGAGGAATTTCTTTTTTCAATTTTTTCCAAGTGATCTCCAGTCCCCACAGTCGTGGGATTCACATCCCGTCTTCTTCGGAGTTCCCGTTAGGGCATGCTCGCGTTCCCCGTGTATACGACGCAGCCTGAGGCGGCGGGGTGTGGCCAGGGCTTTGCGCGGGAGGCGCGGCTTTCGCGAGGCGGCAAGGGCAGTCGGGAGGGCGAGGGCGGGACCGCGCGGTGGCGAGGCGGGGGTCGCAGGGGTTCGGCGCGGAGGGGCGTGGGTTCTGGGGGGACGAAGGGGAAGGTGGAAGGTTGTCGGGCGGCGAAGGGAGATGGGGGGAGGAGGCGGCGCGCGTGGGAAGCTGGGGCATCGCGTGGGTTGGTGATCCGGTAGGAAGAGGCGGCGGCGCGTGGGAGGGCGCGCGGGGACGAGGGGGCGTATGCAGGAGGGGTGGGGGTGCGGGTATGCGGGGGTAGCGCGCGGGGAAGGTCTGTGGTGGAGGAGGGGGGTCCTGGGGATGGGGAGTGGGGTCCTGGGTTGGCCGAGGGGGTGGTGGTTGTCGGGGTAGGGGGCGGCTGGCGGGGGTGGGAGGGTGATGGGTAAGGGGTTGGCGGGGGCCTGGGCCACAGGGGTTGGGGTTTCGGGAAGGGTTTGCGGTGGTGAGGGGGCAGCGGGAAAGGCGGCGAGGCTGGGGAGGCCGTGGGGAGCCCAAGGCGGCGGGCTTGGAGATGAGGTTAGGGCGAGGGAGGTTGGCGGGGAAGGTGGCTCTGCCGTGGGGGGGTATGGGGCTGCCGGGACTGCGGGAGGGACCGCCGGTGGGGCGGCGAGGATCTGGGCGGCCTGGGGAGCCGCCGGAGGGGCTGGGGCTGCGATTGGGGCCGCCGTTGATGACGGATCCAGATCTGGACGTTCCTGGACAGCGGCTGATTCGTCTTCTTCGGCGATGTTTTCTTCGTCGGTTAGCGCGTCCATCCATGCTTGAACCTTCAGGGATGCCGTAAGACGCTTTTTGTACTTCCGTTGACGCGAACGCGCATGCGGCCCATGAGATATGCGGTTGAGATCAAGCTTCAAACACCAATATGCCACGGGATCGTTGAATCGTAGGAACGATTCAATATCCATGCTCTGATACGAAATGATGCAAACAGAATTCGGCGCGTCGATAAAATTTGAAAAATTGAACGGTGGGTATTTGGTGGAAGAAATAGAAGGGTTGAGAAGAAGAATTGGAAGGGTTGAGAAGAGAACTCGTCGGGAATACGAGAGGTTGAAGGAGGAGAACCGCGGAGATCGCGTGGAGAGAGACGGAGAGGAGGAAGGAGAGAGAGAGATAAAAATCTCAATTGTAATTCATACTTGACTGCATAAAAATACTGGACTACCATCTCTTTATATAGGAGAGATGGTTTACAAAAATAGTAAACAAATTAAAATTGACAACCAACTTTATCCTAATTGGACTCTGACAACTTCCAATTGACCTGTAATTACTCTAATTAGACTCTAACTAATTAATTGACCAAAATTGCAATTAAAATCTACGAAATAAACGTTGAGATCACAGGCGACCTCAATTATTTAATTAGACCATTACGACCACTAAAAACGTAATTAAAATTGACGACTAATTAATTAAATAAATGCGGCCCTATAATTTGCGATCATGCTGCATCACCACCATCGACACCTCCTTCACCATCGACACCTCCTTCAAAGAGGCGGAGCACATGGTACGTGATTTGCAGAACAACTTCCGATCCATGTCATCAATGTTTCGGGACCTAATGGCCAACTTTGAGGCCTACCGCGACGCCCAAACAAAGCCGCCACCTGTCGAAGCCGCTGCCGCCAGTTTTGATGAAGAAAATCTCGCCGTAAAGGAGGAATCGGCCGCTGTCCAGGAACTTCCAGATCTGAATCCGTCGTCGGAATCGACTCCGTTGCCCCCTCCAACCATCCCGGCGCCACCCCGACCCTCCGAGGTAACTCCCACCACAACCCCAAGCCCCCCAGCGGCTCCCCTAGCCCCGCAACCCCTTCCCGACACCAAAACCCCTGTAGCCCAGGCCCCTGCCACCCACTTATCCGTCATCCTCCCACCCCCGCCAGAGCTCCCCTACCCTCACCCCAGCCATCCCCTCCTCCTCCGATACTTCTCCACACCTCCACCCCTGCTGCCGCCACCTCCACCCGCAGCACCATCC
Organism: Ottelia alismoides; assembly: GCA_037367405.1. Lineage (NCBI taxonomy): Eukaryota > Viridiplantae > Streptophyta > Magnoliopsida > Alismatales > Hydrocharitaceae > Ottelia > Ottelia alismoides. The sequence goes on from JAZKJV010011076.1 coordinate 25,094, forward strand.
ACCACCACCGCAAACCACAACCCCTCCCTCGCCATCGCCCGTTCCCCACCCGCCTCCCCACAACGCCGCCCCCCCTGCCACCTCTTCCTCACCGCCGCACTCTGCCTCTCTTCCTCTCGCCATCTCCCTGCGCGCCAACGCGCCACTGCGCGCCCCTCCCCAACGCACGCACCAACCCCACGTTCCCGCACGTCTGTCCACCCAGCCGTGCAACACAACCGCGCACAGCCGAGCCACAACCGCCCCACGCACCATCCGCATCCGCGCGCGCATCCACGAGCGCCGCACGCCCTTCGTCCACGCCGACCCATAGCAACCACGCCGCCTTTGCGCGATCTCCGACCCCGCGCGCATATATGGCAACAGGGGCTCCGTGCCCTAACAAGGGGCCGAGAAGGGCGGTATCCGAATCCCTGGAAAAATGGGATTGGAAAGCAAAAGGGAAAATTGCAAAAATAAATCCACTAAAATCCCTATTTACAGGCAAGTCCAAAACAATATGAAAAAAGAGAAGAATGAAGGGGTACGAAAATTGCGCCCACAACCTTGACGGCGGAATTATTTTAAAAAGAGGACTGTAATTAGGAAATCAGGGGATCTTCCTTATCCAAATAGGACTAGGACCTTGGGTTTTCCCTATTTAAGGACCCCATGGCTTCATTCCTTAGCCACATCCCCTCTTCTCCTCTCCTTGTGCCATTGCTTCATTATGGATTCTCCAAGGACCATATTCTCCATGCCGCATCAATTTTTTGAACATCACGGGAAGGAGACAACAATCAAGACGACGCCGCCATTCGCGCCGCACATGTTCTTCAACCACGACGACCGCATCATCCTCGCCCGCGTATGGATTCCGTCGTTCGCTCCACATCAGTTCTTCCAGAAGACGACGGAATGCGCCAAATCATCCTCCAAGCCTGCAGATCCCGCAATTCGTCAGGAGCCGAATTTTTAAAAGCGGAGGAGAGTTGATGCAGCGTGACCCCAAATTATAGGGTCGAATTTATCTAATTAATTAGTAATCAATTTTATTTACATTTTTATGTTGTCGTAATTGTCTAATTAAGTAATTGAGATCGCATGTGATCTCAACGTTTATTTCATAGATTTCAATTTCAAAATTGGTCGGTTAATTAGTTAGAGTCCAATTAGGATAATTAGTGGTCAAATTAAGTTAGTTTACTATTTTTGTAACCCCATCTCTCATATATAAAGAGATGGTAGTCCCATGTTTTAGTCAGTCAAGTATTATGAAAATTTGAGTTATCTCATTATCTCTCTCTATCTCTCCTCTCTCCTCCCGCGATCTCCGCGTTCTTCTCCCTCAACCTCTCGTATTCCCGACGAGTTCTTCTCAACCCATCTATTTCTTTCACCAAATATCCACCGTTCAATTTCTTCAAATTTTATCGACACACCAAAAAGCCGTTTGCATCAAGCTACAAAATGCATCTATTCGACATACATGTTAAAATGATTTGTGTTTGTGTGAATGTATGTGTCTTATTTTATTTTTAAAATTAAATATTTTGCTAAATTGAAAGTGTTTTGCTTAGATACAAGTTCTAAGCTATCATTTCGATCTTCAATTTCTTACATAAAATATCATTTTGCTAGTACTATTTGCTGGTCTATATTTTCTTTGTTATTACTACATGTGTCATCATTCTCTTCATATTCAAGAGGTGAAACTAATGTCTTCTAATTCTGTTCCAAATCTGGTTCTGATTTTGAGCAGTATACTACTTTTTTGGCTGTGAAGCGATTGGACGGGAATTTAATGTAACATATCATGTATAAATCTTACTATTAGCAAAAAAATATGTATTTCTATCTCATTTATTGAGTTAAAGAATATTAGAAATATTAATTTTAGGAAAAAATGAATTTCCAAGTAATTTCCCCAATTTTTGGCCATTTCACCGAAGTTCTCTTACCGAGGTTACCGAAATGAGACTGGAATCTTACTTTTAAGGCATTACCGTATACACGTAAATAATCCTTATAACCTCAATATCAAAGTAAATATGCAATAAAGAATATGATGCAAAAACTAATACGATCTTATAGAGAGAGGGGCATGCTCGTAAGAATTAATAGCAGAGAAATAGAGCTGTTGGAATGAAGAACACAACAAAAAGTTTCTCTTGAATCTCTCTGAGTATATAGTGGAAAGTAGAGAGATGCGGGCTTGTTGCTCTTTGTTGTGTATTGTAGAATGAGGTATAATGTCCTTTTTTAGGGCTAGAGTCCCCATAGGCATTTGCTTCAAAAAGTAGCCATTATCAACCAGTCAGGAATGGAATCGCCTTCAAAAATCTTTCTGAAATGGAATATGATCGATTAAGATACAAAGGATGATTGATCCGAATCAAATTATCAATCACATGGATTTATGTGATCGATCAGAATTAAAAGATGATCGATCAAAAATAAAAAATTGGCCGTTCAATAATATAATCGTTATAATTAAAATAATGATCGATCAAGAAGCAAGGTTGGTCGATTAAAGTGTGATCGATCAACTTGACTCTTTAACCTGAAAGTCAAAGTTAAAGGATTGAAATGCAATACGTATGATTCTTGAGGTCTTTTACATTCTAAGACAATTACAAAAAGCAATACTCAATAAAGAAGAGACTTAATCTTCTTCTTGAGCTTTAGCTGAAGTTTTATAGCCTTGAACTCCTTTGAGATTCTTGGCTTCTTCACTTAAGCTTGAGCTCCTCAGGCTTGAGCTTGTTTCTGGTTTAGTAGCTTTCTTGTTCTTGACCTAGTTACAAGTTTTACACACATCTTTTGTCTATCTGCAATCCACAAGTTTTGACTAACAACACAAGTTCTGTTATCATTAAAATGTACATGCTCGTGCACTAACAGTCTCCCTACTTATGCATGAACTCACAATCTCCCCCTTTTGACGATGTCAAAATATTTTATGCTTGCAAAAATAACTGTGTGATCAACGCCTAACCAGCTAACTTAATTATGTCTCGTTGCAATATGACAGATTATGGATATATTAGAACCGAGAAAGTGTCTCTTCGAGAAGTGGCTCGTCTAAAATCTCCTGGATAAGTCCAGGGTCGAACAAATGAGCATTATCGATCAATCTATTATTTGGATCTAATTACGTGATCAAGTTACTATAATGTATTACCTTGGTCAAGTGATGCAAAACAAATCGATGTATAGGTCTTTTATGGGTTTTTCATGCAAATATATTAAATGCTACAAAGTGTGAATAGATGCAACACAATGCAAGTACAAAGGTAAAGACAACTCACAATTCATGCTTCTGTTTAATGACGTTTCAATTGGATTTATCAAGCATAAATTGGTCCAAAAAATATAACCAAATTTATAGCTCTAAAAGGTCTCCTTTTTCATGCTTTAATTAATCGCACCAAACTAAGTATTAACACATTTAATCACCCATAATAACGTACTAAATCGGGAATTAAAATCTAAAATATTTTATGCAAGGGTCCTGATTAAATCAATAAATTCAAAGCAATGCAATAGCTTAATGCAAGAATCCTGATTAAATCAATAAATTCAAAGCAGAGTAGGGGCTTAATGACTGCATTAAAATCAATTAGCCTCACCAACAAACCATCTAATTAAGGTTTCAAGGTTTATATATGTCTCTGAATTTTTATTCAAATGTAAACAGAGCATATCAGAGATTTAGGTTTATCACATAAAGAGCCTAACAACATCTTTAAAACAAGACTAATTTCATCAAATTTGGATAATATATGCTTAAAATATTAACACATCAAGTTAAGGGCCTAATTGTAAGAAAAACATAACAAAACATAACTAACAAGTCCAAAACATGACTGAAATGCAATATACACAAGCTGCCAGAGTTTAACATGCAATTTAATCTGCATGTAGGTATAAATGGAATTAAAACAAGTCGGCAAGGCTTATCTGTAATTTTTCCTAGGCGGCATACGCTTCGCACACGATGAACCTAAATGTAATTCACCAAAACTCGGGTCCAGATGTTGCAAAATAACCTGCTCACATGCATCGATTCACGTGGGGGTTAGGCTCGGGGCACTGACTTGCTTCGGGCGATGTGGCACGCCCTGGTGGCTTGCATGTAGGCTTGAGCAACTTAAAGCTCAGGTATGAACCGTTTCTTTGGAGGGAGGCATGAGATAGATCCCTTTCGTTGGATTAGGTCATGCATATCCAATTCAACGATATTTGCTTGTCGAGGTCACCTCCTCTCTCTGCCGTAGCTCGACGGTGCAAATTAAGCTCCGACGACGGATATCTTCCTCCTCCGCACTCTTTTGCTATGTCTGAAGGTCCTGGCACCTTTGTGAAGGTGTCGTGAGGATGATGGATCATCGAACGAGGATGTCCTTTTCCTGGAAGGTCTCTCCGATCACTGCTTGTCGGTGAAGAAACCTGAGACCAGAGAAGGTACCTCGGTACCAACCATTGAATCATGCATGTTTAGTGGTTTATAGCCGAAGAAAGGGAATCTTGTTCGATGCAAATTGAGGTGGAATGGGGGCTCTATTGTTTTGAAAGAATTGAGCTTTAAATATATTTACAACACCTTTGCGAGGATCGTGAAAGGTTGAAGTGGAGCAAGTGATGGAGAAGTGGAAAGAAGAAGCACGCGCGAGGTCGACGTGGTGATGGAGGTACTCAATGTATGATCAATGGATAGAGACAAAGTGTGTGCATGTAAGGAAAAATCAGAGAAATAAGGAGAAAAGAAATTAGGACTTTACCTCGAGAAGGGTGACGACCGAGGAGGAACTAGGAGGCCGAGACGAGCCTGGGGAATGGAACCGGAAGCTCCTGGTCGTTTTGCTGAGCCTGGGCGAGGGGCTAAGCTCGAACATCTCCGAGATGGGGTTGTAACTTGGTCGGAGGATCAAGGATCACGCTAGCAAGGTTCTCTCCGTCTTTGCTCAATAATCTCACACAAACCCTATCACAGTAGGTGGAGGTTTGTTCAAGGTTCTCGCACACAGGGGCGGATAGTCGCGAAAATGGCCAGAGATGGAGTATTTGAAGAGTGAGAAAGAAGTACGGTTTCCAAGTGGTTTTCGATGAAGTTCAACCACCATTAGGTCGTGATGGAGGTTGGATCTTGGAGATTTGAAGACATGACATGGACATGGTAGGTTATGGCTACGTCATGGGACTGTTGGTTGACAGAGGTTGACTGGAGAGGTTAGGGTAAAAGGGATGAGCAATTACTAAGATTTTTGATGCTAAGAAGGGCATTTGTGAGGTGGAAGATGAATCGTAGCCGTTGGATCTGAAGATCCAACGGCTGGGGGTAGGTGGGTGTCAATGAAAGGTCGAGCCTCATGGCTGGAGGTGGAGGTGCCACATGGCCCAATAGAAAAATAAAAAATGAAAATAAAGAAAAATCAATATAAAATATTTACATGTGCCAAATGAAAATCAATATAAAATCAATATATACGTAACTAAAAATATTTATTTTTAATTTCTTTTGACTTTTTTATTTTTGATTTATGAATAATCGTAAATCAAATATATACAATATTATTCTAATTTTATTTAATTTTTAATAATAGGAAAACACAAGAAATAGAAGTATAATAATAGGATTATTTTTGTACATTAATTAAGATTAATTATATAAAAGATGTTGGATGTTAATGTTAGATAATTAATAATGAGTCTTATTGATTAATTTAAGTAAGAGGGATAATAAAAAGATAATAATATGATAAATCATGGATTTATCGCCCCCTATACTTGAACCTTGCTCGTCCTCGAGCAAATAAAGAATGAATAAAATTTGATTAATTTCTGACTGTACATGTGAATGCACAATACTTGATTCGTTGAGAACCCTCGATTTTAGTGATCATAAAATTCTTAGCCAAACCAAGCTCTAATCAAGAAGAATCCAACTTCCCTAATATCAGACTCTTTTGTATATACATAAAATAAAGATATGTCATTTAGTGTAGACTGCATTTACAAGTGTAGAGTCGAAGCGTTCAAAGTTTCAGTACAAGAGACTCTCCTAAAGACCCAATCGTCAACACTAGGGAGTAAATCAATTATTGCATTAAATCTACCGTCTCTTTAGTTGTCAGACTTAAATAGGTAAATGGAAGACTGGTTGATGGAGGGTATATGTTGGTGTCTTTTCTTCTCTCACTCTTATTGGAACTGGGGTCCTTTCGAATGCATTATTAATGCAACACATGTATTTTTGTTGTTGATCATTGTATCCGTCAAGAGAATGCTGAGTCGTCTGTACTTGTTTTTCTGGGAGATGCACCATGGTATATCTCTTTTGAGTATATATTGTACTTTCGGCAACCAGACTTCTATCACTATACGATGCTGAGCCCTTTTTTGGTACTAGCCTGACTCATAAAAACTGAGATTTTGGTTCAAGTGGACACTTTAAAAAGTTTGGGGGCACTAGCCTTTGATGGAAGCTCTTTGTTTTTGACTTTGTAGTGTAAGAGATTTTTAACAAATGTTATCTTATCTTTTCTTTTTGGCTAGCTCTATTGCTTTTACCAAGTTGCCGTACACTGATCAACATTTTATTAGGTTTCATCATACCCTGGCACTTAGGTCAATAACACAATATAGTACAAGAACTTGTTCTCATATTGGCTAAGGTTGCTGACTCTCAGGTTCTATGAATCATTCATCGATTTTATCCCATCCTCGAGCATTATAAAATCAGATTCAAACTCAAATTCCTCACTCCAGTTCCTCAAGTGAAACCTCAACTCATCTCATCATAACTGCAATCATGCATGCGAGGTGGTGATCATATTCTTTGAGGTAGAGACAAAGTGCAATATAACACATATATCTTTCAAAACTGAAGAAATGTGAATAATTAAGTCTAAGATCCAAATGACCAAGGCTGGTTAATTCTGAATTAAAGGACCTCATTAACAAAGTGTTCTTAAAATCTTCCGCCCTTATGTGAATGTGCAAGTGGCAGGGATTAAAGGCTAACTTATTAGTTAGTTTATTTTTTTAACATTTTTTTGATAGTATATGCAAATATACAAAACAAGGTGTCAAGACAAAGTGTACCCTTTTCAAAATAATTCACAAAATATTTGAACAAAACTATGTTACATAGATAGCAAATTTTCAAAAATTTTTCAAATCAGTTTCAAATCCCCATACCCAGAGCCCATAAAAATATGTAAAACATGTGAAAGTACGAGCTATGAATAAAGTATATATATGTAATGTATACATCCACCACTTATACTTAGCTTGTGCTATGTCCTCATGGCACAGAGTGAAATGAAAGACAGCTCGTACTAAGCATAGAGAGGACGAAAGGTACGAGGAGAGAAACAAGTACGCCCCCCATATACTTAGACTTTAAATGTCATGTGTAGGATGAAAGCAATAAGGAACATGGCATAAAAGAATAAAAGAGAACAACATGGATAAAAAGCGCTCGACCCCTCTATACTTAGGATAGAAATATCCTAAGTCTGAAGACTATATGGATAAAGGGAAGGGGCCGAGGGAATGACTCAAGAGACCAAAGGGAATCTATAGACAAGAGCTGGGGTTATCCCTATATTTAAGCTTTAAATAGCCTAAGCAAGGAGTGAGTATCTACAGAATAGGGGACCTAAACTCTAAAAGAATGAACAAATCAAGTGTATGGTTACTGTCAATCAGAAAGAATAGGCGAATCTTCTCGGCTGATGAATCTGTATGCTACATTTTCATGAGTGGTTTGAAGTATCTGGAAGGTACTTGTTCTGCATGAAGTCAATTATTTCAACTTGGACTAAGTGTTCATTTTCATTGACCAAGAAGAAACATGCACCATCTATGAGATCAGCTATCTCTACACTTCCACTGTCGTGCGCCTTCTTAACTATGTGGGGACCCGCCCATTTAGATTTGAGTTTTCCATGAAAAATCTCTAACTTGACGTTAAACAACCATACCTTTACTCCGAGACAGTTTTTGCATATCATGTTCGGGTCATGCCATTTCTTAACCGTATCCTTATAGATCAAACTGTTGTCATATGTTCGGTTTCTGATTTTCACGAGCTCGTTGAAGTTTAGGTCATGACAAAGATTCCCTAGGTGACAACTTCAATTCACTTGTTTAATCCATTCTGATTTGTGAATTAACTCTACGAGCAAATGTCATGGCTTGTCATAGATCATCCTGAAAGGTGAAGTACCGAGTGGAGTCTTGTAGGCTATCCTATAGGCCCACAGAACTTGTTCCGATAGCTGGGACCAGTTCTTCCTATTTGGATGAACCAACTTTTGAAGAATACACTTCACATCTCTGTTAGACACCTCTGCCATGCCGTTCGATTGTGGCTGGTAAGGACTAGTAACTCTGTGCTCAAATACATAGTCCTTAACCAATGATCTTACATCTCGGTTCATAAAGTGGCTACCTCTATCAAAATGAAGACTTTTAAGACCCCGAACCTAGCAATGATATGATTATTCACACACTTACAGATAGTCTTGTTGTCTACGGTTCTGATTGGGATAACATCCACCCACCTAGATAAGTAGTCAACCGCCAACAAGATGTACTCGTGTCCTTGACTGTTGAGAAAGGGACCCATAAAATCTATGCCCCACGCATCAAAAACATCATAGAAAATCGCCGGCTGCATGGGCATCTCGTCTCTGTATCCAACTGTCCCTCCCATCCTCTGACAGATCGGGTGCGATCGTACAAAGTCAATCACATCCCAAAACATGGTCGGCCAATACTATCTACATTGGAGTATCTTGTGCGTGATTCTCTTCCCCGGATGGTGTCCTCCAGCTTCAAGCGAATGATAATATGTGAGGACACTCTGTTATTCCTCTTGAGGAATACAACTTCTTCAGACACAATCAGGCCCTTCAAAGAAAAGGAACAGATCTTCCCAGTGGTATCTCCTCGATTTTGACTTCAGTCGGTCAATAGTACTCCTAGTCCAACCATGGAGAATCTGCTTGGAGACAAGATAGTTCACCATGTTGGTATACCGCATGAGTGAGTCAGTGATGCAAATTGACTCATCTGAGAAGGTCTCTCTAATATGCTCAATGTTAGGAGAATCTTTCAGCTCAAGTCGGGAAAGGTGATCAGCCACAACATTCTTTACTCCAGGTTTATATTTTATTTCCAAATCAAAATCTTGAAGTAGCGAAATCCACTTAAGAAGACACGCCTTCGCATCCTTCTTTTCCAATAAGTAACGAGGTGCTGTGTGATCAGTGAATATAATCACTTTAGGGCTCAAAAGATGAGACCTAAACTTCTCGAGGGCCCAAACTACTACGAGCATCTCCTTTTCGGTCACGATATAGTTTTTCTGTGTTGGATCCAAAACTTTACTTACGTTGTGGATGGCAAACAGAGTCCCTTCTCGCATTTGACCTAACACAACTCGTATGACAAAATCCGACGCATCAGTCATGATCTCAAAGGGAAGAGATCGGTCAGGAGATTGTAAGATCGACGAGTCACAAGTCTTTCTCTTTAAGAGCTCAAAGGCCTCCAGACACTTGTGATATACAATGACATCGATGTCGTTTCCTAAGAGCTCGATTAGTGGGCGGACAATCTTTGAAAAATCCTGAATGAATCTTCTATAAAATCTAACATGTCTTAAGAATGGCCTCACCGACTTCACGTTGGTTGATGGATCAAGTAACTTGATCACATCTACCTTGACAGGGTTAACTTCCATTCCTTTTTTTGGAGATGATGTGCCCCAACACGATACGCTCCGTAACCATGAAGTGCCTTTTCTCTCAGGAGAATACTAGATTGACCTCCCTACACCTTTGCAGAACTCAGTCCAAGTGCACTAAATATATATCAAAGGAATCGCCTTTGACCGAGAAATCGTACATGAATACTTCATGGAAATTTCCCAGCATCTCGGCAAATACGGCGACCATGAATCGTTGAAATGTACTCGAGGCATTGCAGAGCTTGAATGGCATGCGTTTGAACGCGTAAGTGCCGAATAGACATGCAAATGTGGTCTTTTCCTGATCTTTAGGGACGATGACTACCTGATTGTAGCTCGAGTACCATAAAGAAAACAAAAGAACACGCTCCCTGCTAGTCTCTCTAGAATCTGATCAATGAAAGGTAAGAAAAAGTGATCCTTTTTGATCATGGCATTCAAGCGTCTGTAGTCAACACAGATGCTTTGCGACGTGGGTACTCAGTATCACGATCTCTACTCCCTCCTCGTTGGTGACCATAGGAGTTCCCGACTTCTTTGAGACAAAATGAAGTGGGGCCACCTACTTGTAATATGAAATTGGGTTAATGAAGCCTTCTCTACTTCACTTCTCAATCTTTACTTCACTACTTCTTGTAGATTAGGTTTTAGGCTTCTCTGAAACTCACAAGAAGGTCTTACATTCTCCTCAACAAAGATATAGTGTGAACAGGGAGTAGGGTTAATCCCTATGAGATCGGAAACAGTCCATCCTATGGCGTTGCCGTTCTTCTCTAGAACGCCCAACAACCTAGACTCCTGTTCGAAGGCTAGTTCAAAACTAATAATAATAGATAATCTATTTTTGGGTCCCACAAGAAAGGCATACTTCAGTGTAGGAGGTAGCGGTTTCAGCTCTGGTAGTGATGTATCGTCAATCATGCCTAACTGAACTGCATCTGAATTTGGTTCCATGTTGCATGAAGGTGGGCCTAACTATACTGTACTCGCCACTAACTCTGTTGCGTAAGAAGTCAGATTGCGAAAGAAACTTGGTAGTTCGACCAAAGCCACGCCCGACTCGTCATCTACACCTCTTGACCGTTTCGAAGGAGATGGAACCGATAGATCCGAAGGGATCTCTGAGTCGTCAAGTGAATATGTATGTGCATCTCTCAAGAAGTCTGACAACACCTGACAAATTGCATCGTGCATACTATCCTCTCCAGATGAGAGGGTCTAACTCACTCCTGTTGGGGTTTGTCTCCATATCCCAACGGTGCTAATCACTTTGCAATCTGTACCTGAAGAAGAGTACTCTGTGCTAGTTTCGGAGTCCGGTCACTGCCACTTTATTTGCTTCATCTCAAATTCCACTTCTTCGCCTGGATAACGGAATTTCATCATTCCTATCTGATAATCAAATGAAGCACCGGCGATCCTAAGGAAAGGCCTTCCGATAATGATTTGAGATTCTCTCCAATGATTGAGGATTTCCATATCAAGGGCTGTAAAGTCCACCTTGTAGTCTTATCCCTCAATTGAGATAACGACATTCTTCACTTCTCCCTTAGCTTTCGTCATTGACTTGTCTGCAAATTGGAGTATTGCTCTTGATTTACGAAGTAGTCCTAACTCCAATTTCTCATACAAAGCAAAGTGTAGAAGGCTGATAGAAAAATCGTTATCTAGTAGAGTGCGTATAAACACAATGTCATCAATATGACTCCACATAATGTGCACCCATATCTCTCTTTCTTGGAAGTTGCTGATTCTTGAGGCAATTAGTAGTGGCTACTGATAAAACGTGAGTATTAACATAGCTGTCTGGTTTCTTTCTGCTAACCCTAGAAGGTGTGCATCAAACCTTGAGGTACTTCTGAAATGCAGGATGACTATCCATATACTCATCAAATGTCACCTTAACTATGATATTATACTTAAAAATCATGCCATGTCCGTGATATCCTTTTGAATCTTCTTAGTGCTGCGCTTTCCAACCGTTAGAGCACGAAGAAAGGGATTGAAGCAAGAGAAACATAAGATGAAGAATCTGAATCATAAACTAAAACATCATTCTTTGCATTAATAGAAACAAAATTCTTCATACATGAATCTTCTAAATGCAACTTGGATTTGAATACAGAGTTGTCTACTACCGGTTGGGGGATATCTGCTGAAGGTATATCCTCCTCTATCGGAGATACAAGGTCCTCCATAGACTTAAAGACAACGCCATACTCTACTACTATGCTTCTGTCCTCATCCTTTCTGTCCCCTAAGTAGATGTCCTCGTCCTCTATTGAAGGGGCTACTATCCTCTCCTCCTCGTTCTTTGAAGTCTCCTCAGGTTGAGCCTCATAGGCGACCCTTTGTAGGTCCCTGGCCCGATCAGGTACGACCACAGTCCTTGCGCTCCTTCGTGACATATGATTAATTTCATCACACGAAAGAATCTCATACTCAGATCTGAGTGAGTCTGAGTAATATACCTGACCAAACTACTGCTATGGCTGTGACTTGTTCATGCTATTAGGGTTAGCCTAAACCTGCGTGTGAATGGAGGTAGGCGATGCAGACTGCTCGTCTTGCCATCGAGATAGACATTTGTTGTCCACATGCATATTCTGAATTTCATTCCGGTAGGAATGAAGCTCCTCGAGAATCTGACACTGGAAATCTGTAGGTCTCGACGAAGAGGTCTGCTTATGGGATGAAGAATATCATAAAAATTGGCCCTGATAACCCTGATACTACTGCTGTGGGTGATGCTGGTAATGCGTGCCCTGCTAACCCAACTGGTACGTCTGCTGATGTACATACTGCTGTTGCCTCTGCTGCTGGGGGGTGGTATGAACCAGGGCTCGGTTGTGTAGGAAGCGGTACTGAGGTGAACACACTATTGTAGAAGGTCGTGGGACACGGGTAAGATGGACGGTCCTCCGTGCTTCCCTGTGTGGCAATATCCTGGGTATACCAAAAACCGTTCACCTCCTACACCTGAGGAGGCTCCTCCATTGCTGGCTCGACTGATGGTGGCTGTTGTTGGTAAGATTGGGTGAAGGACTGATCCTCTACCCAAGGCTGGGGTGGTCTTGACATTGGCTACTCATGTACATGGTGTACTCGGAAAACAGGAGCAACAGATGCAACCGTAGTAGGTATCATCTTGGATACCCTCTTAGACAACTCCTCCATCTGCTTAGGAAGCTTGGATATGCTTTCAAGCTCATTCATCCTTTTATCGATCCGCTCAATTAGTGTTAACTTGTTAGCAAGGATCCCCATGCCGGGAATCAGGTCCTCGACAAGATCGATTATAGCCTTCTTCCCCCCTTTGGATAAGAGTGAAATGAGGTACTATGCATACGCCCTGTTGGCGGTCTGTGAGCGGCTTGTCTCATTCATTTGCTCAAATACCTTCCAGACGACACCCGCTCCTCGTGAAGTGTAGCTGCCTCCACAAGCATCACTCACTAAACCCTGCTCCTCATGGTTGAGATCACTGTAAAGAGATGACCAGAATGGTATTCTCCATCATACCATGACATGGACACTTCTGCAGTGTGCCTTTGAATCTTTCCTAAGTATCACAGAATGACTCATTGGATAGCTGGAAAAACTCGTGATACGTGGCCTCATCTTATTAGTTCTACCCAAAGGGTAGAACTTCTTTAAGAACATGTCCTTGAACTGGTTGTAGGTGGTCACTACTACACCTAGATTTTTCAACCAGTAGTCCTCCTCATACCCCAAGGCAAATGGTAGGGCTGTGAGCCTATATAATCTTGGCTAACCCTAAGGTGCCTAAGGTTAGTACAAACGAGCTCAAAGTTCCTTAGGAATGCATAGGGTTCTTCATGAGCATTCCCGTTGAAGTACAACATCAAGTTCAGAAATTGTGGCTTCAAATAATATTCAATCTCAGGTTGTGTGGGACTCAGAAAGTTCTACACTCAAAACTGTCCTGGGTTGTAGGCCGCGTCCATGGGTGCATCAACCTCCACATATAGTTGTCCTATCTGAGCTCTAAAATTGACATTCTGCTACCCAGATGCTGCTAACCTAGCTAATATCATTTGCAAAATGTCCTTATGCTGCTCCCCATCATCTTTAGCTTCTTTGGAGGCATCTCAACTGAATTTTCTTGGAATCCTTCATCAGAAAACATGTTCAAATTAGATGAGGCTGTTGAACTCAAATCAACCTCACTGAGATGAATGTCTTCCTCGATAAGTAGGAAAGAGAGGAAGGGGTTGGTCCATGTGTGACCATCTCCGAAGTGCGTGAACCTGAACTCAAGTGGGTCATGAGTCCATGGAGGTCCGGGAAGTGTAGGGACCTCGGAAGACGTACTCTTTGAGGGGTTCAGAGTGAGGTTCGTAAAGTTCTAACAAAAATCCCCCCCAACTCATCTTGATTTCAAGAGGATTGGAATGAACACACATAGTAAGGAGGCCTATGTACTACGGTGCACGACAATGTGTGGAGTAAACTCACGCAATTCAAACGCTATGCAAACCCCTGGAATTCACCAACTTCACACGTGAAGGCCGTGAGAGTTCGACCGAAGTATCTTGTTGATTTTAGTTGGTGGTAGAACAATCTTTCAAAGCATTACACAGAGGGAGTCATCTTACACCCATCGATGCTCATGATAGATCCTAATCAACGAGGTGATCTTCCTTGACTGCTGGGTTTCAGTGTCACATCTCTATAGAGACTACCATGTTTACACAAACGAAACATATTTCTAAGGTTGAAGGCAAGTCCTTGCATCTCTCAAATCCGTGAGAATCAAAATTGGAAACTTAGGGAGCAAATCCATGGATTTGGACATTTACCTTAGGGGCTATATCCTCACCCACTCTGTCTGGGGGTAAGTATTTATGTCCAATAAGGGCTTTAAGTATCTGTCATACAAGTGTTCATTTTATTCTAAGTTTCTATGGTTGACTTGCTTACTTCAGTCCCAATTTTAGAATTAGGTTGTCGCTTGGAATTAATATCAACACAAAAATCCACGCCTAACATTCAGTCCCTTTTCCATTTTAGACTTAGTTTTAAAATCAGGGGAAGAATCCAGAAAATTGAATGCAACGAGAATCAATGATGCATGCTCAACAAAAGTTATACTTACAACTCTTCCCAGTACTCTCCATGTGTAATGCAAGTCCAAAGTTAAATATTACACTAAATGCATGCAAGTCGAGAAAAGCCACACCTAAACATGATACTATTAGCAATGAAAGAATTAGGTTTCAGTTTGAGCTAAGTTATACGTGTTTATGTGCGTCTCTTTAAGATGTGAATCTTTAAGATGGAGTGTGGTCTAAATTATGAGGGACACATACACATTTTATCCTAAAATTAATCGTGTGCCTGCTCCTAATTTCTCCACTCAAGTCGAGTCCCACTCTCGGTGAACTGAAATGTGTCTCGACATAACCACAATTAAAATAATAATAATAATGTCCAAGTCTCTTTACAAATGCTAGCTCGCAAACAAGAGTCGCTTTAAATAAGCAATTATCTATTGATATTACAACACATATTTACAAGAATAATTACAACAAATGGAATACAACTATCAATCTAAGTAGCTAGTTTCTCTCTCAATGTATTTTATTTCTCTCTTCAGCTCAAGCTCTAAGCTTGAACCTCTGCTTCACTTCACGTCAATCTACTCTGCGTGCCCTGGACAAATCAACATATGATTATATATTTCTTAAGAGGTAATATTGCTGATTAAATTAACAACTTAAATGACACAAGACAAGACAAAACAAAAACAACCCAAAACAAGGTTAACCTAAATAACACAAATTTCACTTAATTAAATAAATTAAGCCTAATCAAATAAATTAATCAAGCCATATCCCCGACAATGTCCACCTGATCATCGTGTAATCGGCTAACTTAATTATGTCTCGTTGTAATTCAACAGATTACGGGTCTATCAGAACCGAGCAAGTGTCTCCGCGAGGAGTGGCTCGACTAAAATCTCTTGGATAAGTCCAACATCGAACTCAGGGATACTATCGATCAATTTATCTAATTTTGATCTATTATGTTATCAAATTACTCTAATGTGTTACCTAGATCAAGTGATGCAAAACAAATCGATGCATGTGTCTTTTATGGGTTTTCATGCAAATATATTAAATGCCACAAAACAGGAATAAATGCAACACAATACAAGTACAAAGGTAAAGACAACTCACAATTAATGCTCATATTTTAATGAAGTTTCAGTTGGATTTATCAAGCATAAATTAATACAAAAAATAGTTAATTTTATAGCTCCAAAAGGTCTCTTTTTCAATGCTGTTAATTAATTACGAGAAACTAAGTATTAACACATTAAATCGTCCCTAATAAAATACTAAATCAGGAATTAAAATCCAAAATATATCATGCAAGGTTCCTTATTAAATCAATAAATTCAAAGCAGCTGGGGCTTAATAAAGCATTAAAATCAATTAGCATGATCAACAAGCCATTTAATTAAGGTTTCAAGGTCGATATGTCTCTGAGTTTTTATTGAATATCAACAGAGCATATCAGAGATTTAACTTCATCATATTAAAGGGCCTAAAGAGACCTTTAAAAACGAGACCTATTTCATAAAATTTGGATAATATATGCTCAAGATATTAACACATCAAGTTACAGACCTAACAACAACAACAACAACAACAACAAAGCCTTTTCCCACAATTAAGTAGGGTCGGCTACATGGATTCTTCGCCGCCATTCAGATCTATCTTGGGTCAATCTCGGACTTATATCCAAAAAGCTAAGATCCCTTCGTATAGTCTCTTTCCAACACTTCTTGGGCCGTCCTCGCCCTCTCTTAGCCGGCTCAACATCCCAACACTCGCATCTCCTAACCGGTGCATCAGTTGACCTTCTTTGCAAAAACAAGTTACATACCTAATTGTAAGAAAAACTTAACAAAACTTAACTAGCACGTCCAAAACAGGATTGAAATGCAATATACATAGGCCACTGGGGTTTAACATGCAATTTAACCTGCACGGGGGAATACATGGAATTAAAACAAGTCAACGTGGATTATATGCAATTTCTCCCAGGCGGCACGTGCTCCGCACACGATGGACCTAAATGTTATTCGCCAAAACTTGGGTCCACATGCTATAAAATATGCCTCTCACCTGCAACGACTCACATGGGGGTTATGCTCGAGGCACTGACTTGCTTCGGGCGACGTGGAATGTCCTGGTGGCTCGTGTGTAGGTTTGGGCGGCCTGAAGCTCAGGTATGGACCGTTGCTTCGGAGGAAGGTATGGAATAGATCCCAACCGTTAGATTTGGTCCTGCTGATCCAATCCAACGATATTTGCTCGTCGAGGTTGCCTCCTCCTCCGCCGTAGCTCGACGACGCAAATGGAGCTCCGACGACGAATATCTTCCTCCTTCGCGCTCCTCTGCTATGTCTGAAGGTTCTGACACCTTCATGAAGGTGTCGCAAGGAAGATGGATCGTCGAACGAGGAGGTCCTCTGCCTAGAAGGTCTCTACGATCATTGCTTCTAGGCAAAGAAACCCGCGATCGGAGAAGGTGCCTCAGTTCAGGCCATTGAATCATGTATGGTTAGCGGTCTATAGCCGAAGCAAATGAATCTTGTTCGATGGAAATTGAGGTGGAATGGGGCTCGGTTGCAATGAAGGAATTGAGCTCTAAATGGGTTCACAACACCTTTACAAGGGTCGTGAAAGATCGAAGTGTAGGAGACAATAGAGAAGTGAAAAGTAGAAGAAGAATGGTGCACGATGTCGATGGGGTGATGTAGGTGCTCAGTCTGTGACCAGGTGACACAGACGGAGTGTGTGCGTAATGAAAAGTAGGAGAAATAGGGAGAGAAGATATTAAGAATTTACCTGGAGAAGGGTGACGACATAGGAGGAATTAAGAGTCAGAGATGGGCACGGAGAATGGAACGAGAAGCTCCTGGTCATTGCCGTGAGCCTAGGTGAGGGGCTAAGCTCGAACAGCTTCGAGATGGGGCTGTAACTTAGTTGGAAGAGTAAAGATCACGCCTACGAATTTTTCTCCGTCTTTGCCCAATAATCTCATACAAACCCTGTCACAGTAGGTGGAGGTTGGTTCAAGGTTCTCGCACACACGGGCGGATAGCCACGAAAATGGCCTGAGATGGAGTATTTGAAGAGGAAGAGGTGTAGTTTCTCGGTGGTTTTTGATGAAGTTCAACCGCCATTAGGTCATGATGGAGGTTAGGTCTTGGAGATTTGATGACATGGCATGGACATGGTAGGTTATGGCTACGTCATGGGACAGTTGGTCGACGGTGAGGTTGACTGGAGAGGTTAGGGTAAAAGGGAGAAGAACAATTACTAAGATTTTCAACGTTGAAAAGGGCAGTTGGGAGGTGGACAATGAATTGCAGCCGTTGGATGTGGGGATCCAATGGCTGGGGGGAAGATGTGTGTCAATGGAAGGTCGAGCTATGTGGCTGGAGGTGGAGGCGTCACGTGGCCCAATAGAAAAATAAAAAATAGAAATATATAGAAAAATCAATATAAAATATTTACAAGTGTCAAATGAAAAAGTGTTCAACATGAAAGTTGTAGATCTCTTCAAGATCTACAAGTTTCATGAAGAACTTGAAGTCAAAATCCATCATTATACACAAATATATTTTTGTAAGTATTTTTAAGTAATTAAAAATACTTTTTTTTTGATTTCTATTGTGATTTTTTATATATTTGATTTATGAATAATGTTAAAACAAAGATATACAATATTACTCTAATTTTTATGAGATTTTAATAATCAGAAAACACATAAAATAGAAGTACAATAATAGGATTATTTTTTGTACATTAAGGTTAATTACATAGAAGGTGTTAGAGGTTAATGTTAAATAATTAATAATGAGTCTTATTCATTAATTTAAGTAAGAGAGTTAATAAAAAGATAATAATATGATAAATCACGGTTATCAGTGTGTAAGCAAACAATTTTTGTAAACAATATCTTTTCTCCCCCTTTTTGACATAATTCGAAAAGTCTAAACTGAGATCAAAAGTTGATTAATACCAATTATTGGTTAAATAGATAACTAAAATATCTCTCCTCCTTTTAGTTTTGAAATATTCTTTTTAATCTGAGCTCCCTCTTAATCTTTGCTTAAAGCCTTTCCCTAAAAGATAAGAGTCGAGGTCTCATCACCAATGCATTCTGTACATGATCAACTAAACAAAAAAGATAAGAAGTCGCCTAAGGTCCTTGGTGGCGGACTTATCCAGTCTTGAAAACTTCTTTATGGCGGCGACATCCAATCATGGTTCTGAAAGTCGTTTGATCTTGTTGAGATCTACCTTTATTTTCTTTGGTCTTCGGTGCCTGGAAGAAGTTTTTATGGTATCCTTTATTTTTAGGGTCCTTCAGGTTAGGATGCACAGTTTCCTTTTTCCAAACCCAAAAAGAATTTGAGCTAGAAGCATTATTTTGTACTTTCTTTTTTTACCTAAGAATGTATAAAGTAAATTTTATATTAAGCTCATCAATTTCTTTTTCCAAACATGTAATTTTTACTTTAAAACTTTTTAGATCCTATTTTAGCAGCTCTTTTTAAACAATTAAGTCATTAAGTAAAAGAGATTTATCTTCTACTGGCTTTTTATTTACCTTTTCTAGCTCCACGACTTGTCTAAACAAATCCACAGAGGTATTATAATGATCAGAAGAAGAAATTTGTTTACCTCATTTCTTGAGTCAGAGTCGGATGAGTCAGTTTCGACTAACCCAACGAATCCCAAGTGTTGGAGCATTTGTGGTACGCGTCACTTGTGTTGTAGATGGGTAAATGAATCACTCCAGAATCCATTTACCACTTCCAGTTGTTTAGTCCCACATCGACTGTCTGTGGGATGCAGAGACTCAGTGAGGTCTATATAAGAAGCCCCTCACCGTCTGTATCAGTTGAGAAAGTCAATAGACACATATGACCCTTTGACGCCTTCTCCCGTGATTTCTTCCCGCTCCTTAGGGAGTAGGGTTCCACAGTAAATCCTGCATCCTTCATTGTTCTTTACCCTTATTTCTGATACACTTCCGCATTCAAGTTTTCTAACATGGTATCAGAGCGGGTCGTTGTTGGTTGATTTTGAAGTTTGTTCTTGAAGACTTTTTATTGTTCATGATCATTCCAAGTTTGAGTTTCAGTTTTAGGGCTTTTTTGGAACCCTAGATTTCAAATATCAAGATTAGTTTGGTGATTAAAGATTGTTGTTCTGTAAAATCATAAGTTCGAGGGGATATTTTTTATTTTCTGGAATCCTAGACTTCCAGATCAGATCTGTTCAGGCACATGGCGACAACCTAGATCGTGCCTAAGATTTTAGGCTGTCGCAAGGCGATGTTCTCCATCGAGAAAGCCCCGATTTCAGTGTCGGAACACTGCCCTAGCTGCAATAGACAACAAGCGACGTTGGCAGAAAAGAGGGTCGATGTTACGGCTCCTTCCCAAGCGGAGCCCCCCCTTTATCCGCTCCTCGCAGTCCAACAGGAGCATAGAAGGCTGTATCGACGATATATCGATTTCAACAGGGTATGGGTATCCAAATCAACCAGTATATTCTTTTACAGGGATATCGGTGGTATATCGATGATATATTGCCATATCCACTAGTATTGGTAAAAAATGTCTGGATTCAGTATAAAAAATCCTGGATATCGATCGATATCGCCGATATTTTGCCGATATCTCTATATATCAATGCTATTATTCATGCATGATTGATTCCACTATTTATTTATGTACACCCAGTATTAAAACACATATCTAGCTACACCTAGCATTAAAACACACAATGGTAGGCTATGGTGCGAGAGGAAGGTGCATATAATGGTTCTTCAACTTGGAGTATATTTGCAAGTTATTTCATGTTGTAAGACTTGACTGAATCCATTTTCAATATCTATAAGTCTATTCTTCAAAAAAAATTATAAGTCAAGAATCAACTTTAATATTGATATGTTCGAAATGATAGATATATGCAATATAAGCTTCATAGATGACCGATATGTGTGATCTAAGAGTATATTTGTAAGTTATTTAGTGATCTAAGAACTTAGTTGAACTCCATTTTCAATATATATATAGGTCAACAACTAACAGTACCAGCGATATGTTCGATATGACAGATATGTGCAATATAGGGATCATAGTCTTCACAAATGATCTATGTGTCATCTAAGTGTATATTTGTAAGTTATTTAATGTTGTAAGAACTTGAATGGAATCTATTTCCAATATCTATAGGCCAGGAATAAACATTAACAACGATATGTTCGATATGACCAATATGTGCGATATATGGGCTATAAAGACCGATATGTGTGATATAAGTGTGTATTTGTAAGTTATTTGTTGTTTTAATATCTTGGATGATCATAATTTCTGAAAAAAATGAAAAATGGCTTTTTTGAGCCGTTTCCGACATTTATACCGATATCGTCGATATATCCCGATATATCCATTTCCGGGCGGATCGAAACGATATCGATATCGATACGACCATCCTTGAGCAGGAGGCGGTAGCCGAACACGTACAACTCTTCTCCAGTAGCCCTCTAGCCGCCATGGGTCGCAGCATAGGTGGTGGCATCTCCTAGTCGTTTTGCTCTAGGTGGAGATCTGTCGCATCTGGCAACACAACACCACTGCAGGCGGTCGATCCCATTATCCTCTCTCCTTCGCTATTCCAGGAGAGGAACCCCTTCTTCCGGCAACGAGCTCCTCCAATGCCTCCCCGGCTCCAGGCGGCGACAAGAGCATCGCCATCGCCTACCATGTCTCCTCCAATTGGTCATTGCCGACTGCTTACCCCCTGGCGGCAGTGGCAACAAGACGGGTTCTCCCCTTTCGAGGAACCCTATTGCCCTGATGCCCGTTATTAAGTGGAGGGTCCAGGCTCCCAATTGGTGGCCAAGTGGGCTATTGCCATTTAAAAAAATATTTTTTCCTGCCGCTGTAAGGGCCCAAGTGGGCCGAAAGAAAAGAAAAAAAGGAAGGCTTGCTGCATAAAAAAAGGGGGGGCAACATTTTCCCTTTGGTCCAAATGAGCCACTGTTATCTGAAAAAAAAGTATGTGTTTTGAGAAAAGGTGCATACAAAAAATGCCATACGTGGAAAAAATGAGAGATAAGTTGGCTATTTTTTTAAAAAAGAGGGAAAATAGCCAAGATTTTTTTGCAATAAAGAAAAGTCGTAAAAACAGTTTAACGTCTTATTTGGCAAAAAAATTATTTGAAAAGTCAAAAAAATGATTATCGACTTATGTGATTTGCGTTTTCCCCATTCTCTCGTCTTCTCCCAACTTTGTCGATACCTTTGTTTTCCGACAAGTCTGGGAGAAAGGGGAATAATTGTGTAGAGTCACAAGTCGGATTCAAATTCTTCAGATTCAGATTCTCCAGACTAGTTAGAATTTTAGACTCTACAGCTGCTCAGATATCCAGACTCGATGATCAGATTCCGAGTCCTCAGTCAGATGTGCACATGTTTGCCATCACTTATGGTCCCCATCTTTGTTTTCCGGCTCAGAGTTTTCATGTGTTCCATAGGGACTTCAGAGTAGAGATCCCATTCCCATGTTATGTGGGCTAGGGTTTCATGTGGTTTCATAGGGACTCCAGAGTAGAGATCTCATTCTCAGAGCCAGTATGGGAGAGACCCAGTTCTCCGATGAGGAGACTTTTTCAGACTCCATTCTCCAGCGACCGTGGACTTCGAGGAGGATGTTTCCACGACTTTTCAGTTCGGCCCTTCAGAGATGGAGCAATTATCTGTATGATCTGATCTTCTACATGTAGCAGGCCAGAGTTCTCCAGGTGGAGACTCATTTCCAGTTTCAGTGGCTTTGACTGGCGCAGTTCAGAGCACACTCAGTTTGACTTACACTCCAGCCCGTTTGTTCCTCCTCACCTGCATAGCATGAGAAGCAACGTCCTCGACAACAACTGACATTGTGTATGCGTTGAGTTGATATTGTCCGTAGTGTCCTGTAGCATGAGTTTGAGATTTCTTTCTGTTTGTCCAAGCTGAGCATTGCATGCTCCAACTTGAGGGGGAGTGTTGGAGTATATGTGGTATGCGTCACTTGTGTTGTAACTGGGTAAATGTATCACTGCAGGATCCATTTACCACATCCAGTTGTTTAGTCCCACATCGACCATCTGTGGGATGTGGAGACTCAGTTAGGGCTATATAAGAAGCCCTTCACCCTCTGTATTAGTTGAGAAAGTAAATAGACACATATGACCCTTTGAGGCCTTCTCCCATGGTTTCATCCCGCTCCTTAGGGAGTAGGGTTCCACGTTAAATCCTGCATTCTTCATTGTTCTTTATCCTTTATTTCTAATACACTTCCGCATTCAAGTTTTCTAACACCATCCATGTGCTTTCTTCTTCACTACTGCTTGAGTCATCGTCCCATGATGAGTGCATAGCTTTCTTGTTCGATTTATTCTTGAATTTCTTCTCATATGAAGTTCTTCTGTAGCTGAAGGCAATCCTTCTTCACGTATCCCATCCCACTTTATCGTATTGAAAGCATTTGATTTCTCTTTCTCTCCTTTTCTTCTTCTTGAAAAAAGTCTTGAACTGTCGGTTCATGAGTGCAATATCATTGTCACTATCAAAACCCTCGGTTGATTCCTCCTTTACTACTAGAGCAAGACTCTTCTGGGGCTTTTCTCCTTCTTTCCTTCTATTCTTCATCTTTGTTTCATAGGCAAGGATGTTACTTATAAGGTCTTCCAACGAGGTCTTGCTGAAGTATCTTGACTCTTCTATAACTGTTACCTTGTGCTCCCATTCCGGTATTAGAGAAGTGATGATCTTGCATGGAAGTTCTTTGGCTAGGAAGATCATTCCCAAGTTTCTTAGCTGGTTCACAATAATGGTGAACATATCCTAAATGGTCTCCCCTTTCTTCATCTTGACTGTCCCATACTCAAGTGCCAACATCCTAAATCGAGACTCCTTTACCTTAGATATGCCTTCTTGTGTTGTTTCTAGACACTTCCATGTCTCATAAGGCGTTTTTAGACGAGAGACTTAATCAAATTTGGCTTCTAACAAGGCATAATAGATGGAGTTCATCGCTTTTAAATTCAGCGTGATCTGAGCTAGTTCAGTAGCTGTGTAGCCTGTCTCCTTCTCATCTATAAATTGAATTCCTTCCTTGTCAGATTCCAGATAGATAAATATGACGACTATAGGAAGAATTTCATCTTCGTCTTCCAACATGAGTAATTAGTTTTATTAAAGAGCGATGGACGAACTATGGAGATTCCCTCCAATCACAATCTTGAAATGCTAGCCATAAGTGTGTTGGAGAATAACTTCCTTCTCTCAAACGAGGCTCTGATACAAATTTTCGGTATCTCTATCCCACAAATACTGACTGATGGGTGCGGGTGGATCAAACTAAATGACCTGGATCATTGCAATCAATATATTCCAAGAACATGCACAACGTTACATATCACTTTCAATCTCAAATAAATAATCAACATGTATGTAATATGGAAACCCTCATGGGTAAAAATAAAATCACGACCTGAGTCTCTCGACTCGGGATTTCAACCTGACCCACACGAATCTTCAACTAAACTGAGTTGTTTACACGAGCAATCCAACCATATTGCAACTTGAGTTAATTACACAACCGACTCAACCGTATACATGTAAACAATCCGAACAACCTAAATATCAATGTAAATATGCAATAAAGAAGATGAGGCAAAAACTAGAATGATCTTTCAGAGCGAGGAGAGTGCTCGTAAGAATTAAACGCAAAGATGCATAGCCGTTGGAATGAAGAATGCAACATAAAATTAGCTCTTGAATCTTTTTTTTATCAAAGTATATAGTGGAAAGCAGAGAGATGAGATCTTGTTGCGCTTTGTTGTTTGTCGTAAAATGATGTATGAGGTCCTATTTATAGGTCTAGAGTCTTTATAGACGTTAATGCGAAAAAGTAACCGTTGTCAACAAATTAGGAATGAATCACCTTCAAAAATCTTCTTGAAATGGAATATGATCGATCAAGATACAAAGGATGATCGATCTGAATCAAATGATTGCTCATGTAGATTTAAGTGATCGATCAGAATCAAAAGGTGATTGATCAAAGATCAAAATTGACTGATCAAGAATATAGCCATTATAATTCAAATAATGATTGATCATGATGCACGGTTGATCGATCATGTCAGAATGGTTGATCGATTAGCGCGATTCTTTGACTTGGAAGTCAAAGTCAAAGGGTTGAAATGCAATATGCATGATTCTTGAGGTCTTTTACATTGTAAGACAATTACAAAAGTAGGACTCAATAAAAAGAAAAGACTTCGTATTCTTCTTGAGCTTGAGATCCTCTCTTTAGCTTGAGCTGAGGTTCCATAGCCTTGAACTCCTTTGAGCTTCTTGGTTTCTTCTTCACTTAAACTTGAACTCCTCAGGCTTGAGCTTGTTTATGGTCTAACAGCTTTCCTACTCTTGACCTAGCCACAAGCTTTACACACATGTTTTGTCTATCTGCACAAGTTTTAACTATTAACACAAGTTTTGTTATCATCAAAATATTTATGCTCATGCCCTACAATCTTCCCGCTTATGCATGAACTTACAAAACCTTAGTAGTCTCACTATGGTGTTATATTGGATTTCTTCTCTTATGTTCCTTCCGGGGCAAAGAATTCATTATTGAGGATTAGTGGAAAAAATAAAGATATGTTGGCATAATTTTTTCACTAAATGTTTTAAAATATATTGGATGTTTTCATCTAATATCTCAGTTGTTTAAAGGCTAATGGCAGACTATTCTTAAATTCTAAACTAATGCATACTGGTATTAGTTTTGACCAACAATGTTGATACTCGATATGCAACTTCTAAGTTATTTGCTATCTTATTGATTCAAACCATATCGTTGTTGTCGTAGAAGTTGAGCATAATGACTAACTCTTCTTGCTGTCTTTTAAATGTCTGATATATTTTCTGGTTGTTACAGAAACAAGAAGGTATACCACCTCGTATGTTTAAAGCTTTAATAGCTTCGAGTCATCCTGAATTTTCTAGTATGAGACAACAGGTAATCTTTTGACTAGATAATGATAGATAAAAATCTTATTAATTTCTTAACCAGCATCATATTTTTGTTCCGCATTTTGTCATGTTTTTTTCTCTCACATGGCATATCTTTGATTGAAACAGACGACTATTTTCTTATATTTCATTGTATGAAGGTCACGTGAGTATTTTTTTAATAGTACTTTAAGATCTGTCGCATGTGCATAATCCTATATTATAAGAATCGTTTGTGGAATGCTTAATTGGTGGAATGAAAGAAACTTTAATTGCGTTCTCAGGAAATATTCTAACTGTTGCATAGTGTTCTTGGGAAATTTGTTAATTGTGTTATCATTGCGGTTTCTTTCAAGAGGGGATCTCCAAATTTATTAGATATTTATATATTTTACATTTTAAATTTATTAGTATAAGCTTGCATCTTTTGCAAGAAATTTATTTTACTTTGATTATGGATGAGTTGACAAGTCATATTCATGATGAGATACCTTGGTGCATGTTATTTGCTGTTGATATTGTGTTGATTGATGAGAATAGAAATGGAGTAAATGAGAAGCTTGAGGTCTGGAGACATGCATTGGAGACTAAAGGATGTCGTATAAGTAGGTCTAAGACTAAATATATGTAGTGCACTTGATGGAAGCAATGATAAAGGAACCTAGGTGACGATTGGTGACGATAACATTCAGAAGAGAAATTCTTTTAGATACATGGGATCTATTTTGCAACATGATGGGAAATTGGTGGAGATGTTAGTAGAAGAATAAATGCAGGCTGACTAAAGTGGAGAGGAGTCTCTGTTGTTCTCTGTGATAAGAAAATTCCTTTGAAAATAAAAAAAAATCTACAAAGCAGTCGTGAGACCTGCTATGCTCTATGGATCTGAATGTTGGCCTGTGAACCATAGACATGTGCAGAGAATGGTAGTAGAAAAACTGAAAAAGCTAAGGTGGATGTGTGGACATACACACACACACACGTACATATCGGATTCAAAATGATGCGATTAGAATGAACGTGGGTGTATCTCCGATCGAGGATAAGATGCGAGAAAACCACTTAAGGTGGTTTGGCCATTACAGAGGAGGTTAGCTGATGCACCAGTTAGGAGATGCGAGTTTTGGGATGTTGAGCCGGCTAAGTGAGGGCGAGGAAGACCCAAAAAATGTTGGAATGAGATTATACGAAGAGATCTTAGTTTTTTGGATCTAAGCCTGAGAATGACCCAAGCTAGATTTGATGGAAGCAAAGAATCCATGTAGCCGACCCTACTTAATGTGGGAAAAGACTTTGTTGTTGCAGTAGTATACACTTGCATCTTTACAATTAGTTTCTCAAATGCCATGTAGCCCTTAATTAGCCACCTATCCTATTGAGTTCTGAATATTGGCATTTGCATCTTTGCTTCTCAAGGACTTGGTAGTTCTCTTGTGGGGGGTGGGGTATGTGTTTAGTCTGTCCGTTAAGTGTGCTAGTTGATACATGGGGTAGTAATATAATCCGTAGTCTGACATCTCCCTTATTTAATGGCATGCACTGAGAACAATCATGGTACGTTAGGAGAGAGGACAACTAGCTTAATGTTATGCAAAGTGAGCCAAATGAAGTAAGGGTGTCGTTATTACGAACAATAGTGTAGGTCACTATTACAAGTAGTACTGTCATGCATACATGCAAGCTTGCAAAAGTCGGCCGACTGGGCCGACTAGTCGGTCCGACTAGTCGAGTCGGGGGGGTAGCCGACTCGACTAGGCCTAGTCGGCCCTTAGTCGGTCCACCCGACTAGTCTGGCCGACTAGTCGGCCTAATCGGCCGTCTAATCGGCCGACTTTTACAACAACCTTTTTTATTTTTTTTTGTTTTTCACTTTTTTAAAGCAAACATTTTCTAATATGCTTAATGTTATAATTAAAGTCAATTACTTCTTTTGTTTCATCATGCTGTCATATAAAATGTACAAATATATGTATATACATACGAATATATGTATTAAAAACTGATTTATATATTTAAAATATTTAAAAATTCAAAACCGACTATTGACCGACTAATTCCGACTAGTCGCCCGACTGCCGACTAATCCTTAGTAGGTGACCCCGCCGACTGAATACCGACTACCGCTTTCTGCAACCTTGCATACATGCTAGAAAGGAGGTTGATTTACTAAACTTGGGATGTAAGATGGCTAGAGGGTGCAGAAGCGAGTATCCTAAAGAAACAATGCTTGAATTGGAGGAACACAGCTAGAGCCTAGAATTCAGTCGTTAAAATTTGACACTCTGTGAAAATTTTCATTCTGCTTAAAACTTCAAAATGTGCTTTTGCCAAGTTTTAGTTCTATCTGACTTATGAGATAATCATTAGACCTCATATACCAACAATTTCAAGAATATGTGTTGATAGCGCAGTGTTTAAGAGGCACATATGAGGTTTTAATATGATTATCTCAAATGTGTTAATGAACTGATTAATAAGATTTTCATATAATGTTCAATTTTGTTTTTATGAATAAAACCTAAACAGAAATGGGCTTTGTTTATCTCTCTGAATGTTGACTTTGTTGGTTTAATTTAGGATGCCTTAGAGTTCTTTCTGCATTTTATTGACCAAGTTGAACGAGCCAGTTGTGGAAGGCCTGAATTGGATCCGTCTAGGAGCTTTAAGTTCTATATTGAAGATCGAATTCAGTGTCCTTCTGGGAAGGTTGCATACAATAAAAGAACTGACTATATTCTTTCTTTGAATATACCACTGAATGAAGCTACTAATAGAGGTATGCACCTAAAACATACTTTTGAGTTTGACTTGGTTTTGCTCTCTTAATAATTGTGCGAGTTTGTAATGTAGAACAACTAGAAGAATTTCTAAAGCTCAAAACCAATAAGTGTTTGGAAGGCAAAGAAGTGTAAGTTGCAGAAAAGTTGAAACTGGATTCTCCTTGCTCTACTACCCCCTCACTCCCAGGTTACTTGATTAATAAAATTAATATCGCAGATCTCCCGAAGAAATTGTTCGGCCGAGGGTCCCCCTGAAAAGTTGTCTGGAAAATTTTGTTGCTCCCGAGGAAGTGCATGATTTTTATAGCACTGAATTAGATGCTAAGACAACTGCAATCAAGTAAGAATGAATCATTAGTAAGGAGTAACTCTCCTTTTTTGATTCCTTTTTGTGTGTGATTTTTCGCTCCAGTACTTTGTCGGTTAATTGTTTATTCAGTTCTGATTTCGTTTCAACTTTGCCTTTGTGTTTGCTGTGCATCATGCTTAATGAAATACATACTCTCCTATCCATTTTTGTACACCAATTATATATCTAATGCACTTATATATCTATGTTATTGGGATATACTCCTGTGTTATTTTTCATCTTGGCTTGTTTTCATTGCAAGGATTTTTATGTAATTGTCAGAGTTAATGAGAGATGTACTCTCCGAAGGACATAACTGATTTTTTTGGTCTCTTGTGCACTCACCCGTCATATTTTCAAGAGCTTTCCAATGGGACGAGCCAAGGGTGTGATAAGGTTTGGGGTCTCCTAATGGTATAGTAGGTACACCGTCTCTCTTTCTTCCACCTTTTGTTAGATCCATCCTAATTTTTAGGCTCTCGCTCTCACCCCTACTATCACCACGTCACCACTACATTGTCACCCGTCTTTTAAAAATTTTCACAGTCACCGTTTAATATCTCCCACCCATTGCCATGCCTAAAGAGATTGCCACGACAATATCTCTCCAAGCTTGTGCCCTATCGTTTGTACCATCGCCTGCGACAACTGTCTTTTGCATCAAATATCGCATGCACCATCAACATCTCCCACAACCAAGGTTGCAAAAAGCGGTATGCGGTATTCAGTCGGTAGGGTCACTGATTACTGATTAAACGGTATGCGGGAGTTTAAACGAAAATTAAACGGGTTATGCGGTTTTGCATTTTTAATTAATAAAAAATATTACATATATATAATTAATAAAAAAAGTATAAAAAGATAAGAAATATAATCATAGATTCACAACATAGATCAAATATTATCAAATTCAAGGAATGTTTCATCCAAATTTCAAAATAGATAACATAAACAACAAGAGTTCATAGTCAAATGTCGAAATAGACAACATAAAAGTCATGGATAATGGTGATCCTTTGAAGAAAATAGACCAATGCGTTTAAAAGACCGTTTAAGACCATTTAAAAGGCTGTTTAAGGCCGTTTAAACGACTGTTTAAGACCGTTTAAGCGGACTGGCCGTTTAAACGACTGTTTAAGACCGTTTAAGCGGACTGGCCGTTTATTGGCCGTTTTTTCATTAAACGATGCGGCTGGGCATCGCATGCGTTTAAACGGCCGTTTAGACAGTTTTTTGCATCCTTGCCCACAACATGTCTCTCATCGCATGCTCCGTCGCATACGTGCCATGTAGGAGTCACCATCGCCTATGCCCTATCGTATGGAGTCGCCGTCACTTGTACCTATGTGGAGCCCATTTACTGATCATTGCCTAGAGTCCCCATCTACTCGTCCAATGATCTTTATTGCATGTCACCAACACCATGGTCGTCAAATGCACCCAATAAACATCTGCGTCCTAACACCGTCTATGTGCACCATATAGGTTCAAATACAGGTGTGCACATTTTATTGGTCTGTTTGCTATGCAGGTGTTTGCAGACTATAGAGATTTGTTACTTCAAATCAGTTTGCACTAGAAGACTTTTATATGTGATGCGAGTGACGTCTATTAGGGTTGATGGAGTAGAGGCTTTATTCATTCATTTTGATTGTGAAGTTGTCCCAAATGGTGGATGTTTATTATGATTGTGGGTGCACATGATAAGGAGCATATTCTTCTCGTTTGCAACACTATTGTTTCAGTATGTAGGCCTCTATTTAACATGACTTATGGGCATGATAATAATATTTGAGAGCTGTTTCCGACATGTTATGATATAATGCATCTCCGGCCAAGGCTTTAAATTTCAGATTTCGATTTTATTTCACCAAATCAGGAAAGAGAAATTTTTGAGATTTTCGGTGGAATTTAATTGAAATTGGCGGAAATCTTGGAAATGACTAAACATGACTTTTTCCAAAAAAACTAATGCCTTTAATATTCCTAGGAAATAAATAACATTGAAATGCACATTTATTTGTAATATAAAAGTGTAAATGTAAGTTTTGAAGTAGTATTATCGTTATAATCATCACACATATTGATATAAAGTAATGTTTTATCTAGAATCAGAACTGTATGCTAAACTGCAAGCAAAAGCCTTGATAATCACCTCTTCAATAAGAATTGGGTGACACATAATAACTACTAACTAAAACATATATATCAAAATAAAGAAAGAGAAAAATAGAAGGCTCTTTAGTTAAACTTGAATTTAGCTCTTAAATCTTGAGTTTAACTGATTTGATTAAGTACTCTAAAAACTCAACACAACAAATAACGAATAAATAAGTGACAATTAATTAATATATGCAAAATTTCAATAAAAGCGAAAGGTAGATAACCTTATTTTTGTTGTTTAGCTCAAACGCCATGCAATTTCAATGAAATTTCATTGACATTTCACTAATATTTCATGAAATCCTGGAAAAAGAGATAAGTTAGCCTTTTCGTATTCAGTGACCTATAGAAATGGGAATTTCGGAGAATACGGTGGAATCTCATTGAAATTTGAGGCCATGTCTCCGTCAGGATGGGTGATTTCTTAACATTTTCCCCTTTTCAAGTCACTGTTTAAGAGATACTGTTGGAGTATAAGTTGTATGCGCCTATTGTGTTGTAGCAGGGTAAATGGATCCCGGAGGAGATCCATTTACCCCATCCAGTGTTTAGTCCCACATCGTTGAGTAGTGGGACTTGAAGGCTCTGGAGAGGCTCTATAAGGAGCCCCAGACCTCCTGTATCCATTGAGAAAGTGCAATATATAACACGCCCCTTTGAGGGCTTCTCCCGTGGTTTCATCCCTCTTCTCACGGAGTAGGGTTCCACGTAAAATCACACGTTCTTATTATTCTTTATCTTTATCCATGTTTTCGCTTCCGCTTCCTATTTTTCTAACATGGTATCAGAGCGGGTCGATTCTCGAGGATTTTTTTAAGTTTTGTAATTCTATTCGAGATTCGTTTCTTTGAAGTTCTTGTTATTGATGTTTGGAGATTTGAGAGTTCAAGTTCCTAGGGTTTTCTTGAAACCCTAGTTCTGTTCACCACATCTTGATACTCGTGCATATGGTACGAGATGATTCTTGTGCAGGAGCAGTGCCGTCATCAACTTCCTGTTCAGATCGTGGCGACCCTCTTCCAATCCAGGCCCTGCGTCATCTTCAAAGCCAAGCCCTCTCGCATGCGGCGCGAGGGAACCTCCAACAGTTCCAGACGCGATTCCAGATCGCTGCAGCCATTCTCCCTGCTCTGAGCCTTGCGCAACATTTCACGCAAGGCAGTGGCTCGAGGCGCTGAACCATATCCAGGCACGATCCTCCTCACTCGCTCAACAGTACCCAGGTGCTGAACCTGACCTCGCGCAGCCCGTGCCTCCCAGCTGCGCCTTTCCCCATCGCGCATCCCAGGCGGGCCCATCGCCTCTCCTTTGCCATTGATGGCGCACCCTCCCGCGCGCTCCTCCTCCTCGATACATCCTGCAACGATCCCTCCTCCAGTCGATGACCTCCGGCGCAACCCCCCTTGATCAACAACAGGTTGCGCCTCTAGGCGGAACCCCTACGCGAGCCCTTGCGCACAAGCCCCAATGCGCGGATGTCCTTCCAGACGGCTCCAGACTTCTCCATCAACGAGCGCGAATCCAGGCGACGAGCCTCCCTTGCATCTCCAACTCCTTTCTCCAGCCATGTCCATGCAATGGTGAGCCACGCATCACGCGCAAGCGGTGCGCG
This sequence comes from Ottelia alismoides, assembly GCA_037367405.1. Taxonomy (NCBI): domain Eukaryota; kingdom Viridiplantae; phylum Streptophyta; class Magnoliopsida; order Alismatales; family Hydrocharitaceae; genus Ottelia; species Ottelia alismoides. The sequence goes on from JAZKJV010011076.1 coordinate 57,863, forward strand.
AGTACATGCGGCAGACACAAGCCTTCTTCTTCCCGATGCTGCTACCCGAGCGGCGTGCCCTTCCCCATCTAAAGAGGTAGCGGAATTTTTTTCAGAAAGGGTTCCCCAATGGAAACCCTAATTACGTTTGGAAAAGGGGGGCCCGATTGCTCTTATTAAAAAAGGGGGGGGGGGAGGCAGCCCAGTAAAAAAAAGGGGGGGGGGAGCTCAGTAAAAAAAGGGGGGGATACTTTATTTTGGGCCTGATTTGGTCGTGCATTAAACAAAAGGGAAGAAGTAGGAGGAGGTTGCAAGTGTTTTTTTTGAAAAAAAATTAGAGAAAGAGGCGCGTACATATAAAAAGCCGTACGTAAGTAAAAAAATGCAACAAAAGCCGTAAAAAAAGTTGCAACGGCTTTATAAAAAAATGTTACAAAAAAATATTGGCAGCTTAAAAAAATGATGATGAAAAGCCGCAAGTTCATGTTTTTGTTTTCCCCATTATATTGTCTTCTCCCAACTTGGTCGATTTCTCTGTTTTCCGACCAGTATGAGAGAAAGGGGGAGTATATATGTAGAGTCACAGGTCTTGTATTCCAGATCGAGATTCAGATACCAGTCTCCAGACCAGCCAGTTGATCAGACTCTACAGTTAGGTTTCAGACTCGACGATCATTGTTTCCGAGTCTCCAGTTTCAGACACGCACGAGTTTGCGGTCATTTTCAGATGAGCATATGTTGCTATCATTTGTTCGAGGTCCCCATCATTTTTGTGGTTGTTTCGGCTAGAGTTTTCATGTGGTATCATAGGTACACCAGAGCAGTGCACCATTCTCTGAGCTAGATGGGAGAGACCCAGTTCTCCGATGAGGAGACTTCATGCGCAGTTTCAGACTCGATGGTCAGATTCCGAGTCTTCAGTTGACTTACACTCCAGCCCGTTCGTCCTCCTCACCTGCACGACATGAGAAGCAACGTCCTCGACTGCAGCACTGTGCGCGTTGGGTTGATATTGTCCGTAGTGTCCTGTAGCGTTGAGTTGAGTTTCTTTCTGTTTGTCCAAGCTGAGCATTGCATGCTCCAGCTTGAAGGGGAGTGTTGGAGTATAAGTTGTATGCACCTATTGTTGTGTTGTAGCAGGGTAAAAGGATCCTGGAGGAGATCCATTTACCCCATCCAGTGTTTAGTCCCACATCGTTGAGTGGTGGGACTTGGAGGCTCTGGAGAGGCTATATAAGGAGCCCCAGACCTCCTGTATCCATTGAGAAAGTGCAATATATAACATGCCACTTTGAGGGCTTCTCCCGTGATTTCATCCCTCTCCTCACGGAGTAGGGTTCCACGTAAAATCACACGTTCTTATTATTCTTTATCTTTATCCATGTTTTCGCTACTGCTTCCTATTTTTCTAACATTGTTGTCCGTGTTATTTACAAAGGGTAAATGAAAGGAATATGATTTTGACAATATTCCTTGTTGCAGATAGACTCTACATGTGCTGCTTCTAAAGACCAGATAGACTCTACGTGTGCTGCTTCTAAAGACCAGATACTTACTGGTATTACTTTTCTCACACTCAAGGAGGCATGTGACAGGTTTAGTTGGCTTGCTATTGTCCAAGGTCATGGTCATGGCAACGTTGGTTGTGGCTGAGCCGCTGAGGATAGAGTCATTGCACATACAGTGGGAGGTTGTAATCGGGAGAGCGACTGTTGGGCCAAACATGGTTGTCTTCCCACTTCCCGAGTAGCGAATGCAAAATTCGGCATATTCTTTGGTTGTCAGAAAGGGGGACTTTGCTAAGAGAATGTAGAGAGTTCATGTGCTTACTCTAGGGTCATCTATACCGTCCTAGCTTGATGATTTACAGAGGCCATTAATGCTACATTCTTTTACAACAGTTTCTCATATATGACAGATCTAACTATGATTTATGTTGGATGGTGGATTTTTGATATTTTCTTTATATTTGTAGTGAACGCCTGTTGAGGGCTATGAGTCTTGTAGGCCCTAGGAGGACAACTCAAGTTGCAGTAGCATGTTATACTCAATAGAGGGGCATGGGGAGGACACTTTGCTCCCAATCTCAGACTTATCGATGATATATTTGAACACGTTTTCCCATTAATTTACTGTCAGTTAGGTTTTAAGCAACTGAATTGTTAGGCTATTTTTGATTTAAACTCAGCCATGGCCGGTCCCAAGCCCGGGTAAATGAGGGTTGCGTTAGGTAGCCGACAACTAGCATAAAACAATCAAAGACAACATTCTAAATATTATTATTTTTAAAATACTATTTAGGAAGTTGCCTCATGACAGTCAGATCTTTTCAACATGGATTTAAGCAAGCATACAGATTTCGTTGGGGAGTTCCTTACTTGCGACGTGTTGCATCGCCCGAATGCAATGAAAAATTGGCAAGGACCGCTACGTCGCAGCCTGGATGTAGTTCAAAATTTGCTAGGGTTCTCGCATGAGGAACGCATGCGGGTAATTAAGCTAGTTCTGCTGCACCACCGCCTGGATGCAGTCCAAAATTTACAAGGGTTCTCGCATAATGGACGCATGCGAGTAAAGAAGTTAGTCCAAAAGAGATTGCAAAGGAAGTTGCGGATTGGTAGTTGGAATGTTGGCACTTTAACCGGAAAATTGATGGAGATAGTGGATACGATGGAAAGAAGGAAGATTCATATACTATGCCTTCAAGAGACTAAATGGGTTGGAGAGAAAGCAAGGGAGATCGAGAAGACATGCTTTAAAATTTGATATTCAGGTAAAAATAAGGGTAGAAACAATATTGGAGTGGTTGTTCATACGGATTTGAAGGATTGTGTGGCTGAGGTGCAAAGATTCGGGGATCGGATTATTTTGCTAAAATTGGTGCTTGAAGAGGAAATTCTGAATATCATCTCAGTTTATGCACCGCAAATTGGTTTAGATGAAAGGACTAAACAAGCTTTTTTGGAGGATCTGGATAAGATTTTAAAAGGAATCCTACAAAGAGAGATGATTTGCATAGGTGGAGATCTTAATGGACATATGGGAAAAGATGCTTCAGGGTATGCTAGTGTTCATGGAGGACATGAATTTGGGGATAGAAATGAAGAGGGAAAAACCATTCTGGATTTTGTAACGGCATATGATCTTTCATAGCAAACACTCTCTTCAAGAAGAGCGATGAGAATTTAATTACTTATAAGAGTGGACCAACTAGAACATAGATAGATTTCATCTCGCTCCTTATGGAGTAGGGTTCCACACAAATCTTGCGCGTTCTTGTTCTATATTTTTGTGTTCGTGTTCGGATTATATATCTCTGCATTATATTTCAACATGGTTTCATCCCGCTCCTTATGCAGTAGGGTTCCACACAAATCTTGAGGTTTCTTGTTCTATATTTTTTTGCTCTTGTTCTTGATGCAGTACAAAACATAGTGTTGCTGGAATTTTATTTTTATTGTGGTTTTTTGTTGTAAAAAAATCAAAAGTCACAATCTTGAGACAGTGTTTTTGTTTGGGTGGGTAGTTTTGGTGAAAGGTTGCTTTCTCAATGGGTTAATTCCCTATATAAGACAACCTACTCCTATGTAATTAGGCAGCTAAATGAGATTAATTTTAAGATAGCCTTTGGCTTTTTCCTCCCCCCTTTTGAATTTCTTTCTCATCTGAAATTCTCCGATCCACTCTCTCATCCTTTCTTCTTCTCCCTCACACATCTTGATGTGCTCCTCCCTATCCCCTTACCCTAATTTCTTCTCTTCTCGCCTCTCAACAATTCTTCTGGTATTAGAGCATGGCAACCGAATCGTTTCCATGATTCAACGATCCTATTGATTATTGGCGTTTGAAGTTCGATCTGAGTCGTCTCTCCCATGATTCGCATTCGCGCTCACATCAACGAAGCTTCAAGCACCGTCTTCATGGAAGCATCAAGGTACAAATATGGTTAGATTCTCTGTTTGAGGAAGAAATAGTCGTCAACAAAAAAATCAGACCGTCACATCTTCTGTGCAACCCATTTTAGATCAAGAAAATGAAGATATTTTCAGTAAGAAAGAAGATTTTGTTGTCACAATTGCTATGCAACATTACTACTAAGACATACATCCAATATTCGATGAAGGTGCTGATGAATAATATGAAATCATTGATTTTTTAGAAGTCAAAATTTTGTCCAGAAACAAGAAGATGGAGAAAACCATGATGAAACATGTCCCATATTCGATGAAAATCTCACTGATGAAGAATATGAAGTTCTAGATCCGTTCTACATGGGAAATAAAGAAGCAAACATAAATAAATATGCCAACAATGATGTTCTGGCTACGTTCCAGATTGCTGTCCAGGAGGACGATGTCACCGCTGCAAGCATCGACGCCAAGCTTGGTCGCAACACCGCTACCGGCCACAAGATCATTTCCACACGTTAATCCATGCTTCCTTCCCGAAGGTGGTTTTGGATCAGCACTACGAACCTCGCCGCAAGTGCCTTCTCTTCCTGTTGCGCCGCCGCAACACAAATTGGGGCTCGAAAAGCCACCGTTGTCCAATCGTCAAGGGTGCTCAAAGGTGCTATCACCTCTCGCACAAACAACCTCGTCGCCTGCCTCCCCCATTCTAACACCGCCACCGGATTTGGAAACCACACACCCTAACTAGAGGAAGAGCTTCCTCTTTGATCGTTTACTTCATCTCCAAGGGAAGAGATCAAAAATATCTCATGGGTTTTTTTGTACAAAGGCCTCCCACCCAGAACCTTTTATCTAAAGGGTAAAATGGAGAGTTATGAGGGAAAATGTTATTTTATGTGAAGTGGTATAAATTTTGCAACAACGTTCCCCAGTGGAAAAATTATAAATGTAACGTTGAAAAGAAGGCAAGATTGCTCAAATTGGGAAGATTGAGGCTATGGTTTTAGACTGAATTCTCCAACGACAGATTGAGGATCAGACAATTTATCAGTAGACAAAATTTTTCAAGCGGTGGAGAATTGATGCAGTAGAAAGCTTAGTGTTGCTCTAATTTTATTTTTTTTGTGGTTTTTTGTTGTAAAAAATCAAAAGTCAATCTCGGGATGTGTCTTTTGGTTTGGGTGTGTATTTTGAGTGAAGTATTGCTTTCTTAATTGGTTAATTCCCTATAAAAGGCAACCTACTCATATGTATTGGGTAGCTAAAATGAGATTAAATTTAAGATAGCCTTTGTTTAATCCTTCTTCCCCGTTGAATTTCTTTCTCATCTGAAATCATCTATTCCACTTCTCTCCTTTCTTCTTCTCCCTCGTACAGCTTGGTGTACTCCTCCCTATCCCCTTATCATCATTTCTTCTCTTCTCACCTCTCAACAATTATTCCATTCATTAATCGCATCACAATAGAATATCCGACTCTCAGAGGTGTTCTTCGATGGTTTCATCCTGCTCCTTATGTAGTAGGGTTCCACACAAATCTCGAGTGTCCTTGTTCTATATTTTTGTGTTGTTGTTTGGATTATTTGTTTCTGCATTATATTTCAACATGGTTTTAGAGCAGTTTGATTCTATGGGTTGGATATGTTTTCAAGTTTGATTATTATTCATGATTATTCAATTATGAAGATATGCTCACTAGATTCGAGAAAAGCTAGGGTTCCTTACGTACCCAAATTTTGCACGGCAACATCTTCAGGGTGTCTCCTCTAGGCAACTTGCAGGTAAAACCCTAAGCGGTGCCCCCCCAAGAAGACTTGAGTACGTCCATCTCTTCGAACATGTGTTCTCCCAACATGACCGATGGTCACCCATCTTCCAAAATGGATAGAAGATTCGAGTACAAAGAGAAAGGGGGTGTTGGAACCCTACTCCGTGTTCAGTGCAAGGCACTATATCTCCATGCTCCAAGAATAAGGGTTCCTAACCGATGATTCCCCATGGGCGGGACTCCCAAGAAGCAAAACCCTATTCGCACGAAGAAGATGATCTCCTTTCTGGAGATCCCATGTGGCACAACATTGATGGCGATTTGCATATGTATCCTGAAGGCAACAACCTCCAACCATGTCCTCTCTCAGTACAATCGACCGCCTCTCTCAAAAATGAACTCGGGGATGTCCTTTCTCCCTCCGATCGCAAGTGCACATCCATTGCATCTTCAGTATGGATCCACGCTCTATCGAGTTCCCTTCTCCATGGCGAACACTCTCAATGATGGGTTTCTTTCCAAGCGGTGCCCCTCTAGTACCAACCTCCAAGTGGCTGCGATGGGTTCCTTTCCAGGAAGCCTAAACACCTGGGAAGTCCTACACTTCCTTTTCATTTAAAGGAAACAAGGTGTGGGCCATACCCCATTTTCTGAAAATATTGGGCCTACTATTGTTATAAAAAAGGGGGAAGGGGGAAGCATGCTCTTTTTGAAAAAAGTACAGTTTTTTTGGGCCTAAAGGTGGGACAATACTACATTATGCAAAGAAGAAAAAGAGGTTTGAGGAATTTTGGGTCCAATTGGGATATTATTGTTTGCGAGAAAAAAAGAGAACCGAGAGAAAAAAAGCCAATTTTAAAAAAAAGTTGAGAAAAATATACGGCTTGTGAAAAACACGGCTAAAAAAGGGAAACACCAGAAAAAGGGGAAAAATTGCATGTTCTTTGGAAACGCCAGAAAAAGGGAAAAAATTGCATGTTCTTTGTTTGCTTCTCCCAACTTAGTCATCTATGTCTATATTCCGACAAGTATGAGAGAAAGGAGAGAGGGTAGTTCACATTCTTCTAGTTGAGATGTATCTTGTAGATTTCTATCATGTCCTTTATTTCATCATGTCCGTTATCTTCTACTTGTGGCTCCTCAGAAAGTGATTTCTTCTCCAGGATCCCTATATAAGCGAACCAACTTCACATGCCCACAAGATATGTTATTGACATTCTCAGGGTTCACGTATGTTAGAGGTACAACTCTTGAGATTTGCATATGAGAGACGACCACTCTACTTCTGGTGTTCAACATCGACATCAACTACTCCAGATGGACTTATCTACATGGGACCGTCTCAAGTTCTTACCGGCGATCAACAACATGAAGACCTACACCCAAACTACTGATGCATATCAACCGTCTTCACCAAGCATTAACTACTACACATGTCTCCTACACGCCGGTCTTCTCGTAGAGCAACTCTACTACATGCACGTCTTGATCGTCGCAACGATTCTAATCCAGGCACAGATTGATTGTCACTAATCCGTCCTTGTGCGGGTTTTCTCCCAGCGGCAATTACTTTGAGCGGGTCTCCTCTTGTCTTTCTTAGAAGTATCGAGTGAAAATGTATTGTGTACATTTTCTTTTTGTTGCAAATTGCAGCTTTCTCAGCTCTAGCTTAAGTGGAGCGTGTTAGAGTAAGTAATAAGATGAGTAATTGGATCTTTCCAAGATCTACTTACCTGCTCTCTTGTTTAGTCCTACATCTATAAGTGAGTCTCCGGTCTTTCTATGAGGCTATATGAGAAGCTCCACATCCCCGTATTCATTAATTCACAATAGAATATTTGACCCTCAAGCCTTATCCCATGGTTTCATCCAGCTCCTTATGGAGTAGGATTCCACATTCTTGAGCGTTCATGTCTATGTTGTTGTGTTCTTGTTCATATTATTTGCTTCCACATTATATTTCAACATTGAAATTAAATTTAAAATCAACTTATAAGGTCTTATATGTAAAATTCTATTCGTGATGGCATCTTTGTGTAATTGTACATGAGGTGGGCCTCTTTGTTAATCCCTAAAAAAGGAGCTCTAGTGCAGTTCTTCCAAGCATGTGTTGATGAACACGCGATCTCCTTTGAAACCAACGACGAGCGAGCGTAGTTGGGTAGATCGTATTGACGAGCTTGAACCACTTGGGAGCCTAAGGTGGGAGCCGATGCCCGTTGATCAATGATGGTGCGCATGCTTCTTTTCAATGGTTGTGATGGGATCCTTAAGGTCTTCATGTGGCTAAGACATGCCTACATGCCCTCTTTTGGAACTGAGATCAAAGAGAATCATATGGTTGTGGAAGAAGGACCTCTCGACAGATGAGACTAGGACTGAGCTTTAATCGAACAGTCGATGTTGCGTACTCGACCCTTTCCTACTCCGTATAGATGCAAGGTCGAGGATGGTCATGAAACTTTGGTGATCTGTAGTGGGTGCTGCTGATGAAGAATGATGAAGAAGATGGATCTCTAGTGGTTGCAACCTAGCATATAGGAAGGAACCTTGGTTCTATGGCAGTAGATGCTCTGGCCCCTTTAAGATGTGTCTGCCTAGACGATGTCGGAACTGCACGAAGTTTCGAGAAAAAGAAAGGGTTGCTGATACAGTGATTTCCTTTTAGTCGAGATCCACAATGAAGGGTTGAAGCTCGAGCATAGGCTTTGTTGTGGGTTAAGTACAACAAAAGGTGGGCGAAGGGGCTCCTAGTTGAAGTGGAAAAAGGAGCCTATGCTCTTGTGTCATCTCAACAGAGATGGGTGGTTCTGAAAGGGAAGAAAGGAAAGCAGAGAGGGATGAAGTGATGATGATTGATCGTGGGGGATTAGGCTTGATTCGTATAAGAAAAATGGAAGAAGGGAGCAACTCATAATAGTTGAAGTTTTGTGCTAAATCTATAAAAGAAGAAGAATAAAAAAAGGATTGGATGAAGATGGGGTTTCTTATGAGTGGTGATTCACTTGATGTATCAAGATCATAGTTATGCTCTGATATGATCATCACCTCGATCAACTCGATGATTGGTTGAGAGAGTTAACAACAAGATCGGATTAGTGTTGCAACAATATGCCGATTCGCTCCTTGGATCTTGCTGGAGAAGGTGGTGGCTCGTCGTCGCCCATTTGTAAGGTTCAAGGACTGGGGTTTACTCCTCGGATTCGGTGGATGAATCGAGTCACGAGTTGGAGTGTTTTTCCAGTGATGGTTACAAGGTCATCGAGATCTGATTGGTTAGATTTGTGGAGTTGGTGGAGAGATGGGCTATTGCGGAGATCACAGATGTGATGGATGGCAAGGCTCGGGCATCTGGTACGAAGGATAGAGCAGAGAAATCGAAGGAGGGGGAAGGTGTTGACTCGATTTTGGTCAACACAAGGGCAGATGTGGCGTTATAGGGTTAGAGGGTATGCAAGGGCGGGGTCACTCGTTGACATGGGTGTGAACTAGTTGACCGAGTGTCAACTGAACGAAGGTGGAAGCTGGTTCAATCAATGGCGAAGTGCTATTTGTCTTTGGCCCGTGAAGAATGTTGACTAAATAAAGAAAATTAGAAGAAAACTAAAATAAAATATTAGACGAACTTAAAAAAAGTCTAAATGAATATATCTATGAGATCTGTATCTTTCATGAAGATACTTAATCCAAAAAAGGTCATATATACATAGTATGATTTTTCAGGGTACTCTTAGGGTGCGTTTGGTTCGTGGGTTATCCAGGGGTGGATAACCTGATTTTGTATTTGTGTGTTTGGTTGGTGGGTTAAGGGTTAGGAGGGTTTGTGTGATGTGATTGTATTGGAATTTGAAAAAGTTGGTAGTTATTATGGTATGATTGTATTGAAATTTGAAAAAGTAGGTGGTTGTTGTGATGTGATTGTATTGAAGTTTGAAATAATGAGTAGAAGTTGAGTATTTTATGATTTTTAGATGATATGATGGTATAATATATATTTTTTTGGTTGGAAAGAGAGTGGACCCCACTAGTGGGTTGGGAATATGGGTTTTGGGGGGTAACCCACCCAAAGTGGGGGTAACCCCCCAACCAAACGCACCCTTAGGTATAAAATTCATGCATTTTCATGTTTTATTTTTTTCTTTAGCTTTATTTTATTGCTATATGCATATATATATATTATAAAATACTAATCAATTATTGACATATTAATTTATTTTTTGTATTCTTGACTGTTAAGAAATAGATAGTGTTGGAATATGTAATATTCACCGGTGTATAGGCTTCTACATACACTGCTCATTTTTGATATTTTTAGCAACTTTTATTTTTTTTTGGATTTTGTTTTTGTGTTATTTTTGGATATAAGTCCGAGATTGACCCAAGATAGATCTGAATGGAGGCGAAGAATCCATGTAGCCGACCCTACTTAATTGTGGGAAAAGGCTTTGTTGTTGTTGTTTTTGTGTTATTTTTTGGATTTTGTTTTGTGTAGTTAGTTAAGATACACACTAAAGAAAATAAATGAAAAAGGAAAAATGTAAATCATTAAAATATGTAATAAAATAATAAGTCTAAGTCAGGATGACCGTACACTATACAATTAGGTCCCAAAACCCCAAGCTTCACATAGGACCTTCAATTCCTTTGAATTTGATCATGTTTTCTAGATAATTAATGTGCATTAATTCAAAGGTTAATAAAATTTCATAAGATACTGTATGAGGGAGATATTCAACTATTTGGTTCGTAGCTAAGGTTGTGTTTATTTGTAATATTTAATGTTAGTATTATTTTGATATTTTACATTCATTAAGATAGTATTATTATGTACACATTGAAGTTAAGTTCATGTTGCTTAACACGAATTTATTAAAAATACGTGAAGATTGTACACTAATATATACATTAGTTATTTTTTGTCATTTTTATATGCTAATGCATGTTTTTTATTTATTTTGCATGAATGCTTAGAATGCATTATAATTATCGGCAATGTTCAGGAAATCGACCGAGTATACCGCATACTCGTACTCGGAAGCCTTGGCGCTTCGAGTATGATTATAGGTGGGTCAGGCCGCATACTCAGCCGAGTATACCGTTTATGCGACGATTTTGAATAAATGTTTTTAAAATCTTAACACGAACTCGGACATCCGACTTAAACACTCTTTCAATTCATGTTTTTGCTCATTTGACTCTATATTACTTTTATCCCAATAGTTTTATTCCTTGTACATTCAATTCTTTATTATATAATCAAGAGAAATATATATTTAGAGGATATCTACATATGTTAAAATTTATTTATATTTTAAATATTAAAAAATCATCAAACCACATAAAACTGCATACTCCCTGCATACCACATATTCTCTATGCAGTGACCCCTCTGACTGAATATCGCATACCGCCTTCCTGAACATTGATTATTGGAATGCATGTATTTGCGAATGAACTGTTGAGATAGTTGTATCTCTTTGTAAGCATTTTCTTATTTTTTCTTCTCACGTGATATTTGTATTTCTTTATAAGCATTTTCTTATTTTTTTCTTTCACGTACCTCTTATGTAATTAACCCAAGGCTTTTCTCTTATATAAGAAGCCCTAGGGTCTTTTCATTGGTATGCAATTATTTTCTTCCAACATGGTATCGGAGCAACGGTCCTACACAGGGGTTCCCATATCCCACCAACCCTAACCCTACATGCCCCCTCCCCCGTACTGCACCGCCGACAGCCCCCTTCTCCCAGCATGCCATCACCTCTAGCCAACGGACCGTCGAACCGGCCTCCCCTGTCGTCATTTCCCTCCTCGTGGCCCTGCTGCCCACCACTGCTTTGTGGGTCGTCCCACATTCCGCGGGTTGCAGTTTGGTCGTTTCTGCAGGCTTATACAATCTGATTGGGTTCGGTTTTCGTGATTTCGAGCCTATAAATCACGTCTTCCAGTCCTACACTACAACACCGATTAACAAGGATAGTTGTATGAGTCGACACGTACAACCAATCCTCCATATCATTATGTAGACTCGCTCTGAGTAGTCTACTCCTCGGTTTCGTTCCGAATTGTCGGCGTTCTTTTTACCATATCATAGAACATGGGTGGCGTTTTTTATCGTCCGATGCCTTCAGGGGTGCATCTCCCATTGTGAAGATAGATGGGACCAACTATGAGTTGTGGTCCATGCAGTTTCGCACCCTTATGCGGTGCCATAACAAGGATTAGGAGCACATCCTGATGGATTTAAAGCCGACGACAAGACTGGGGCTAATGCTTCTTGGAAGCAAGATGGTGCCTATGCTCGGATTTGGCTCTCCGGGACGCTCACCACGAAGATTGCTAACGACATCGTCAATCAACCCACAGTGAAGGATATATGGGACATCATAGCAGACACATATGGGCAGGCCAAGAATGAGAGCAAGATTCTACAATTGCAGTATGATATCTTTTTGACCAAGCACCCTAAGATGAAGAACCATTGTATGCTCCCCTTTGTCACACCATACCCTACCAGACGGGGGCCTAGGTTGGCCCCCCCTTGCGGGGGTGCGGGGGCAATACCCCGACCCGGAACAAAGTAGATAAAACATGATGTGTTTTAATACGGGTAGCAGCAAAATAAGTATTGAAATCAAGCTTACAAGGGTATTATTCATTTATATATAGACATCGGCGAAATTTCCGTGATATCGGTCGATATCTGGGAATTTGTACATAACCCATCCATTTTTTATCGATATGAGCCGATATAACGATATATCACCGATATCCTGGTAAATGGATATGCACCCCGATATCAATATCCCGTGCCTCTCGATACTGATATCGACGATATATCGTCGATATATCACGCTATGGCCTTCTATGCTCATTTTCATAAAATGGTTGTAACATGGGCTCCCGAAATTAGATTTTGACGTCATTGGGCTCAGTTGAATGATTTCTATGAGCTCTACACAATAGATTGATAATTTGTCCCTCTGGATATCTTGTACTCTTCAAATTGTAATAATATGGGGTTTTAAATCATAAACATCTTAAGGACATCTCGTTTTCGAGATTTATGGTTTATTCTCGTAATGTGAACCCATAATCTGTTTTGAGGCATAAAAGTCTTAGAGAGGACGGAATCCATAAGAATGTTGAAGAGATCTAAAATAGGGTTTTTGATTCGTATCTTTAAATAGGTGAGGTTAATTCTCTTATGTTTTCCTCATATTCCAATGTCGCTTTCTCAACATTTTGGCTTCGCCACGGGACCGTAACTAATGAGATCTCCTTCCATCGCAGCTTTTTAACCACACGGTCCAAGATACACATAGGTGCCTTGTGGAAGAAAGGATTCAAATCACCTGCCAAGTCCTTTGAGTAGATCATGTGTATGGGATCTCGAATACACTTTCACAAGTTAGACATTTGAAACACATCATGCACGCCCTCTAGGTGAGAGGAAGGGCTACTCGGTACGTCACCTTCTCGACACGAGCCAGAATATCGAATGAGCCGATAAATCATAGGGTTAACTTGCCCTTGATATGAATCTCGATATGCCCTTCTTTGGGGATACTCTCAAAAATGCAAAATTCTTGACCTCAAACTCGAGGTCCCGACGCCTCTGGTCGTATGCCACGACATGTCTTTGTTGTATCAACACCATGCTCAATCCCTCTATTATGCATCGGTATATACCGTGAAGCCTATGGTATTAGAGGAAAAGGGTAAGAAGTAGAGTGATAGTCATCGCTCCTTCACCGTGCGATATCATAGCTTGCATTTAGCACTTCAAACAAAATGCATGTTCTTTTACGTTAATCGAGTAAGATATAGGGTCAACTAAGAGAACTCTCTGCCAAATCTTGATAATATCCGACGAGGCCAAGGAAACTGTGAAACTCTATAATGATCTTGGACTGCTTCCAAGATATGTCTGCCTCAATCACTTGGCCAAGGAATGCTACTTTTGTAAGCCAGAACTCACACTTGCTATACATCACATAGAAGTGGTGCTCAATGAGTGTCTCGAGCACAATGCGAAGATGCTAGTCATGCTCGTGCTCATTGTGTGAGTAGATTATAACGTCATTGATGGACACCACTATAAACTTGTCTAGTATAGGAAAAATCATGTTCATTAGATCTATGAATGTGGTAGGTGCATTCGTGTGCCCAAATGACATCACCATGAACTTGTAGTGACAATATGTTACACAAACGTGTACTTCAGTGTGTTTGAATCCTTGATCCTCATCTAGTGATAACTAAATTGCATATCTATTATGAAAAACGCCGTATCTTCTTGTAACTGATCGAAATCCATGGGGGAAGATAATGGTTCTTGACCAGTCGCTTATTCAGTTGCATATATTCAACGGACAATATCATAGATCTATCATTCTTCTTTACGAAGAGAAGAGAACTATTGTTCCCCAACATGATGTACTGGAGTGGAATAGTCCCTTTTCAGTTCGCACCTACAGTTGCACCTTGAGCACCATAAGATCGTCAGGTGCCATTCGATATGGAGAAATGGAGATCGACTAGGTGCAGAGGAACAAAGTGATCTCAAACTCGATTACCCTCTATGATTGTATTTCAGGAAACTCACGTAGGAATACATCGGGAAAGTCATACATGACCCTGATTTCCTTGATCATTTGATCATGGGCAGTTGAACCACAATGTAGGTAGGAAAGCCTACACATTGCTGACTTAGAAACTGATGTGCCGTTAATGGAGAATGCACTCCACAAAATAAGTTAATTCTTCTATATATAAAGAATGCTTGAGAAAATATAAACTTTAAATGCTTAAAATTGTATAGGCAGAATCAAGGATGCAGAAGTTGGCAGTCAGTACTCGGTCGGTAGGGTCACTGACTAAGGATTAATCGACAGTCGGGAGAGTAATCGGATTTAGTCGGTTTTATTTTTTTTAAATTATTTTAAATATATAAATCAATTTTTAATACATATACTCTCATTTATATTTTTAGCAGTTTTAATATTTTTAAGAGCTTAAAAATTTATAGCAAGATAAGAAAAATGAAACAAGGTTAAGAACAAAATGTTTGGTACATAGTACGAACCAATGTTTAAAAACATATACAATATTATCAAAAAATTATACAAGTGGAAAGTGAGACAAGTGTCACAAGTCAATTGATTCAAACCTCAATGTCATCATCCAAGTCCAACTCTTCTTCATCTTCTTCATCATCTTCTTCTTTTATATGCCCAAGATGTAACTCCTCATTCTTCGGCGTAGCATTGGAGCTCGATGATGAAGCTAATCCTTCCACGTTCACCTCGTTGGCTCCTTCTTAGTTCCAAATTCTCTTCGACACCACTACATGTGTTACAACATCGCATGTCAATCCAGAATCTGGAAAAACCTCCTCTTCATGAGCATCGACATCTCTAGTCCATTCAACTGTGTGCACGATCACGAGATGAGAGAGATCTCTTTCTTTCTCAACTTGACGTTCCTGTAGGTTGGAATTGAAATGCACGTACCCAATATCGTTTAGCTTCTTATCTCTTACCTGTTTCTCTTCTTGGTATGGATCTGAAGACAAAAAATAAATTTTAAATTATATCGATTGCTATTTTAAATTATACTATTGTTAATTGAATTGGGTGGGTGGAGTGGAGTCATTACCGAGTCAAATGTACTCCAGTTACGCTCACATCCAGAGGATGAAGATATCAAGCTCCAGATCTTGATGACCATGGCTTTCAAGTGAGGCGTGCCATCTCCATGATTATACCACAAATTAGATATTGAAATAGAGAATTGGTCAAAATAATAAAATAAAAATATGATTGACATGAATAGAAAACAATGACTGAAATACTTGGATCATAATTTCCATCATTTGTCATCTTCTGTCTCACAACTAAAGGCTTGCCAAAATCTCCACGACCAAGTCTGTATGCTAGAAGCTCATCCCTGGTAATTGCATCTTGTATCCAATTCTGGATAACGTCTTTCCATGCACTCCTTAAATCCTCTCCTCACCACAACATCTGGATCACCACGAGACTTAGTGTGGAGGAATAATGGGTTCAAGTGATAGGCTGCTAGATGCAATGGCGTGTCGAGCCTCCCTTTGGTCTTGGAGGTAATAACATCCATAAAAAATGTAAGATGACTTCACGCCATTGAATGATGCAATTATCTCTCGCTTGGCCTTTTCAAGCCCTCCGTAGATAAAACCCATGGATGGGCGTCGATCCGCATAAACCACACGCAATAAATGAACCAATGGAGTGAAAACTCGGATAGCATGTCCGGCGTGGTTCCAGAATGTAGGGCTGATTACAATGGAACTCGCTGCTTCTCCCTTCTTGGTCTTCTCTTCTGAGGAAAACATTCTGCTTGTCTTTCTTCTCATTTAGGCTCTCAGGAATGAGAAAAGTAGTTGCAAATCTGGTTTGGCTGAGCATTGGAATGTCCCTCTTGCCGGTGAACTTGTATATCCAGCTAAGAGTTTTGGTGTGAGAGTAGATGAACACCGTAAGCCTCTTCGCCTTTGTGATTGCACTCCTCATCTTCGTCTCTCTGCATATCTCCTCCAAATTAAGATTAATGGAGTGTGCGACACATGGAGTCCACCAAATTTGCGGATATTTGGTGAGCAATAATCTTCCTGCTGCTACATTGGCGCATGCATTATCCGTCACCATCTGAACCACATTATCCTCTTCCACTTCATTAAGACACTCCACCATCTTGAAGACATATTCTGCAATGTGAGCCTCATTTGAGGCATCTATGGACTTCAAAAATGAAGTCCCAAGGTGCTATACACAAAAATTGATGATGCTCCTTCCTCGCATGTTTGTCCACGCATCAGTCATCAAAAGAGCATCCCGTCGACTTTCACATATCGCGATGGTATTGCAAGTCATCGTGCATCTTCTTCATTGCCTTTTAGAAGTGGACCACTAGGTTCATACCTCGTGGGAGTCTTTAGTCCGTGCCCGTACTTCCCAATCGCATCCACCATCTACATGAAGGACTTCATCGTCAATGCATTAGAGAAAATCACCGAGGTAACCCTATCACTTGATCCTTGGATAATGCATCCTTTATGGTCATCTGACGTAATGACCCTTCCACTGCGACGTTCTGCTCCAAGGAGTTGTATACTTGTGATCATGGCCTCAAATTTCAGCGAAATTCGGTCTAATTTCTGTCGAATATCGATATCCAGTCGAAATCGAAATTTGACCGAAATGACCGAAATGACCGAAATATGGGGGTCTTAGTACAAAAAATGACCGAAATGACCGAAATTTCGGTCGAAATTCCATCGAAATTCCATCGAAATTCTGTTTTGGTCGATACCGAAATGGTGACCGAAACCGACATTTAAGGCCTTGCTTGTGATCTCTTCGCCAAACCCGCATCTCCAGTGATATCAATTTCCTCTCTCATCTCCTTAACATCAACTGCTTTCTGGCTCTTCTTCCTGGCAACGTCATTAAGGTATGCGATCATCTTCTTCATCTCTTCATCTACCTTGGGACATACAACCATGTCGCCTCTTCTGTGCTAGATGTTGCTTGAACCCATACACACCTCCCTTGATGACCTTTTTGCACAATCTGCAAGTAATCGTATTTGGATCCACACAGCTCTAAAGGTAACGATATTGCCATGCGGGATCGGTTGATCTTGGCGGCACGTAAAAAGATGAGTTGCTACCGGAAGCGACGTTCGGTGAAGGTGTAGCACATTTGCATAGCCACAAACTCACAAGTTACTAATCAACAAACACAAAGCTAACCAAACTTACAAGTTACTAATCAATAATCTTACAAGTTAGCCAATCAACAAACACATAACTAACTAAACTCATAAATTGAAGTTACTAATCAACAAACACAATCACAAGTTGAAGTTTTAAATTAACTAACACACAGATAGTCAACAACCACGAAAGGTAAATAACCTAATTTACCTAACCATCATGCAAATCAATAAGAAATATCCAAGTTAACAAACATTTAAGGCGTAATAAACACAATTCTAACCTTGTATAAATTAACCAACATGCAAATCAGCAAGAATATCTAAGTTTTTACTCCTAAAATAACCTAACAAGCACATCAACATGCAAATAAGTAAGAAATTTCTAAGTTAACCAACATTTGGAGAATAATAAAGACAATGCTAATCTTATATAAGATAACCAACATACCTTTATCATGAAAAGTTAAGTTTTTAATCAAAAAATAACCTAACTAACAGACATGCAAATTAGTAGAGAAAATCTAAGTAATAACATCTAAGATCAAGCATTAAAGTATTGAACCAGGCAAGAAAAATAATTTTTTTTCAAAAAATCCTAACCAAGTCATTGGAGGTCGGAGAACACAGAGGAGGGTGTGATGGAGGACCGGCAACAAAAGGAGACATCATCTTGTGCCGACGACGTGGAGGAGGGGCGGTGACGCGACGGAGGTGAAGAGCGACACATGGAGTCCGGTCGGGGAGAGGTCTCTGGTCTCGTGCGTAGGGGGGTCGAGAGGAGGGGGTTCGGGAATGGGTATTTGGGTTATTGTTAGACAGTAAGCCCCAAGTAAATCCCTATGCAAAAGTCAGCCGATTAGGCTGACTAATCGCCCTTTTAATCGGGTCAGCCCGACTATAGGTCGATTTGGCCTAGTCGAGTAGGATATCCCCTCGACTTGCCTAGTTAGGACAATTAGTTGTACTAGTCGACTGACTTTTACAACACTGGGCAGAATAAGTGTAAATGATTATAGAAGGTTGATTTCATTGGTTAATATACACATTGACATATTTTATATTTTTAGCTTGTTTCTATGTTATCTTAACCTTTTATGTTTAGGAGTTCTGTTAAGGACTATTATGCAATTACCATCTAGAGGACCTTAGGGTTTCACTAATATATAAGAAATTCTACCCTATGAATAACTTTCTTTTCATTGATTCTCTAGTTTTGGTCACTTGGTATCACAACAACGCTCGTAGACCAGAGCTCATACTCGAACTTCTGCCGCCATTGCTAGAATCATTGTTGCCCTTTACCATATCCCGAGATCACCATTGCTCTCACCTTAGCGTAATGCATCCCCACCATTGCCACCCTTGCCTTCGCGGCAACTATGCCCCCACCGATTCTATCGTTGCCCCAGCGACACCTCTTACCATCACCACTCCTATCTATTAGCAACAACGCCCCATCGATGTCATCGCTGCTATCTATGGGCAACCTCACCACCCATCGGTGTTGATGCAAGCCTGTTGCAGCCCCATCGGTACTGCCAACATTGATCCCACGTGGCAACCCCATAATTGCTTCTCCTCGACAAGCGTGTGGTTAAGCGGCTTTTGTCACCAACATTTTCAGCAGTTTCACCACCGCTAACTTTGATGCTTAGTTAAATCTCCTCAAGATCTTTTTGATTCTCTCTCGCCGATCGTAATGGCTACGACTCTAGTTGAGACAAAACTCTTGATATCCACCTCTTATAAGGTGGTTTAAGGGTCAAACTAAGAGGTGCAAACAACTATGTCCTCTAGTCTCGATCTTTTAAGGTGTTCATTGGAGACTAGAGAAAGATCTACATTCTGATGAAGGAGCCATTAAAAGAAACTAACAGGGAATATGATTCTTGGTTGAGGCGACAACTATTAGGTCATAACATGGATGACCAACAATGTCGAGCCCATCATAGTCACCAATCTCTTGTATCAATAGATAATTAAGGACATGGGGGCTGAACTGGGTTAGTCATATTCTCGTGAGATGACCAAATCATGTCTTGTAGATATCTATAGTGATCCTATTGTAAGCTTAACTATAATCTTAGGTATATTAGTTAACTCCTCTTCCTCTGCTCCAGCATAGATTATTGACTCTGAGGCATCTAATTATTTGACTAGATTATGTAGCCTTTTGACTTCTCTAGAACCTTCAACCATTGTGAAGTCTGTATGCTTAGCCAACTGTGTATATTCACCAATCACTTTTTGAGACTACAAAATTTTCCTCCAAACTCTAGTTATCACAAGTTATTTGGAGTCTTTTGTGCTCTTAACTTTCCTTAGAGCTTACTATTTGTTCATAGAGTACGTTTGGTGCTCAATGAGAAGAATGTGCTATTCTACCTCGATATCCCGACAGATTCTGTGTGTGCTCATGTTGTATATGTTTCTGCTGACCCGTTCCGGTGGCACTTACGTCTTGGTAAGTCTTCTGCCAGAGCACTCTCATATGTTTCTTGAACTTACTTCGCTGAAAGTTTTAACTAGGACGCATATGACAATGGTAAAAACCATCAAGCTTCTTTTCCTCAGAGGACCGAGCCTCGTCGATCGTCGCCTTTTTCTTTAGCCCACTATAAAGTTTGGGGACCATGTTCATTCTGTACCGTAGGTGGTCAGAACTCACAAGTATTTTGCTATTTTTTGATGATCGTAGTATATCTTCTGGGGTTTATTTAATAAAAGAAAAATCATAGATAAAAAACTTGTGAAGTCTTTTTTTTTGAGTTTATAAAAAACTCTTTCTCCGAGAGCATTAAAATTTTCAAAATTGATAATGCTCTTGAGTATGTTGAACATATAACTCGACCACCTTCTTGCCTCTCAGGGTATCCTATACCAGACTTCTTGCACGTACATCTTGCAGCAGAATGAGGTGATGGGGAGGAAACTCCATCTTTTAAACACTTGCACCCTCTTTACTCACATGAAGGTCCTTAAAATCTTCTGGTATGATGTCATTCTTTCTGCTACATGTATCACCAATTCTGTACCTTCTTTCGTTATCATTGGGATAACTCTTTTCTCCTTACTGCATAAAGATGATGAACCCTTCCCTCTATAGTTGTGGATCGTCGCCTTGGTTGCACTATTTTTGTTCATAACTTCCATACTTCGAATAAGTTACGGCTCGTGCAATCAAGTGTATATTCCTTTGGTACTCAAACCCAAAAAGGGTACAATTGTTATGCCCCATCTGTCATCGCTGTCCTTTGTTACTCAAACCCAAAAAGGGTAGAAATGTTATGCCCCACCAGTCATTGCTACCATATTTCAGCTTATGCCACTTTTTTTGAACAGACTGGTTACTTCTCTAATATTGTCATTGAGATTACTTTGGAGATCCCTCTACCTCTCCATCTCAATAAAAGGAAAAACCTAATACAACATGAATCTTTCCTCCTTTTGCATGTTCTTCTCTCACAGAATGATGCGCCATCTTCAAGTGGCCCCCCTATTGCAAATTCGGATGCTCCAATTTTTTGGATTGCGCTATGGAAGTCCACAATGCAACGTATGGTACATACCTTTTTACATTTTGCTTCAGATGTGGTAGAATATTTACATATGCTCATATGGCAACTGTTCCTCGAGATCATTACACTGCTCTTTTTAGGACCATGGTTGGAAACATGCCATGGATGAAGAGATAGACTCGCTTCTAGAGGCACGTGGGACCTTGTACCATGTCCATTATGTGCGACCTTGTTGCGTGCAAATGGGTCGATCAATTAGCATATTGAAAGCCATACTAGTGGAAAAAGGGTTCACTCTCACTTATGACGTCCATAATTTTTAAGCCTTTTCTCCCGTGGCAGGAATAGACCATTTCCTAGCTAGATGCGAAGGATACCTTCTTCTATGATGATTTAAAGGAACACGTGTATATGACACAACTACTGGGATACTCCATTAAGAGGGAGTATGTATGCTAACTACACAAGGACATCTATGGACTAAAACACTATACGAGCATAATTTGACAGACTGTTTTGGTTTCTGTATGGTTGAATCTTACTAGTTAATGTTCATTAGACGAAATCCCTCAGGCACCATGGTAATATATGTTGATGATATGGTTATTACATGTGATGACATGGAATATACTCTTGAGACCAAGGCCTTCCTTCATAAGGCCTTTGTCACCAAGGACCTTGGTCATCTTCGTTATTTTCCTAGGTATTGAAGTGATCCACACGAGATGAGGATTATATTTGTCACAATTGATGCATCTACTGATAAAAAGCTAGTGTCTTTCCCGTGTTCAAGTCAGAATACATTTTATAAATCCCCTCTCTTATGCATCCCCTTGTCTTCTTATCCCCTTGGTTTATGTCGGGGATGGCTCTTCCTCATTATATTTAAGCTTTCCAAGCTTGACAATTTCTTTGATATTATAGCTAAGGGTTGGCTCGTACAAGCTCTCGCGATGGTAACTTTCGGGGTCAGACCAATTGTTTCATTCCTTCGGTCAGACGTTTCATATAGTGTATGTATGCTAACTACACAAGGACATCTATGGACTAAAACAATATATGAGCATGGTTTGACACACTATTTTGGTTTCCATAGAATTGAATCTTACTATTTAATATTCATTAGACGAAATCCCTCAGGTACCTGGTACTTGTAGTTTATGTTGATGATATGGTTATCACTGGTGATGACATGGAATATACTCTTGAGACCAGGGCTTTCCTTTAGAAGGCCTTTGTCACCGAGGACCTTGGTCATCTGCTATTTTCCTAGGTATTGAAGTGATCCATGTGAGAAGAGGATTATATTTGTCACAATTGATGATTTACTAATAAGAAGCTAGTGCATTTTCCGTGTTCTAGTCGGAATCTGTTTTATAAATCCCCTCTCTTATGCATCCCCTCGTCTTGTTATCCCCTTGATTTATGTCAGAGATGACTCTTCCCTATTTTATTTATGCTTGCCAAGCTTGACAATTTCTTTGATATTATATCTAAGGGCTGGCTCGTACAAGCTCTTCCGATGGTAACTTTCGAGGTTAAACTAGTAGTTTCGCTCCTTCGATCATACCTTTCATACGGTGGGGGGAGTCAGTGGGGGGCTGGGAGGAGTGCAAATAGTCCCATGAGTAAGGGAAGGGAAGGGGAAAACGACTCTCCTAAAAACAAGTAGTCAAGCTAGCTTCACTTAAGGAATATATATATATATATAGGGTTAAATGGGGCTGCCCCTTGGGGGAGCTAACTTGGCTCCCCCCGCTATTTCGGCCGGTTTTTTTATTTTTTTTGAAAATTTCTTCCGTAAATATTCATTACTATATCCCTATATTATGCTATTAAAATTTCGTGCTATACAGAGACTCCTACGGCCTCCATCCAGACAGACATTTTTTAACGGTAACAGAATTGCTAAAAACGACCCTTCTGGATGGAGGCCGTAGGAGTCTCTGTTTCGCGTGAAATTTGAATGACATAATATAGGGATATATTGATGAAAATCCCCCATGGGGCAACCCCATTTTACCCATATATATATATATATATATATGAGATTTTGAGGATCTACCAAATCTATAGGCCATGCCTTTAGACTAGTTCTATAACGACATATATAGGAAACTTGAATTGCAACTTCAAGAGAGAAAGCTGCTATGATAGAAGCATGAAATGAAGATAGAAAGCTGCTTTGATAGAAACAAGAAATGACCCTAGCACTTTCCCCCTTAGGCCTCCACCTGTAATGAGATAGAAAGGGAAGAAACCCTAGTCCTCTATTTCAATTTGGATATTTTTACGGAAGCTTGTCTACTTGGGGTAGCAAGCCATTCTCTATTCTAGTTGAATCATAGAGACATGTCACCTCCATGAATCCAATGTTTGAAAATACCACATTGTACAGAAGCCTAGTGTATCACTAGGCCTGGTCTTTCATATGTCATGAGCAGAGCTAGTTAGTACATGGAGAAGCCTCAGTACAATCATTGGTAGGATGTTCTTTTAATCCTTTCATACTTTAAGGATTCCCCAAGAAAGAGCCTTTTCTATCTGGATGAGAGCTGGTCTAATCTGTTGAATGCTTTCTGTACACAGAGAAGTACACGCACCTTTTTTTATTCTTCTGGTTTGAGTAGGCCAACAACGGATTGTGGGATTCCATGCGATGTGATGTTTTTGATCATCTTTATCAAGAGCCGAAAATGCTCCGTGAGGGTCTTGAGAATGATGGCTTAGTAGCTATGATCGACCCTTAAAACACTACTCACATTGTGAGTCGTAAAGGTGTAAACTATGGGGCCAACATCCACATTGACATTATGTCTTATATGGACATTGACTATGCTAGTTCTTTTGAGGATGGACGATCCACTACTAGTTTTGCCATGTTTGTTGGTGGAATCTTGTTAATGGCAAAGCTAGAAGCAAACTTTAGTCCTTAGAACGAGTGCAGAAATAGAATACAAAGCTATGGCTCAAGCTACATGCGAGATAGCCTGGTTCATTTCTTTTCTACCAGAAGTTGGGCTTTGGGCTCCCGGTTACTGCTCTAATTCTTCTCTATTGTGACAACAAGTCTACTGTGTACATTGCCACCAATTCTATCTTTCGTGAGCGGACAATGTATATTGATGTGGATAATCGTATTATTCGAGATGCGATGCGAGAAAGGAAAGACATTAGTCCTCACATTCACAGAGTTCCAACTTTGGATATATTTACAAAAACACTTCCGAGGAAACCATGCTCATCATTGACTTCCAATTTAGAAATGTTTGATAAATATGTTCCAACTTGAGGGGGAGTGTTGACGTCATTGGGCTAAATATGTTAGTGAGATATTTTCTATTTCTAAATGTTTTTATGTTGGTTATTTCTATTTGTAATCCTTCTATGTTTAGGAGCTATGTTAAGGATCATTATGTAATTTCCATCTATAGGACCCTAATGGTTCACCCTATGTAAGAAATCTACATCATGAATAAAACTCATTCCAGTCATTATCTATTTCTCCAAATTAAAGAACTTTGGTTGATCAGAAGATGGAATTTGATGGAAAATGTATTTATGATTAACATTGTTGCAATAGTCCGATTCGACTGTTTATTTTTTTGTTTATTCTTTATTCAGTAACCCCTCCAATTGAATACCGAAGACCGATTTTTTGTAGCACTGATAATTAATGAAATTGATCGAATGCCGTCGATGTGATTGGAATAAAACAAATGCCATCAATGAAGCGGAAAATAACCATTCACCGGTTTTTGTAATTGGCACTGGAAATGGCTTGAAAGGTGGCATATGGACATCACACCATGAAGTTTGGAACTATGATTGGTACAATGACCGAAGCATAATTATCAATCGGATGCCGTGATATTCTTTGTCTGAGATGCCTTGAAACTAACCCGTTTGTTCAACCCATTACATTGAAACTAACCATCCTCTTGTTGTTTGTCAGCAAATCGTGCATCTCGAACTGGGGGATCTCGTTGCCCGGTCAACGGGGTTTGGGGATGGGGGTTAATTGGAGCATGTCCCCCTTCCTTCTTGTGGGGGCTCAAAGGCAATACACCTTAACAACAATTGCTATGCGTGTTACGTTTGTACTCATATTACTGGATCCACCCATTTATAGATGACCCATTTGTACGAGGATGCTATGTAAATTCCCTTAGGTTTGGATCTATCTTCATCCTCTGTACTATAGTTCCACCACTCTAATAGAGATAGGTCCATGGTCACTGCTGATGAGTAGCCTAGTCAAGGGTGAAGCTCGTAAATCTTGTGATTGTTTAATGCTTGTGTGCGATCCACAATCTATTTCCGCTACGTGCAACACTGTTGGTGGTGGATGAGGCTGGTAAACATTTTTACTTGTCAATACTTCTCTCTTTGAAGACTTCCATCATATTTTCCAGTATTTTAAATCACTTGGACTTTAAAATATGATTTGAGATGCTTCTTTAATTTTGTTTGCATGAAGACAACATGCCATTTTTTCAGTTGCTTTTGTAATTCCTTGTCAATATTTAGGGGATTGCAAGTTATATCGAAAAATTTGAATTCATGCTCTCATACCAATAACTGGTAAAAGATCGAGGTAGCATAAATTATTACTTAATGAGGAGTTGATAAACCCAAACAAATTCAGCAAACTAATGGCTGGTTAAAATCATTCTCAGGTTGGCGCTGAGGTGCGGAGGTTTGATATGACAAAGCAACGAAGTTAAAGAAGTGGGAAGGTGTTCCTTAAAAGTGGGGGGATGCTTAAGGGGACATCCAATGGCATAGGGAGGCAGTGGGTAAAATAGGATAATGATGAGGTTCACCAAAGAGTAGTGTTACCAAAGGGTGTTTTGGAAATTGGAATTGGTTGTGCAGGATATGCATGACAGTCTAGATTGTGTAGGCATGGTGTTGGCAGAGCAGCGGTACAGTGGAAGGACTTGAGCTGTGGTAGTGTTTTTGTGTAGGTGGAGAAGAAAGAAAGGGATGAGGAAAAGTTATGAGGGTGAACGAAAGAGGAAAGGGAGACGGAGGAGGAGATGTGTGTTGCCGTGTGTGTGAGGTGGGCAGGGGTGATATTGAGGTGGGAATATTTATTTTTCTCAAACTTTGCCCCTTGCATTGCATAAATTAAGCCCTTTGCCGGTTGGTTCCAATATCATACATGTGCCCCCAAAAAGGTTTGAAAATAGAGATCCATCATCCATGTTGATCACCATGACATGGGGTTACTGGAATTCACTATTTCTAATCCTAGTAATTTACGAAGAGCCTTAAGTACATTGAAGACAGAGGTGAAAAAAGAAGGCAGATCTTTGTAGGGACTCTATTAAAAATTGATTAGGGAAAAACTGCTAGTTCAGCCCCAATTTTTATATATTTGTTCTGCTGCATTATTCTTGCTAAGTTTGGCCGGGCTTACACATGATGTAGGGTTAAAAAAAGGCCGTGATGAAAAGATGGGTATGCCGACTGCCGAGCTCTTATGGAACTTTATATCATCAAGCATGTGCTCCTGTTATTGCTCGACTTTGTACAGTCAAGTACTTCTCTGATGGTCAAGACAATTGATAACCTTTTCAAACCTTTCTCATAATTACCATACTGCTCGTTATGACAAGTTGGGCATGTTAAACATGTATTCTCCAATATGAGGGGAGTTTATGTGGTTTGTTTTCCGTATTATTTCTAATCTTTATGTATTTCATTGCATCAACGAAGTGTCCATGTACTTTTTCAAGCATAATATCTTTGGGGTTGTAACAACATACATCGAATATATGCCCATGTTGGCAGCTTTGGATATGCTATACTATATTCTTGATAATTACATCAGTACCAAGTCATATTTCAGATAAGTACTACACATCAGATTAATGTAAAATCACTTGGGTGAATTGTTGAATATACCGATCTCCTGTTCGAGGTTGTGTTGGCTTGGTTTTTGATTGATACACTGTCATGGGGCTGATCACAAAAGCTACATGTGTGGGATTTCCTGGTTAGTCAATTAGGGAAGGCTAAGATGTGGCTTGCATATAGGTTGCAAGAGGGTGCTTATGCCTCAATGGTTGATTATCAGGAAGAAGCCATGATCTTCTACCCAAATATCTCAAAGGAGAGGGTCGGAAAGAATACCTGACTCATAAGTTCATAACCTTGCATTGCATCTAAAAGTATGCTATAGTTGTAGCCTGTAGGTTTCATTAAATGTCATCTTCTTATGCACATGTTTTGAGTTCTGATGCTTGCCAATGAACTGAAAAATAGGATATACGATCAGTTCTTTTGAAACTCCAATTTATTTTATCCTTCTTGCAGGACTGCAAGCTTGACTACTTTCCCTGACTACTTGGTCTTACACATGAGAAGGTTTGTGATGGAAGAAGGTTGGGTGCCGAAAAAGCTTGGTAATGTTTAATACCTTCTTGAAGCACATAAAATTGCATTCTCCTAGTGAATTATTTCTCATAGAAGCGCTATCAAATGATATTGCAATTTTTCCTTGTCAAGCAGATGTTTTTATAGATGTGCAAGATACTATCGATATCTCTCACATGCGCAGCAAGGGTTTGCAAGCAGGTGAAGAACTACTCCCGGAAATAGGTAAGAGAATTTATCTTAGATCTTTTCTGTCTGAGCAGTTAAATTTGGTATAAAATCTTCCTTTGGTGCAGCTGCTGGGCATGACGTTGGAAGTCAGTTGTCTGCTGATGAAGAAATTGTGTCCAAGCTTGCTGGCATGGGTTTTAATTACCTTCATTGCCAAAAAGCTGCCGTCAACACCTTAAATGCTGGAGTGGAAGAGGCAATGAATTGGTTGTTAGCACACATGGATGATCCAGGTTTCAGCTCATTTCCATCATCCTTTAGTTACAGTCTACCTAAGTTTATCCTGGATTCACTTATTAGTTATCATTTGAATTTTATTTGAGTTATGTCAGACATAGACATTCCCATCTCCAATGAATCACGAAGCTGTGCGAGTGTGCATGTTGATCAATCTAGTGTTGATACCTTGGTCTCTTTTGGTTTTCAAGACGAGGTTGCTCGGAAAGCTCTACAAGCATCAGTAAGCACCCTTTCCCTTTACAAGAAAAATTGAAAAAGAGGACAGCTCTCCTTATGTATACAACAATTCCTTATGTCACATGGGTTTTTTTAAAATACCTCTTGAGGCATACACCTCGAGGCATTTTCTCTTGAAAACCACCTTGAGACTATAGCCTCAGGCTGGTCAGGCAAGACATGCTCTTAGATCTGAGGAATTGCCGGGGTGCCTCCTTGGATCTGCTATGGTTTTAAAGGCTGGATCTGATATAATATACTAAGCTGTAACTGAAAGCATTGCTGTTTTATTATATGTTAAATATTTAACAATTTAATATACCATACACTCGTGCATATATAACTTATAGTGCACTGTCATGTGGAATATTAAAGTCATCATTTCATCCGAAATCATGAAAGTGTAGCAATGAATGTGTCTAGTTAGTGTGAACAATTTAGTGTTCATGAGTGAATATCCTATTGCTTATATCATCCATAGGTGAATATGGCATATGTTCTGCAGATCGTGCTTTGTAAGGATATCACATGGATTGACAATTTACATAAATGAGAAGCATGTGAAGGACAATGGAACTGGCTCTGGAGAAGGGAATGCGACTGTAGGGGAAGAAGGGTTGTCAGCATAGGGCAGAGCCATAGGTTTTGGGAGAGTGAGTGCCACTGTGACGAAGAATAGTTCGGAGGGACCCATGGATGTGGTGATGTCGACAGTGAAGTAGTCATAAGAGATTCAAGGACGAGGGATGGTTATCATCGAGTGCCGACAACGTCACGCAGAGGAGCTGTTGGTTGACGGTCGACGAAGTCCCTTGTGCTATCTGCGTAGGAAGAGGGCATATGGTCTGGGTTTGCTGGGAACACGAAGTTTTTTTTTCCGTTGCGGTTGCCTAGGTCATCGAAGCATGGCATGCATGTCTTTGGGTTGGCGATGGTCATTTGCAAATTCAGCTCATTCCGATCCCCCACTTTCTCAGTTATCGAAGATCCCTCTATGCATTGATGGGATACTACAACTGAAGGCGTGAAGGGGGAGTTGTAGTCAAGGTTTTAAAAAAACGAGAGGTGGATTGAGGCTGTTACCTATAAATGAGGTAATGTGTAAGCCTGAAGTGATCGAGGAATAAGCATCATTCTTATGAAGAGAAATCAAATTGATAATTTTATGCATTTATAACTTTATATATTATATGTTAGGGAATGTATGTATATGGGTAATTGGATTTTTTCAGTATCCAAATACCATGCTCTCATGTTTAGTCTCATACCGGTTATTGGTGGGACTTTGGTGTGTTGGTGGGAATATATATAAAGCCCAACGTCCATTGTACTCTTTGAGAAGCATAATAGAAAAAACAACCCTTAGTGGCTTTAGCCCGTTGTTAAATTCCGATCCTTAAGGGATAGGGTTCCACGTAAATCTCCATGTTCTTGTTCATATTTTTGATTCCACTGTTCTTTATTTTATTTTTCACATAGTATCAGAAGATTGAGTTTTGGTTTGTTCGATGTATTTTGTTTTAATTATCGTTTTATTTGGAGTTTGAGATATACGGTGCTTAAGCATGGAGATCTGAGCAAGCACGCAAGGCAATGTATTGCTGCTCATGAGATGGTGTTGTGATTTCACATAGCAACAAGAATCTTGAATTGTGTTGCACTCGTCTAACCTTGCTATGTGGTTTTGTTCTTGAATATTATTCATCGAATATTCGCCTATGCGCGTCAACAACAATGGCGGATAAATAATCCTCAAATCAATCTGAGGTGGTGTTCAGGACACAAGGAGGAACTCATAAGCTCATGATATGGGTTCACCCCCATCATTTAGAAAGAGTCCTCCTTCCCCAAAGTTAGGAAGGTGGCATAGAAATAAGAAAGAGACAACAAGTACTACCCACTTGCGCCGCCTCGAGGAAACGTGGAGAAGATGCAAGCGCGTGGAAAGAGAAGATTGGCAGCATTATGACTGCATATTCCACGATGTTGGCAACACATGAGGAGGAGAAAGCTCCAGCACGTGGATATAGAAGGAAACCCATTTGTTGCGAGGGTTTCCTCTGGAGCCCTATTTGACGAAGAAAGGCGGCATCACGCGACGTAAGTTTGGCTCTGTATCGGAAATCCTAGAATGAGACAATCAGGGCAGCAACTACTCTTCTTTGGAGGGCTTGTGTCCCATTTTGTTTTTCTTCCATGTCTTTGTAATGGGCCCAGCTAGGCCGAGAGCCAATGATTTTTTTAAAGGGAAAGATGAGAGGAAAAAAGGCAGTCCAGAATAGAATGACATGGGCTGAAGTCTGAGACAGTCCAAAAAAAGGTAGTGGACTGTTCATATAAAATGAATGAAAAAGGGGGAATGATGATAGCTGTCCATGAAAAAAAGGTGGAAGGCAGCAAAATTAAGTAAGGGCAAGCAGAATAAAAAGGAGACTGCTACATGTTTTTAAGTGGCCTTTAGGCTAAGTCACATTGTTTTTTCAATAGTTTATGTTTTTTTTTATTTTGGAAAAAATGAATGAAGCTTGTTAAAAAAAGTGAGGCAACATAAGCAATGAAAAAATGATTCCAAATAAATAGATAGGAATGAAAAAGAGAGAATGTAAAAAAATGATGTTTCTTGTTTTTGACCATCCTCTTTATTTGTTCTCTCAACTTGGTCGAGTATCCTCATGTTTCTGACAAGTATGAGAGGAAGGGGGAGTATTGAGCAGAGTTCTTTAGACTCTATCGTTGTTTGAGTTACTCTATATTAGAGCCCATTTTCTCATAGATCTCCAGAAAGAGACTGCAATGCCCTCCACTGATCGTGAACTTGGCTACTAGTTTACAAGATCCTTTCGAGGTTCCTATGAGAGAGAATTCGCTTCACGATCCTTATGAGAATGACCTACTTTTCGAAACATGTGTATGGATATTCCTATAGCATTTCTTCGTTCGGTAGAACAGTTTTCCATCAAGGAGACATGTTGCATGCGAGAATTCTACAAGAGGGAGACTCATTACAGTAGTGGTGAATCTAATTGATGTAGATACAGAGTATATGGGCCAGTTATTGATTCGATTTCTCTACGGATCATCAGCCATATTCTAATTGCTCCTCACCAGCATGCCATGAGAAGCAATGTCGTCAGCTGCAACCCACAAAGTATGCATTGAACCAAGGTTGTCTATACTATCATGTATTCAGTGTGCGAGTCATTACTTTTTCTATTTGTCCAAAATGAGCATGACATGTTCCAGCTTGAGGGGGAGTGTCAGAGAATGTATGTGTAAATAAATGAATGAGTTGTTGTTTATTATGTGACCATATGGTTCCTTTATATAGAGGAGAAACCCTGAAACATAAAACATAAATAAGAAATATATAAATACTATTTTCTATAACACTCTCCCTCAAGATGGAGCATAGATGTCTATCATGCTCAACTTGAAAGAACACTTTTGGAATGACCTTTTAGGCATAGTTTCTATAACAGTCTGCTGTGTGTTTCCCTGAGCTAATGCGGGAAGTAGAGATGAAGCCTTTCTGTATTATATCTCTAGTGTAGTGGCTATCCATCTCGAT
This sequence comes from Ottelia alismoides, assembly GCA_037367405.1. Classification (NCBI taxonomy): domain Eukaryota; kingdom Viridiplantae; phylum Streptophyta; class Magnoliopsida; order Alismatales; family Hydrocharitaceae; genus Ottelia; species Ottelia alismoides. Next base: position 89,437 of record JAZKJV010011076.1, read on the forward strand.
ATGTTTGGTCCTAAAATTGAAAGTTGGATTTTTGGCAACGGATAATGCAACATGGAGCATGAACCCCTTTCTTGCGAGTGGACCTTTCTGATCAGAGAGTAGAAGACTTCATTTAGATGACGAGGTGCGTTAGCATGGCAGACTACCTGTTGGATGGCAGGGATGCATGTATCTTGAGGGATGGTCACTTCTCGACGAGGAAAGCACAATTTTTTATCAGAGAAATTATGCATTGGATTGTGCATGTATTTGGACATGGAAGGATGCACAATGCCAGCAGTGTGAGGAGTTGATTGGAGAACATCGTCAATCTTTCACATTTTCTTTATCTATGTGCTCAAGGTAGGTTTGGGACGAGTCTAGGTTATTTGGCATCTCGTTCAAGAGCATGGATTCCTTTTGGGACTCGATTGGTGAAAGCTGGAGAGGTTCAGATGAAGGGAGACAAAGGGCTATTGCCATGGTTTGGTCTATCTGGTTGGCTTCTCGTCTTTAAACATGGGTGATTCTATGTACAGAATGTAATTGAACATGCTCAAGCACTTTTCGATGCTTGGTCTTTGTAACACTATGTATCTTTCCAGGGAATTCTGACATTGACAAGTTCGACTTGGTCGACTTTTTCACCATCTCGAGACCTAGCCGGCTAGCTTCCCCACGAAAAACATTACCCTGTCATCAATTTTCCCTCAAAAGAAAGCCCCTCTTTATTGACTTCCAGGTTGGTAGAGTTCGCCTATAACAATAGCTACCGTGCGAGCAAATGTGAGAAATCGGCCCTGTATGAGGCACTATATGGGAAGTCATGTGGATCACTGGGTGACATGGGCGAGAGACATCTTTGGGTCCCCTTCCTTTGAATATTGAACATCATAACCACGAATAGCAATGAAACTGCAATAACTCCTATATGAACTACTGCTTTCTATGAATATATATGCTGAGTAATGGTAAAGGATATCACGAGTTCAAAACATGAATATTATATCCTCAACATGTGTGAACATGGTACGAGTTCATGACATGTGTGAATGAGGTATTTTGGTGTGCTTGTGTTCGATGTGGGACAATTAGATTTTGGGATTTAATAAAAATATAAGTATGTTGATTTTTTTTGTTTATATGCACATTTTCCCCATAAAGTTGCCTTACACCTGCTTCGGGAGTTATGCCTCGCCTTAGTGACAGAAAACTGCCTCCATCCATCTTAGGTTTTTAATTCCTTGTTTATGCCAATCCAACCAACTTGTTGCTGTTTGCTTGTTGGCAGGGAGGGAACATTGAGAAGGCCACTGACTGGATATTTAGTCAACCTGAAGCTTCTGTCTCGGTAGAAATGGATGCCTCATCAAGCAATGAGGTGGCAAATGCTGATTCAGGTTTACCCGACGGTGGTGGAAGTAAGTTCTTTACTTTAAAATTTTACATATTAATAGATGCTTTGGATAATCGGTAAGCTTCCTTTTTCCTTTTGGCATACTTATTAGATATGATATCAAAAAGGCTGCTCTTGAAAAAACTTTGCTTATGCTTCAACTCTATTTACATTTCTTAATGCTGTTTTATAAAGAGCGTGCAAAAATCTAGTATAAGGAGAAGAAATGGACGGGATTATGAATGTCAAATCCTTTTTCTCCTTTCTCCTGATATTTACATTGGTGTTTGCTTATGCTTCAACTCTATTTACATTGGTGTTTGCTTGTTGGCGGGGTTGGTATTTGCAATCTCGATTCAATGTTCAAATCCTTTTTCTCCTGATATAATGATTTCCAACTGAGCCCAACTTCAAATGCTTGCGAATCTGAACTGAAAGCTGTAGACATTAACAAATGAAAATATACATAAACAACAGCAAAACCTTTTCCAACGTTTAAGTAAGGTCGGCTACATGGATTCTTTGCCTCCATTCAAATCTATCCTGGGCAACTTAAAATATAGCTGGTAAATTGTTTGATCAATGTCGTGTATCTAAAATGTGCTATTCATGAATATGGCTTGTGCACATATGGGCACATAATAAGTGTTTTCCCTTCTTCCATCTCCGCAGGATACAAGCTCATGGCATTTATTAGCCACATAGGGACTTCTACCCATTGTGGGCATTATGTTGCACACATCCGTAAAGACGACAGATGGGCGATCTTCAATGACACCAAGGTAGGTGCCTCTATTGACCCACCTAAAGACATGGGCTATTTGTACTTCTTTGAGAGGATTAACGACCACGTCCCCCATTAAGGTATCTTCTCTTTGTCTTCCCACCAAAGTATCAGAATCATAAATATTTTTTGGGTCAATCCTGTAACATTAATTTATTAGGTTCAAAATTTGCATTGTACGTTTTCTGAGTTATACGATTTGGAATGGAGAAAGTTGGTCTTTTTGCTCATGCAACCTGTGTTTGGCCGAAAGAAGAAGGATCAGAGTTCCTTTCCTTCGTTTATTGGATGATCAACTATCTTCTCTCATTCCTTTTTGCTGTTGTATAGATCATCTGTTATTCTTGTATTTTAGTAGCTTTTATTATTTTAAGGTTGAATGCAAAGGTTTCAATCTTTAAATAAGGGAAAGAAGCCGAATCAACCAGAAAACTAATTAAGGAGGGGGCATGGTATAAACAAGTTGGGAAGACAATTCATAATTGTAAATATAAAATAAGTTGCAGACTATATAAGTTGGAGAAATATCAAAACAAATGAAATGGTACAGAAGATCATTGAACAGTATGTTCACTAAAAATCACAATTACCATGAGAAGTTTGTATACGTAAGAGTATCAAAAGGATTATATCTAATGTGCAATGACATACTCTAAAGGACTGAAATGAAAAGAAAGCACGTGGAGATATTTATGAGAATGGAAGTACACATGAAAAGGGAATAGAGTACTTATTTATGGGGGCCCTATCCTCATGAAAGGATATTATAAAATCACTATTCAACTCTATTATCCTATTTCCTTATAATGTGGCATTGCTATCTGAAAATAATGAAAATAGGGTTTGTATTTTTACATTTTGTTATATAGGTATATGAACAGACACATCGAGAGCAGCGGCAAAATATGTCTTCGTGCAAAAGTACAATGCTTTAGACATTTAGGTCAGGCCATGAGGAGTGTAATCGAAGCTAACTTGAGTAAGCCTACTCAAACTTTGTTCATTTCATTTTGCATATGTAAGGGTTTGGGTTTAGTTTGATAAGATGAAAATGTTGTTCGATTTGGGTTTTTGTGTGTCTGCCTTTGAGTGTACTAGTATTGCAGGTGGTCGGAGGTGAGAACGTTGAAGCTACTAAAAAGGAAAAGCTCTGCTAGTCTAGATCTCGGATGGTGTGAGGAGAGGGGAAGAGGACATCTCTGCGAAGAAAAGCCTTTGAACTATAAATTGAAGGCAAGGTGTTAGCCTCATGCATCACAGAAATCTGATCTTGGTCAACTAGTCATACTAGTTGGTATGGCGGTTGGAAATAATTTTTTTAAGATGAAACCACACAACACGACAACCTTTTCCATGTTGTTTTATTAAGATCACACGAGTTTAGGATTACCTCTTGAAGCATGGTTGTGATCCTTAGTGCTTCTAAAGGAAGAAGCCTCCTGACTCAAGTTCGATCTGACGAGAGTGCACTTGCAGGCGTGATGATGAGTCACAAACTTCTTGCAATTTCGAGCAATGATCCAAGCAAGGAATCTCCTGATTTCGCACGAAATCACTTGGCTTCTTCACGGATACGATGCACTGAAGAGGATGAAGTTCCTCGAGCAACTAATTCGACAGCACGACGACATCAAAGTAATGAGTGCGATATCCACCAACCTTGGGTAGGGGGATGGCCTACGGTTGTTGAGTGAGAGAGCTTGGATGTGTTGAGAGAATGAGAGAGAGAGAGAGAATTTAGTTTATGCAACAATTGTATATAACTTCTGTAAAGAGGGCTAGGTCTAGCCTCTCTTTTATAGCATTTTGGAAGTCCATGGATTCCAATCCATGTGCTCTCAATAATAAATAGTTTAGATTGATTTGTGTTTTATTAAAGTTTACAATAAAGATAAAAGAAAGCACAAAGAGATAATTTGACAATAATTTCCAAATTACATAAATAAAAACTATTAACTGATAAATAGATTTAATTAAAAGAGGCTCCATCCATTTACTAAAAATAGGGTGGAATGGGTCAAATTAATTTAACAACCCATGGATATCTACTCTAAGTAATGGAATGGGTCAAATTATTTTATCAATTATATTAATTAATCAAATAATTAAATTATCACCAAGCAACTCCAAATTATTTGTGATAATTGTAATTATACCATTGACTATTGATAATTAAATTCTTGCATCCAATATTTAATGTAAATCATATTTACATTAAATTTTGTAATGTGAATCCAATCCATGTTAAAATAGAAATTGTGAATCTAATTCATAATTAACTCTCTCCAGGATATTGTGGATCATATCTACATTATCCATGATTATTCTAGAAAGTGTTATCCACAATAATCCTATATATGATAATCAAATCCAATTTAATTATCCAGGATATCTCTATATACATTTATTGTGATAATTAAATCCTATTTAATTATCCAAATTTTCGATGCTTAGATAAAATTGCTCATGAAACAATTCTCGAACTCTTTGGAGAATTGTGTGCATTCTCTTCAGATACTTGGAGATAAGGTCGGTGCGATTGTATATACCATGTATAATAACTTGGGTAGTGAGATCCGATCACATATCTAGATCTATAGACCACCCAGAGATCTCTGATCATGTCAGACATGATATCCTATCTTCTCATTGCATCTGAATCATATTCAGATCAATATCCAACATTTGGATGAAGATCAGATATCAAGTCTATTGAGAGGAGTAACTAAAATCCAAACATGTTTCATCACTCCCTCGTAACGGAAGCATTATGGTGTATAATCGTTTAAGATCACATCACCCTCGAGTATTCTTAATACATGACCACGATTAAACCCAAAGTTCTGATCTCATTTTGGGCTGTCTCCTTTAGTGTTTGATTGTTAAGTTTCTCATTCGATCATTGGGAGTCGGTATCGATCATATGTTTTCGAAAAGCATATATCATACCTACAAATCATTTCTTACTTCCAAAGCGAGAGACCATCGATGGAATTTGGTTGGTCCCAATATCTCATGAGTGAGTTCATGTCTTTCGGTTCACTGGTGAACCTGTATGATCTGTTTGAGAGATTGCATTTACTCATATGCCATTGTATGCACACCAACTCGCTGATGTATAGATCTTGATTAGGTCATCAACCTAATTATCCGCCTAATGTACAACTCAGACATATAGTAATACACATGTCTCCGGTTAGAGGATGCATGCATATATCATGACAGAATACGATATAGGTCTTAGATATCTCAATCTCGCTAAGTCAATTCTTTGACTTAACACATCCAACACCTCCGAATCTCTATTCCTATGCATAAAACCTGCATCAAGAGGTCGGTCAAATATCATCCTTTGGAGGAGGATTGCCATCTCCTTCTCAGGGTGGAGATCCTTTCTTGACAGTCATTTAATGATGCTAGAAAAGTCCTCAATCTAACTCTTTAGATATCATCTCAGCACCCACCTCTATGATCCAACCATTAGATCAACAACTTTGTAATTATCAAGATGGCCATGTTACATAATCCTAATTGTACGAAGGGACCTTATAAGTGCATGCATTTATTAATCTTAGACATTGAGTAAAAATCGGTAACTTTTATTAATATATATATATATATATAACATTTATTGTAGAAATGGTTCACCCAGGATTCACATGTTCAACAATCTCCCACTAGGCCTAGAAACATTCAGGTACAATCCTTATACTCATACTCATTACATGTTGGTCAAAAATCTACTGGGACAAAGGTTTGGTAAGTTAATCATCAATGTTGTCGGCATAGGCCACCTTGGTAAAGACGATGTCACCACGCTTCTTAATCTCCCGAATGATGTGGTTGCTCTCTATGTGCTTTCTCTTTTGATGCCATATGAGTTCGTTCTCCTGAGTTATGGATCCCATGTTATCGTAGAGCAACGAAATGGGAGTATATGAGGAAACTACGCCCAGCTCCAAGATGAACTTGAGCAACCACACCTCTTATGCAGCATCCGATGTTGCAATGTACTCAACTTCTGTTGTCGAATCAGCCATGGTGTCTGAAAGAGATCGAGGGTTGATGAGTCTAACATCCAGTCTTGGAGGGCTTACGGTGCCCAACAGGTCGGATCCGGCAATCGTTGTATCAACACCTCTCTCAGCTGTCGACAATCAACTCAAGTGCAATCTCAACAATTAACTCACAACAATGATTAAATAAATAAAATGTAGGCGACCTAAAATTTTTAATACTCTACAAAGAATATGTATAGTAGGCAAGCAGTAGTGTCGAACCACAAGGTAGAGCAACAAAAAATAAATAGGCAACTAATGATCTTTTTGTGTTTTTAATTTTTAATGTTTTTGTGGATTTTTTTTATAATTTTTATGTTTTGAAATTTTGCAAAATTTTAATTTTTAATTTAGAGATAAATTATAAATAAATATCTACAACATATAATTATATATAATATATAAAGAAAAAGATAAAGGAGATGTTTTGGATTTTTCAATTATAATAAATAAAATAAAAAATTCGAAATACAATGTTTTAGAGGTTTATAAATTTTCTCTATTTTTTATAATTTTTGGATAGTTTCTGAGATTTTTTATGAATTTTTAAATAAGGAAATACACAAAATAAATAAAACAGTAAACCAGGGACATGGAAACGAGCTTCATAAATATCTATCAACTTAGATTGAGCTCAAATTCAATTTTCCTAAATTCTAAATACTCTAAAGAAAATTTAGAAATTCAAAAAATAATTTTTTGTTTTTTTATTAATTTTTATAATTTTATAAGGTTTTCTTTTTTTTTTTCAATTTTCAAGAGTTTTAAATAATATTATGAAAAAATGTAATATTTTTGTATTTTATATAGGAAAACAATTTTAATTGCAACAAGAAATATATTTGTGATATAATATAGTTTCAGGCTCTTAAGATAAATTTCCTATAATTTTTAGATGCAAAATGCTAATTATAATAATTGAAATACAAACTCAAATCTAAATATGCAATACGGGGACCTAGTTGCAATTTACAAGAGGTTTTAGAGCATTTAATAACCCTTTAAAGAAGTCCAAGGGGCATACATGAACTTTTCCATAATTAAAATATATTCCGCACTAGTAGGGGTTTAAATGTAATTAATCTAAACAACATGGCCATGCATGCAAATTTATAAATAATTCACTGATATTCAAAGTTTCTGGACCAAAATGAAAAACACAAACCTGGAGGGGGTCCATGCAAAATTCCCGCCATCTCACATGTACATGCACGAGAGGTGACGTGGAATGGACTAAAGTACAAATATATAAAAGCATGGGGTCCTTAGTGCAAATAATACAAAATATTACAACTTCAAATGGAAGCTTTTGGACTAAATATAAAATACAAAAGCGAGGGAAGAGTATGCAATATAGCCCTCAATAGGCGTTAACATACATTGGATGGAGTGCCACTTATCCACATGGTGCGCAGAGGATGGTCGATGGTGTTTTGCGGATGGAGGTGGAGATTAGATCCCACCCTCTGATCTAATGGTCGCTTGGCTCTGGATCGGACGGATCCTGCCTCACCTGGCACTTGTTCTTGATCCAACGGTTGTGAGTGGGTTTAGAAGAACAATGAAGAAGGCTCGACTGGGCGAGCTTCGATCGACAAAACTCATGATCCTGGGGATCTCCTAGGCTGCTGGGTGGCTCAGAAATGCTCCTTGGGTGATTACACAACGATCTGAGGTCTCAGATGGATCCAGATCTCGCTGAGGAGAGACCTGGAGCTTGATTAAGTTCAAAGACCTGAAGCTTCTGTCTAGAACTCAATCAAGCCCAAAACAAGTTCCCCTAGTGATAATCGAGGTCTGTAGAGGGTCTGGAAATCTCACAAGGCGAGAGATCCAGTCGATGCGTTGATCGCTCAACAAACCTCAATCAATCAACAGATAACCCACAATATGAATAAAGCAATAAATGTCAAAAATGTGGAGTTAAAATTTATTATAACTCTACACCAACATGTATAGCATGCAAGTATGTGTAGAGGTCGAACACTGGGAGCAAACAGTATGAGGCATGAATAATGCTAAAAAACTTTATCTTTCATCTCTTGTCCATTTATTATTTTTGTGGGTTTTTTATTTTATATATTTTTAAAATTTTTAATTTTTGTTTTATATTTTTTCTTTTGAATTTTAATGTTCCAATTTTTTTATTTTCTTTTTATATTTTTTATCATTACATTTTTTCTTTTTTATAAACAATATACCCATTATAAGGCTTATTATATATTGAATATATAGAAGTATATTTATAAATACTAATAAATATAGATAAAAATAAGAAAATATACTATTTTTGGGTATTTTATATTTTTCTATTTTTTGTTATTTTCCAAGAATTTTTGTTAATTTTTATGCATTTTTAAATTTAAAAATATCCACAAATAAGGGATTACTTAATTACCTGAAATTGATTTGGATTTTAAAACTAATAAATAAATCCCATAATTATTTAAATTAGTTTTAGTATATATATATCTTTAAATAAAATTATAAAACAGAAAATCATATTTTTGGATTTTAAAGGATTTTTTAGATTTTTATCAAAGATTTTGGGGTTTTTAGATTTTTAGGATTTTGTTTTTCCATTTTTAGTGATTTTTGGTCTGTAAATAAATTAGGTCAAAATATACTATATATATTTTTGGAATTTTTAGAGAGGTTTTTATATTTTTTTGGTAATTTATAAAACAAACAGGGAATAAAGAGGCTCCTTTTCATTTTAAATAAATAATTTAAATACCAAAAAATGCCAAGTAGACACGTGGCGTGAAAGCATGAGGCATGAGGTATTTTTCCCTATTTCTGTGTATTTTTAGGAGCTCAATAGGTATTTTTAATAAATAGATAAAATGCACAAAAATTAAAGTCTTGGTAGGGGTATTTTTGCAAAAAAATAAACCACAGGGGCACAGATGCAAATTTGTCAACATAATAAAATATTTATTTAATTTTTAAAGACTAATTTACAATATACAAAAATGCCAGTGGTGTCTATGCAAAAATTCCCAGGGCACGTTGGGAGAACATGTGACTCTGGGAGGGACCAAAGTGCAAATACATAAAGCTTAGGGGCCTAAATGTAAAATGCCCAATTTATTTATAACATAAACTTTTATGTACAGAGCTAGTTATTAAATACGAAAAAGGTGGGGTTATATATGCAATTTACCCCAAAATCGCGCGCTGGCGAACACTGGGATCCTTTCACTAATACACGTGTCATCTCCTTACGCGCTGATGACGTTTCGCCGATGGACGTATGAGATTAGATTGGCGGGGCTCGATCTGATGGTGGAGACGTGGCTGCATCCTACGGATGTGGCTTGATCTGGGCCGATGTATCTGATCTGACGGCGCTGAGGTGAAGGGGATGAACATGGAAGAAGGCCGGTGATAACGGGCATTCTGCGAGGGTCAAAATGTAGTGTCGCTGAAGCGACCGCTCATAAAACACCATTTGATCAGCAATTAACCCACATTAAAGAATAAATCAATTAAGTCCCAAAACCGTGAATTAACATTTAACTCTACCACAAAATGCATAATGTATAAGCATGTAGAGGTCGAACCACAGAGAGCAATAAAATTGGGTAGCTCACCTTGTTCAAATACATCAGGGTCATCCTTGTATGAATCCTAATCATGTGGGTAATTAATATTATTATATTATTTATTTTATTTATTTTTTTAATTTTGTATTTTCATTTTTCATTTTCTGATTTTATACTTTCTTTTTATATTATATTATATATATATATTTTTTGTTTTTATAAATAGGATAGGATAAATAGATAATATAAGAAAAAGGGTGAGAACATATTTATAGAAATAAGTAAAAATAATCAAAAAGTAGGAAATAAAATATTTTTGGTCTTTTTATAATTTTTTACTATTTTTATGATTTTTGGGTATTTTTCCAAATATTTATGGCATTTTTAAATGGCAAAATAAAGGAAAACAGTGAATTAATTACTGACCGAACATAAAATGGGAATGAAAAATACCAAACAATATCAAAATTTTCCCAAATTAATTTTAAAATAAAGATAAAAAATAAGGAACCTACAGAACTTGAGTTTCTCTTTTTTTGATTTTTCTATTATTTTTTAGATTTTTTGAAGCTTTTAGGTATTTTCTAATTTTTAAGGTTTTGGTTTTGAATTTTTTTAGTGATTTTTGGACTGACATTATGATACAATAAAGTAGACTGTAGGTAATGTTTTTGAGATTTTTCAAGGTGTTTTAATATTTTTTTAGTATTTTCTAAAATAGACAGTAGCTAAAATGCATGTTTTTAATTTTTAATAAATAAAAAAAGCAACAAAAATGCAATGCAAAAATATGGCGTGAATGCACAACTAAACAGGAGCTTACATTAATTTTTAAGGAATTTTTAGGGTTTTATAAATGCACGGAATAAATAGACAAAGCATACAAAAATACAACGCCTAGCAGGGGCATTTTTGTAAATAAAATAAATCCCAGGGGGCACTGTGCAAAAATACCTACAGAAATAAATATTAATTTTAATTTTTGGAACTAAATTACAATTTACAAAAATCGCCAGGGTTTACATGCAATTTTCACGCACCTCACGTGAGACTGCACGTGAGGCGCGGAAGGACCTATTTGTAATTCTATAAAGTTCAGGGTTCCTTCAGCAAAAATTACAACATCATTTACACTTACTATTTTATTTACAATATTAAAAATTAAATACAAAAATGCGGGGGGGGGGGGGTTGATATGTGAAATTTACCCCTTAAGTGGGTGCGGACGGACGGCGGAGGTGATTTCACTTGCCACGCGTCGCACATCCGACGGCTAGTACCGGTTCGCAGATGAAGGCTTCTAATTAGATCCGCCTCACGGATCGGACGATGATGGTGGGCCTTCATCCGACGACTCTCGTTTAATCTGGGGTGCTCCTCCTGATCGGACGGCGATGAAGGTGTCTGGAAGATCACAGGAAGAACTCGCACTGGGCGAGCTTCGATCTTGAACCATGGGCTCCTCCAAGATTCCCCCTCGCGTCTGAGATGTTCTGATCGTAGCTGGAGGCGTCCCGCATCTTCCGGTGGTCTTGGCATGGCTCCTGGAGGTCCAAAGAGCCCAAGCGAGGTCGATGAAGGTCGGGACCTCCAGGAGCCTCTTCCTGTATCGAATCGAGTCCAAAGGGCCTCGTTGCTTTGTGTAACATGCATAGGAAGAACCAGGGGAACGAGGGCTATCTCCTCGACCCTGGGTTTTGAAGCTTGGGTACAAGATGGGGTAAGGCGGAGGAGCTCCGACGATAGGCGGAGGTGGAGCTCCTATTCGCAAGGACTAGGGGTCCTTGGTTGAACAAATACGGTCGAAAGATGGAGAAAATGACGGGGAACGAAGTGAGGTGAAAATGGCGATCGGAAACAGTGGGTATCACGATGAAGAAGTCACCGGAGCGGAGCCCCGACGAACTTCGATTTAGCTATTTTATGCTACTCTACTGATGTAGAAGCTAAACTAAGAACGGGAATGAAATGCTGGAACTAAAATCTACCTAAAAAGAAAGAAAGAACAGCTCTTATACCTGGGGGCCTCCAGGGAGCAGGACGGACGCCGGAGCTCCGCTGCGATAAAATTTACCCCTCCTCCGGTCGATTCACGTTACTGAAATGCTCCTCCTGTCACAAGGAACCTCCCAGGAACGGATTCAAGGCTTTTGGGTGGATGGAAATTGGCCAAATTTGTGGAGGAGGTCGAGGGCTCTTATTTATACACATTCTGGGCGCCCTACTTGGCCTGCATATTCCGGCGAGTACAATGATCATTTCCTCGATCCAACAAGCATGCGTGATAGATGGATGGTCCCTCTACAGATCTCGTGAAGGCGGTGAGCGAAAATAAGGGACGAGACGCCCGGGAAAAATGGCGCAAGTTATGGAAAAAGCATGGTTCAGAGGCGCCAGGTCCTGATGGTACAGTTGACCAGAGGTCAACGAGGGCTGGCTCCTCATTGGTCCACGTAGGCTGCTAACAGACAAAATAGGTCCCTTTATTCTAAAATGAATTATTTAGCATAATAAATGATTTTATTAATTTTTGCTTATAAAATAAAAAATGTTCCTAAAATAATGTAGCATTTATTTATGATTTTTATTTATTTTTTGATGTATTTTATTACGCTTTTATTTTTAAATGTGTATGTATAAAGGTATTTACAAGTATTTACATTTTTATTTTGTTTATTTCATTTTATTAATTTATTGATGTATTTTATTTATTTATAACTTATTTTTGTGAGTATAAATATATTTTTATTTGATTTTTATGAGTTTATTTGTATTTAAAATAAATGGGTATATGAGTATGTAAGTGTGTTTGTAAGTATTTTACCTGAGTGTATGAGAAACTTATTAATTTTGTATATTTTTTTTGGTTTTCTTTTGATTTCAATGTACACATATATTGTAGATATTGTTTACAAAATTCTAAAGTATAAAATTAGAGAAATAATGAATAATGAATATAGTGAATATTTTATAGGTACTATGTACAATATAGGTCAAAAACCTATCTTTCACAAATGGTCTCCAAAAATTATGAAACCAATTTTATTGATTAGTTCTTGGAAAGCTATATACAATTAAAGGTGATTTTGGGTGATTTTGGGTTTTCATTTGCAAGATATGGGTCTGTGAAGTTGAGATTCTGGCTTTTTATTCTGTGTATAAAATGTACACTGTGTATCATTTTTTTACAAACTCAATTTTGTAATTTTATTCACATTATTATCTACAACTTTCATGTACAAAGTTTCTCTATTTGATGAATGAATAATCATATATTACATAGGTGTCAAAAATGCATACATAAATAAATGAGGTATTTATTGTACTATTGGTCATTATCTCTCCATACTTTATTCCTTGTCGATCAATTCCATGCTGGCCTTGGTATCGGACTTCGGGTCATAAAATATTTGCAATATTTTATCCCTTTTTCTTTTCTTCTCTTTATTCTATATTTTTGGCATTAAAAACCTTATTCTATGTACAATGAATGCAACAAATAATGAATGCTTTTATAGACAAATTGATGCTATTTACATGCATTTGCTGGGGTTTTTAAGGCCAAAATGATAGAATAAAGGTGATGAAATGGAGATTCATCACCCCCTATACTTGCCTTTGCTAGTCCCTAGCAAATACTTATGCAATAAGTTCAAAAAGAATAACGAATCAGAAGAAAAGAAAAAGAGATTTGAAGAAGGATAGAGTGAATGGGGTTGCTTTCAGTGCAATATATATCCTTACAAAATCAGAATTTGGAGCTTCTGCTAGACCTCGGGTGTGGATGTGTGCAGAACCTAGTCGGGAACCAGCTTTAAAACACATCAGCCTTTGAGATTCACAGAACTCGGTTCAACCCACCTCAATAGCCTGGTCAGAACCAGTCTCCGCCATACACAAACTCTTATGACTATGAAGCTGACTTGTACAGTGTAAGTGATGGTGGCTCTCCCCAATTGAAATGACAAAGGAACTGACTTCTCCAGAATGACAACCCAATGATTCCCCAATCCAACAGCTCTTTCCTCGAGGAGTGGGGTATTCTCTTCTAAGTTCAAGTGGCAACCAGCTCAAGAGGATGGGGTGAAGAGAAGAATGGACGGTAGCCAGTGTAGCTACCTATCCTAGGATGCAAGACCAGTGTAGTCAAGTCATCCAGCTGCAGGCTCACATATTTGACTTTGGAACTCAAGCTTGCTTATTGGCTTTACAACATATGTACATACTCTGCAAACATTTTATTTTTGTACATGCCTGACCATTTTTTTATACTATTCACAACAACATTTACATAAGGAGTTTTTCTTCTTGAGCCAGTAGACTATCCCTCTTTTGAAGCTTTATTGCAACCCACACTCTCCTGTCGTTAGACCTCATGGCTACTAGACCAGGTTGGGGTGCACTTCCCTCCCTAGACGAGGACGAGTATTTCCACACGTGTGCGTCTCAGACTGGCAAATCTAACCCCCCCCACCACTCCAACTGAGTTGAGCCAAGTAAAAGGTGCAAGTGTTCAAGTTAGGTCACGGTCGACAAGAGTCACGCATGTGTCTCGAAAAGCTCTAGTTAGTCAGTTGAGGTGACTTGAACCCAACCCTGATTTCTCAAAGAATTAAGTCTGCATAGACCTGAAGTACCTTAAACCTAGTTCCCATAAGCTTCCAGTGCAATTAAGTGCGGTAAGGTCTAACCAAGCTCCAATTTTAGACTTTATTGGATTGGTTCAATCATCAAGCTCACTCCAAAAAGAATATGAATGGTATGCTCATGCTATGCACAATGAATGATGCAATTTTTCACAAAGAATTCACAAAAATCAAAGAATCTTTTTACACAAAGAATTTTTGCAGATAAAAAGCTATACAAAAAGTACATACAATTATTTACACGAACGTACTGCTTTATTTACAAAATTTATAGATTTTTAAAGACTTTACATGTTTTAATGAAGTAATTTATTCAGGTTATCTTTTTATACAGAAAAAAATTTATGTATTTTATTTACGATTTACATGTATTTGTAATGATGCTTTTATTTCTCAGATTTATTTTGAAAAGATTTTTTGCAAACTATAGTACACGATAATTTTTACAAGCATTTACATACATTTGAAAACTATTTTTGCAAAGATTTCTCACATTATATATATATATTTTCCACAATAGTTTTTACAAACATTTTCCAAAACATTTGCACACAGGTTTTGAAATCCTTTATTCCACACAAAGAAAACATTTTTCAAACAAAACAACTTTACACAGGTTGAAAACATGTCACAGCAAGTTTTCCAAACGGTTCACACTATTTTTCAAATCATGTTGTAAAGGTATTTAACCTGATTTATTAATCAGTATATACAAAGAAAAACTGTATTTTATGTACAACATGGTTTAGGCTCTTATAAGTTTTATTGGAATTATTGCTTATTTTTGTATGAGAGATTTTTATGCAGACTCCTCAGACTTATCATTTTCGAAAGATCTTTGAAGACTATAGTCCAAAATAATTTTACATACATGTACACCTATTTGAAAATGATTTTACAAAGGTTTTTCACACAGAATAGATAGATTTTTCAAAATAATTCGACAACCAAATTGTTCAATCATTTGCAAACTAATTTTCATACATTTTTATTTCACTCAAAGAAAATAAATTTTACAACCGAAACTTATTTACAAAGGTTGAATACTTGTACACACTATTTTTCAAGCAATTTTTCACAAGATTTTCTCAAAGAAACATTCTGCACAAACGCTTTTCCTGACTTATTAATCAGTATAAGTACAAAGAGTTTGAGGAGCTCACAATCATCTTTCATTATTATAGAACTACTTTTTACATTACTTTTTAGCTTGAAGTGATGTTTTATTTTCCAGTATGAGTTATGGCATATAGTATATACACGGTATATACGACCCCCCTATACTTAGCTTGAGCTATGTCCTCATAGGTCGAAGAGAAAAGAGAAGACATAACTCGTACTGAGTATAGACAAGTCTAAAGAATATATATGAATAAGAAATGAACGAATGAGAAGTTGACCGTCCCCTCTATACTTAGGATCAAGTAATCCTAAGTATAGCAGACTGTACAGAAGGCATGGAGGATAAAGGGTGGGAATACACAGATCGTACTCAGATTGTCTCCCCCTATACTTAGGGTAAGATACTCCTAAGTATAGACAAGAAGAGGAGACAATGGAGAGGATTAAAGAATAAAAGAATTCAAGGTGCATACCCCCCTATACTTAGGACAAAGTGCGTCCTAAGTATGGAAGACTGACAACGAGGGGCAACACTTCTTGATAGAAAAACGAAGATAGAAGAGAAAAGAAGAAAAGAAGAAAATCAGATAAACAGTTTTTGTGGTGCAACGTCTGAATCTTCTGATGCTGCCGATGTTGTGGATATCATCATGGTGCGCGAGCTGAATGGAGTCGACAACGGCCAAGAATGTATCTGGTTCTAGGTAATGCTTCAGAAGTTGACCGTTGACGACGAATGGCTGTGCGTCAGGAGACAATTCTGATATAGCAATACTTCCATTGTCACGCACTTCACAAACTCGGAATAGCCCTGTCCACTTACTCTTTAATTTGCCCGGGAAGATTTGCAACTTTGCATCAAATAACCACACCTTCTGTCCAACATCAAAGGTCTTTCGTCTGACATGCCGGTCATGCCAGCGTTTCACCTTCTCCTTGTACATCAATGTGTTATCGTATGCATAGTCTCGGAATTCCAAGAGTCTGTTCAGATCATCCTTTCTTTTCTGACCACTTTTTCGTGAGTCCAAATTGCACCTGTTAATTGCCCATAAAGACTTGTGAATTAATTCCACGGGCAAATGGCACGGCTTCCCGTATACAAGATGATAGGGCGACATGCCCAGGGAGACTTGTAGGCGGTTCTGTAAGCCTATAGGACCGAGTCCAAGAGTTGGGACCAGTATTTTCTATTTGGCCTGACAAGTTTCTGCAGGATAGTCTTGATTTCTCTATTTGATAATTCTGCCATACCATTGGTCTGAGGATGGTAAGGAGACGCGACGCGATGATCGATGCCGTACTCATTCATTAATTTCTTGACCTCTTTGTTAATAAAATGGCTACCCCCGTCTGATATGAGAATTTTCGGTATCCCGAACCGCGAAATGATGTTCTTCTTCAAGAACTGACACACTGTTCGGCTGTCGGCGGCTCGAGCGGGAATAGCTTCAACCCAACGACTCACGTAATCGACGGCAAGAAGGATGTGCTCAAAACCTTGACTGTTAGGGAAGGGTCCCCTGAAATCAATGCCCCATGCATCGAAAACATCTGCTATCTGAATGATTTTCAGGGGCATCGAATCTTTTGCAGTGAGTGTACCCTTCAATCTCTGACAGTCAATGCATCGTTTGACAAATTCTGCTGCATCCTTAAATAATGTGGGCCACCAGAAGTCACACTGAAGTACTTTTGCTGTCGTACGGTCTCCAGAGTGGTGTCCACCAGATTCGAGCGAGTGACAATGCTCGACGACACTGTAGTGCTCCTCCTGAGGAATGCACCTGCGCCAAATGCAATCCGCCCCTTCCCTGAATAAAAGAGGATCCTCCCAATGATAGAACCGGATGGTCGACATAAATTTATTCTTTTGATTCTTCGTCCAATCCGATGGTGTTACCCCCGTGGCGAGGTAATTCACTATATCAACATACCAAGGAAGGGAATCCACTGCTAAGATTGATTCGTCAAGAAAGGTTTCTGTAATGGGTGCACTGTTCAGAGGAGGCTCATGCTGCTCAATTCTGGAGAGATGGTCTGCTACCACATTCTGAACTCCAGGCTTGTCCTTGATTTCCAAATCAAATTCCTGGAGGAGAAGAATCCATCGAATCAGTCTTGGTTTGGCATCCTTCTTCTGCTGGAGGTACCGGATAGTAGAGTGGTCTGTAAAAATGGTGACTTTCGATCCAAGCAAATAGGATCTGAATTTCTCAAGGGCGAAAACCACGACCAGCAATTCTTTCTCTGTAACTGTATAATTTCTTTGCGCCTCATCTAATGTTCTGTTGGCGTAGTGAATGGCATAGGGCGCTTTCTCTTTCCTCTATCCCAGAACATCCCCGACTGCAAAGTCTGACGCCTCGGTCATAATCTCAAATGGAAGAGACCAGTCTGGCGGCTGTAGGATTGGAGCCTGAGTAATAAGCTCCTTCAGCTGATTGAAAGCAAGGAGAACCTGCTGATCTACATTGAAGTCAGTTTCCTTGCACAGAAGTTCTGTCAAAGGTCGGGCAATGCGGCTAAAATCCTTGATGAATCGTATGTAAAATCCCACATGCCCCAGGAATGACCTTACATTTTTCACTGACTGAGGTGGCTCTAGATTGGCAATAACATCCACCTTTGCCGGGTCGACTTCCATGCCACGTTTGGAAACGACGTGGCCCAATACAATGCCTTCAGTGACCATGAAGTGGCTCTTTTCCCATGAAAGTACCAAATTGACTTCGCTGCATTTCTGAAGCACTCGATCCAGGTGCTCAAGATAAGAGTCAAAACTATCACCATAGACAGAGAAGTCATCCATGAACACCTCGAGAAAACTGCCTACCATCTGGGCGAAGACTGCTAGCATGCATCTTTGGAATGTTGCAGGTGCATTACATAACCCAAAGGGCATTCTCTTGAATGCGTAGGTGCCGAACGAGCAAGTGAAGGTAGTCTTCTCTTGATCTTCAGGAGCGATAGCCACTTGGTTGTACCCGGAGTACCCATCCAAAAAGCAGAAGAACTCCTTGCCTGCTAGTCTTTCCAGAACTTGATCAATGAATGGTAAGGGGAAGTGGTCCTTCTTAGTTGCTGCATTAAGACGGCAGTAGTCAACGCACACCCGCCAGGATGTTGGTACCCGAGTGGATATTTCCTCTCCTTTGTCATTGGTGACCACGGTAAGCCCGGATTTCTTTGGAACTACATGCAGTGGGCTTACCCATTTTGAATCGGAGATGGGATAAATGAAGCCTGCTTCACACCATTTCGTTATCTCTTTCACGACGACGTCCCGGAGGTTTGGATTCAGCCTTCTTTGGAATTCGCGGGACGGCTTGGCATCTTCTTCCAGATATATGTGGTGTGAACACAAAGCTGGGTTTATCCCTCGGAAGTCTGATACGCACCAACCAAGTGCCTTGCGGTTCTTTTCTAGAACCTCGAGAAGACGAGATTCCTGATCCGGGTTTAGCCTGCTGCTGATGATGACCGGATACATGTGTTCTTCACTCGCAAGGAAAGCATACTTCAAGCTTGCAGGAAGTGGCTTGAGTTCGGGTTTTGACCTGTCCAACTTGTTGGTCACTTCAGACACTATGCGGGTGGTAGGATGTATTTCTCTGAGGGAGCTACCATCCTCAGCATTCTGTTGAGATCCTGGTGAAGTGCCGAACGGTTATGCGCTAGGCTCATTGTGTTCGGTCTGGAGTGAATACTCGGGCTCAAAGAGATGCGCTTGCATCTGAGAATCTGTCTCCCAAGAATCATCGGAGCATAAGGTAACTGTGCTTTCCAAGTCCTCCTCGAGAGTGAGGATAATCTCGGGTCTATGAGTCATTCAATGACAGGGATGAATCTCTGATCTCTGCAATAAAGTCACAGTCTGCTTCTGATGCTGCATGGCTCTCATCAGTCGTGGTGTTCGACTTTCTGATCATGTTTATAGTGATCTGCTTGTTGTTAGAGCTAAAAGTAATCTTGCCAGACCCGTAATCAACCACGGCACATGAGGTACGCAGGAACGGTCGGCCAAGGATGATAGGGGTCTAGAGCAGAGGTGTTGGTGAGTGCATATCAAGGACTACAAAATCAGCTAGAAATTGCATCTCCTGTACCTTAACTACAATGTCATCCAACAGACCCCAGGGCCGCTTGATGGATCGGTCAGCGAACTGAAGGATCATTCGTGTCTGCTTGAGCGGACCCAATCCAAATTCTTGCATTATTGATGATGGCAAAAGGTTGATGGAAGACCCACTGTCGAGGAGAGTACGCTCGAAAACTTGATCGAAAATCTCACAACTGATAAGAGGTGCTCCTGTGTCTTGTTTCTTCTGTGGGAGATTGCTGATAGCTGCAACAGTGGCCATGGAGAGCACATGTTTTCTACATCTTTGCGTCTCTTCTCATGTGCTGGGCGATGCTTGCTCGTACACGCTTCTTTCAGTCCTTTCTTAACAGCTGGCATGTATTCCATGGCCTTCAGTAAGGGCATCTCAATTGTTAGATTGTCTAGTATTTCCACAACTCCAGGATCAGACAAAGCACCTTTTCTTTTTGCAATTTTTTTGGATTTTTGTATTGCATGAGGGAAAGGAATATGTACATCTCTATCAGGAAAAACAGAGTTCTTATTTACATCAAAACCATTACCCATAGAATGTTGTACATCCGAATTACAAAAAAGAGTACAAACTGTATCCTAACATGCTGGTACTGAGGGGCGAGCAAAAAGTATAGCGTCTGCTCCGTCAGCTGGCGAGGGATCGGCTGCTGCTGGTTCCTCCTCCACGGCTGTCCCGGCTTCACTTCGGCTGCAAACTTCTTTTTGTTGTTTTTGATTTTGCTGATTTTTTTGTATTTTTAGCTGGGGATGCTGGCACTGCACGACGACTGGAATGGCTTCTCTTTCTTCCTCCTCACCCGCTCCTGTAGCTGGCACGGCTGATGCGGAAGATGACGATCCACCTGTTTCTTTATTCACCCCATTCTTGGTAGCATGCAGAGGCAAGGCCCTACCGCTCCTGAGAGTAACAACATTAGAATAAACAATAAATATCATTTTTAGACACGGACATGACATCACATTCTACCTGCTCTTTCTTTTTGAAGTTATTGGGGTTGGCCTCGACCTGAGCTGGGATAGTGGTTTTGGTGGCGGTCAGGTCGTCGAACCTCTTGGTCATATCCGCCAGCCCTTTGACGAGTTGGGCCAGACAATCCATGGTTGGGTTCACATTGGGTACCTCAGTGGGTTCAGCATGCAGACCACGCTGTTGTTGCATGTGTGGGTGTTGAGGTTGTTGCTGGTGGTGTTGGAGTGGTGCAGGAAGTTGAAGTTGTTGATAAGAGGGGGGAGGATACTGTTGATACTTCTGAGGTGGAGCAGCCGCATACTAATGAAACGGCTGTGGGTGGGGGTATTGCGGCTGCTGGTATGGCTGATTCTGCCTCCATTGATTTGCATACTGGGGAGGCTGATGATACTGTTGAGGTGGTTGAGAGGACTGTCCAAAGCGACCACCCTAAGGTTGGTGGTGTTGCCGGTTGGCAAGTGGCTGACCCTGATGTTGTCCCATAGGACGGTCGGCTGTGCTTCGTTACTCCATACCCCGTTCACTTCCTGAATCAGGGGTGGTGGTGGGAAGACTGGATCAGATCCTGAAAGAAACTCTGGTTGGTACACAACCATCTGCTGCTGCGGCTGGCCCTGATTGGGCGCCTGCACGTAGTACACGTGCTGAACTGCCGGTGGCTGCTGGCTCGGCTGAGGTTGATGCTGCGGTGGTTTCTCGTCTTTCTTCTCAGCTGGAGCTTCTGATGGTGCTGCCGGTTGAACAGAGTTGATGGTGCCCACCAACAGTTCAAGATGCTTGGTGATCTGATCAAGCTTGTCAAGATTTTGGGTCCTCTTCTCGATCACAGCGAGTTTCTCAAGATCCTGTGATCGCTTCTCAATGATATCAACTTTAGAGATATGACCCCCGATGATACTGAGGTTGGAGCTCTCATCTCTCTCTGCTTCTCGGGACGCTGCCATGTGTACTTGTTTCTAGAGGATCTGGGGCTGCTTCTGGTAGGCTTTTGCCGGCCTCTCCTTCGGCCATTTCTTCGAATATCTGCCAGACCACGTCTTCATCCTTGTTGAAGTGCGGACCCCCACATGCTGCGTCAACGAGCCTTTGGCTCTCGATGTTCAGTCCCCCAAAGAAGTGTTGGACCAAACTAGTCTTCGGAATCTCATGATGGGGACATTTCTCCTGTAGATCGGTGAATCTCTCCCATGCTTCGTGTACGGACTCGTGAGCTCCTTGGGAGAAATTGTTGATTCGGGCTCACATCTGGTTGAGACGACCGAGAGGGTAAAACTTATGCAGGAAAGCTGACTTCAGCTCCTCCCAGGTCGTCACAACCTTCCCCAGATGGTTGACCCAATAGAGGGCCTTGTCCTGTAAGCTGAAGGGGAACGCCATCATTTTAACAATGTCCAAAGGGACATTGGGATAGTGAGTGGTGCGGCAAATGCGTGAGAACTGCTGCAGGTGAATGTTTGGCTCTTCACTGGTGTTTCCATGGAATGCTGGAAGAAGAGCAAGGAACTGGGGTTTCAACTCAAAGTGAGCGTGTACCGGTGGAATGAGGATCCACTCGGTCATCTGGCTGTCTCCAGGATTGTACGTCTCTTTTAGTGTAGGCTTGGGTGGCGGTAATTCTGGTTCGTCATCGTCATGTGGACCACCACCTCCGCCTCCACCTCCTCCTTTGCCTCTGCCTCCTCCTCCGTCGGCTCGGTTCATCACATCGTTCAACATGTCCTGAAAAGCTGTCTGCGCTAGGGCTTGCTCGGTCAGCTACTGTTGGATGGCCTGGATAGACGCTAGCAGTTGTGCATTAACCTGATTCTGGTCTGGCATCTGTCCTTATGGTTGGGGTGGTTGCTGACCCTTGCCCTTTCCTTGGGGAGCCATATCGGGGTCTGAGTCTGACGAAATGAACTCCGGAGTAGTCTCCAGGGCTTGCTCTGTCTTCTATCTGTAGAATGAAAGAGTCCTGATCAGACCACTTGCAATATTATAAAGCTGTCATGATGAAGTTGGAATTCAGGTCAACCCCAACATGTTGTGAATGGGAAAAAAATGTGGACTATAATCGACTCCCATTCACAACAGCGAAAGTGGGACAAAAGTGATCCCGGCTTATTAGGTGGTCAAAAGAAAGGTAGAAGACGAGGAGTCTGGAGATCGATCCGCAAAGTCCGAATCGGGTTCTCGGGAATCGCCTCGAATTTATTGGCGGAGTTGAGTCTATGGAATCGATGTGGGTGTCGGCGAGGTCCCAACGGAAACCATCCACGGATCAACTTCGCGAAGCACAAAAGAGGATTGGATGTTGGAAGAAGGATACGATGGTCAACGGGGAATGAAAAGGAGTGCAAAACAGTAGAAAGGCTCGACTGAGCGAGGTGGTCAAAGGAGAATGACACAACAAAATTTGCGCAAAGGCGCAGGACTCGATCTTTGAACCTTAATCTAGATCCATACAAACACAATACAAATTGGGTTCACCAACGCACGCCATGTGAAGCCGTGAAGGTTTGGCTATTTATTATCTTTTTAGTTTTAGCGTTGTCATTTCAGGCAAATCTTTTAACAAGTCCTTATCACGCTAACCCTATAGGAGAGAGAGTACTGCCAGAAGAGAATCCCGCACTTGTCCTCCTCCTTTGTAACCTGTAGTCTGTACTTTTTAAGGTCCTTGTAACCCTTCCTGGATTCCTACTCAGCCAAAGAAAAAGAGAGAGGAAGCCGATAGGCGAAACCAATACTTCGGTTCTTGCTCGCAACGGAATCACCCGTGAGCGTGCAAGAACCTACTCGGACGCAAATCGATGAGACAGACACCCCCGTAAAAGCGTGGCCTATGCTCAGTACTTCAGACCTTGTCGATGTTCCACACAAGGCAGGAACACCATCGCTGACAAGGCCCTACTCGGTCACGTACGATAGAAGCGCCATTACTTCGGAGATCCAGGCGATACACAAGGCAGTTGCAGACTGGGATTTTGGCTCTATTCCTTATGGGACGTGCTTCGCTCATGGGAGTAGGATTTTGGTCCCCCTCCAAAGGTACCTGAAAACAATGAGGGCTTTATGAACCCGGTACAATGATAGTCCATTACAGATTTTAATTAAGGTCAAAGTTTATTTAGCAGTCCCCTTGTTTTAATTTTTTGGATTTTCACTTTTTTGGGGTCTGTTTTCATACCGGCGCCTAACATTTTTGTAGATTTTCATTTAAGTCCTAGGTGCTCAAAATCAGAGGGAGATAGCGGAAAAGCCGTGCAAGTGGTTCCATGATGGAAATCTCACCATTGAACCGAATAATGCATGCTGAGTTAGAAGACTTACAGTGCATCCCAACTCTCTCCATGCTGTATGCAAAACATATTTTTTAAACCTATCTACATGGCGGTATGCAAGCGACGAAGTCGTCCTAAACATTAGCTGCTATTAGCGTGAAGAACCACGAGTCGATCACCGTCCTTCAATCCAGGAGTCCGGTCTAGGCTCACTCCTCCTCCTCTCGACACATCGAGTTCAGGAGAAGCGCTTGGCAGGGAGAGCTCGCGACACGTTGGCTTGAAGGTGATGATGCGACTGTTTAGAGTTTGATCTAAGTCCAAAATCGTACTATAGGTGCATGCAAGGTTATTAGGGTGTTTGGACCTAGTCTACTCGATCAAGCAAGCCTATGTCTAGGGGCTCCATGCACACAAAACAAAGTAAAATAAAGGTGGAAAACTCAAAACAACGGAAAACAAAGAAAATAAAGCGAAAAAACACGAGAAAGCCGCGACGAGGCCCCCAGGTGAACAGACACCAGGGTACTGGACCTCGTTGTGAAGAGTAGAGTCCAAATTATGTTACATGCCAAAATTTCTCTCTCTCACAATAAATTACAAAAATAATCCTAATTGCTTGAGGCATATCTAATTCCCATCTCCTTGCATCGTTGGTGCTCTCTACAGCTGGCCGTGAAGTGAAGACCAACCTCCTCCAAGCTCGGCTGCCTTGGCTCCCTAAGAAACCATCCTCGCGCGGCGGGCCCTCGCAACAAAGTCACAAGGAGATTGAATTAGTATAAGCTCAATCAAGGAAAAAAAGCAGGAAGGAATTAATCACAACAAATAAATAAATCATGTATTGTGATCAATTGCAAAGAAATAGCTGCTCACAAAATCAATGATAAATAAATTTCCAAATAAGAATGACAAAATGTGATAGGCTACGCTCATTGCTCCCCAGCAACGACGCCATCTGATAACGGGCATTCTACGAGGGTCAAAATGTAGTGTCGCTGAAGCGACCGCTCACAAAACACCGGTTGATCAGCAATTAACCCACATTAAAGAATAAATCAATTAAGTCCCAAAATCGTGAATTAACATTTAACTCTACCACAAAATGCATAGTGTATAAGCATGTAGAGGTCGAACCACAGAGAGCAATAAAATTGGGTAGCCCACCTTGTTCAAATACATCAGGGTCATCCTTGTATGAATCCTAATCATGTGGGTAATTAATATTATTATATTATTTATTTATTTTTTTTAATTTTGTATTTTGATTTTTCATTTTCTGATTTTATACTTTCTTTTTATATTATATTATATATATATTTTTGTTTTTATAAATAGGATATGATAAATAGATAATATAAGAAAAAGGGTAAGAACATATTTATAGAAATAAGTAAAAATAGTCAAAAAGTAGGAAATAAAACATTTTTGGTCTTTTTATAAATTTTTACTGTTTTTATGATTTTTGGGTATTTTTCTAAATATTTTTGGCATTTTTAAATGGCAAAATAAAGGACAACAGTGAATTAATTACTGGCCAAAATTAAAATAGGAATGAAAAATACCAAAAAATATCAAAATTTTCCCAAATTATTTTTTAAATAAAGATAATAAAATAGGGAACCTAAAGAACTTGAGTTTCTCTTTTTTTGATTTTTCTACTATTTTTTAGATTTTTTGAAGCTTTTAGGTATTTTCTAATTTTTAAGGTTTTGATTTTGAATTTTTTAGTGATTTTTGGACTGACACTAGGATACAATAAAATGGAGAGTAGGTATTTTTTTTTGAGATTTTTTAAGGTGTTTTAATATTTTTTTAGTATTTTCTAAAATAGACAGTAGCTAAAATGTATGTTTTTGATTTTTAATAAATATTAAAAAGCAACAAAAATGCAATGAAAAAATATGGCGTGAATGCACAACTAAACATGAGCTTACATTAATTTTTAAGGAATTTTTAGGGTTTTATAAATGCATGGAATAAATAGATAAAACATACAAAAATACAAGGCCTGGTAGGGGAATTTTTGCAAATAAAATAAATCCCAGGGGGCACTGTGCAAAAATACCTACAGAAATAAATATTAATTTTAATTTTTGGAACTAAATTACAATTTACAAAAATCGCCAGGGTTTACGTGCAATTTTCACGCGCCTCACGTGAGACTACACGTGAGGCGCGGAAGGACCTATTTGTAATTCTATAAAGTTCAGGGTCCCTTTAAAAAAATTACAACTTTATTTACACTTGCTATTTTATTTACAATATTAAAAATTAAATACAAAAATGCTGGGGTCATATGTGAAATTTACCCCTTAAGTGGGCGTGGACGGACGGTGGAGGTGATTTCACTTGCCACGCGTCGCACATCTGACGGCTGGTACCGGTTCGCATATGAAGGTTTCTGATTAGATCCGCCTCGCGGATCGGACGGTGATGGTGGGGCTTCATCCGACGACTCTCGTTCAATCTGGGGCGCTCCTCCTGATCGGACGACGATGAAGGTGTCTGGAAGATCACAGGAAGAACTCGCACTGGGCGAGCTTCGATCTTGAACCATGGGCTCCTCCAAGCTTCCCCCTTCCGTCTGAGATGTTCTGATCGTAGCTGGAAGCGTCCCGCATCTTCCTGTGGTCTTGGCATGGCTCCTGGAGGTCCAAGGAGCCCAGGCGAGGTCGATGAAGGTCGGGACCTCCAGGAGCCTCTTCCTGGATCGAATCGAGTCCAAAGGGCCTCGTTGCTTTGTGTAACCTGCATAGGAAGAACCAAGGGAACGAGGGCTATCTCCTCGACCCTGGGTTTTGAAGCTTGGGTACAAGATGGGGTGAGGCAGAGGAGCTCCGACGATAGGCGGAGGTGGAGCTCCGATTCGCAAGGACTGGGAGTCCTTGGTTGAACAAATACGGTCGAAAGATGGAGAAAATGATGGGGAACGAAGTGAGGTGAAAATGACGATCGGAAACAGTGGGTATCATAGTGAAGAAGTCGCCGGAGTGGAGCCCCGACGAACTTCGATTTAGCTATTTTACGCTACTCTACTGATCTAGAAGCTAAACTAAGAACGGGAATGAAATGCTGGAACTAAAATCTACCTAAAAAGCAAGAAAGAACTGCTCTTATACCTGGGGGCCTCCAGGGAGCAGGACGGACGCCGGAGTTCCGCCGCGACAAAATTTACCCCTCCTCCAGTCGATTCACGTTACTGAAATGCTCCTCCTGTCACAAGGAACCTCCCAGGAACGATTCAAGGCTTTTGGGTGGATGGAAATTGGCCAAATTTGTGGAGGAGGTCGAGGGCTCTTATTTATACACATTCTGGGCGCCCTACTTAGCCCGCATATTCCAGCGAGTACAATGATCATTTCCTCGATCCAACAAGCAGGCGTGATAGATGGATGGTCCCTCTACAGATCTTGTGAAGGCGGCGAGCGAAAATAAGGGACGAGATGCCCAGGAAAAATGGCACAAGTTATGGAAAAACCATGGTTCAGAGGCGCCAGGTCCCGATGGGACAGTTGACCAGAGGTCAACGAGGGCTTGCTCCTCATTGGTCTACGTAGGCCGCTAACGGACAAAATAAGCCCCTTTATTCTGAAATGAATTATTTAGCATAATAAATGATTTTATTAATTTTTGCTTACAAAATAAAAAATGTTCCTAAAATAATGTAGCATTTATTTATGATTTTTATTTATTTTTTGATGTATTTTATTACGCTCTTATTTTTAAAAGTGTATGTATAAAGGTATTTACAAGTATTTACAAGGAAAAGTGTATGTATAAAGGTATTTACAAGTATTTAAAAGTATTTATGAACATTATGGGCACCCTTATTTGACTGGGGAAATGGGAGATGTACACGTTGTGTACAAGAAATTAAATGATATGGCGTTGATCTATGATGATCAAAGATCAAAATATCTGAAAGAAGCGAAGGCAGACAAGCGACAACCAACCACGAAAAAGGGAGGAAAAGAGGAGAGTAGACAGTTCTGACGTGCCATGTCCCAGATGGGACAGTTGACCAAAGGTCAACAATTGACGTGACCCCATTGGGCCACGTAGACCCGCTACAGGACAAAATAGCAAATTTATTCGAAATTAAATATCTAAAAATAGTAATTGATTTCATCAATTTTTGTGTATAAAATAAAAAATGTTTATTATTTTATTTAGTATTTTATTATGATTTTTATTTATTTTTTGGCTTTATTTATTAGTAGTTAATTTTTATTAGTTTATTTATAGGTATATTCATCTATGTTTTGTACATTTTTATTTTTATTTTGTATATTTTATTTTATAATTTTATTCTTTTATTTTATATATTTATAACTTATTTTTGTGAGTATAAATATATTTTTATTTTATTTTTATGATGTTATTTGCATACATTAATAAATAGATATGTATATTGTATATGTATATTTATAAGTATTTTACCAATGTTTTTTGTATATCTTTTTATTTCAATGTATTTTATTGAGTTTTATTTGGTTTTACATTTTTTTATAGAGAATGTAAATATTTACAATATTATGAAAATATAAAATAATAAAGAATATGATCCATTTTTATTTATATACATGTATAACATAGCTATTTTGCCTATAAATCTATATAGACTTTTTTTGTTTTAAATTTTCTTTTTAGTTTTATTTTAGTTTTCTTATGCACATCTGTTATAAATAATAATTACAAAATTATAAAAATATAAATTTGTGAAAATAATGAATGGTGAATAAATTGAATATTTTAATCAGTATAATGTACAATAAGGGTAAAAAACCTAACTCTCACACAATAACTCCAAAAAATATAAAACTACCACCATTGAATAGCTCGTGAAAAGTTATATACAATTAGAGATGATTTTGATATGTTTTGAGTTTTTATTTGAAAGATATGGGTTTGTGAAGTTGGGTTTTTGGCTTTTTTGTATATAAAATGAACACTGTGTATTATTTTTGTACAAACTCAATTTTGTATTTTTATTTACATTATTATCTACAAATTTCATAAAGTTTCTTTATTTGATGAATAAATAATAGAGAATATAATAGGTGTCAAAAATGCATGAATAATGAATAAAAGAATGGGATTTTTATTCTATTTTGACCCTTATCTCCCCTTACTTTATTCCTTGTCGACCAACTCAATTCTTGACTTGGTCTCGGGGTCTAGGGTCATAAAATATCTTCAATATTTTATTCCTTTTTCTTTTCTTCTCTTTATTCTATAATTATGGCATTAAAAATCATGTTTTATGTATAGTTAACATAATAAATAAAGAATGTTAATATGCACAAATTGAGATTATTTACATGCATTAGCTAGAGTTTTTAAGGCCAAAATGATAGAATGAAGGTGATGAAATGGAGATTCATCATCCGGGGTCCCTACCTACATAGGAAGACTCCTAGGTCGAGGGTGAAGCTCCTCGACCTGTTAGTTGCTCAAAAAGATGGTGGAATGGATGTGGTGGAGGTGTGCTCCGACGAGAGGCAAAGGAGAAGCATTGATCTCCCAGATCTTAGTGAGATCTAGGGTGGAAATGGATCGGGACGAAAACGATGAACATGGTACGATTTTAGATTTTAGGATATAAAAGATGAAATCAAACAAAATGAAACGCAAAGTTACACTACTGCTATTCCAAGGAATAAAAAAAGCAAAGAAAATATAAGCTCACCTGCCTGATGTGGTCGGAAGAAAAGACCGTACGAAGGAGCTTCGTCGAGGGTTGAATCGCCTCAAAATCACCGTCTCCTCGTTGTGGCTCGATGGGGACCTCTTCCTTCGCTCCAAGCTTCAATCCAAGGGGTCAAAAGTGAATCAAGAGGGATTAAATACAAATCGAAGTCTGGGGTATCATTTTATAGCAATGACGAAGGGGCTCCAAAGACCTAGGGTTTTCATGAGTCGATGTGGAAGATCAATCCAAGGGGTCAAAAGTGAGATTGATCAAGGATTTGGGTTGTTTTGGAAGATCAAGGATCGAGGAGGAAATTTCATGAAACGGGTGAGCCAATTCGATCAATGAAACGAATGCTAAAATAGGATGAAACGACGGGTCAGTGTCTACCAAGCTATAGGGCTAGCTTGAAAGGGAGTTGACTGAGGTCAACTTAGACTTGCCTCCCATTGGTCCATGTAGGACACTACAAGACAAATAGAAATAAAAATTGAAAGAAAAGAGCTACAAAATAGCAACCGTTTTTATTAATTTTTTCTTAAAACATGAAAGTTGTTTCTTATTTTATGTACTATTTTAGGTGATTTTTATTTATTTTTCTCGCCTATTTATTATATGTTAATTTTTAGAAGTACAATTATAGGTATAAATACCTATATATAGTGTATTTTATTTTTATTTGTAATTTACATTCTATTATTATATATACATGATTTATATAATAATGGAAAAAATGGGGCTTCCCTCGCCCCATTTTCCAGCATTTTTTTATTTTTTATTCAAAAATAAAGCCATGTATTTCATCGTTGTATCCCTCTAATATGTCATTCTAATTTTGTCAGAATAAAGACTCCTACGCCTTCCATTTAGAACACGTAATTTTAACAGTCTTAGAGTTATTGTAATCGACATGTTCTAGATGAAGGGCATAAGAATCTCTATTTCTGACAAAATTGGAATGCCATATTAGAGGGATATAATGATGAAAATACATCGCTTTATTTTTGAAAAAAAATAAAAAATATCGGAAAATGGGACGGAGGCAGCACCCATTGAACCCATTTATAATATATTTACATATACACATACATATACACATATAATTTTACTTTTATTTTCTGAATTTATTTAAACACTTAAATAAATATATGTATGTATACATAATTTGTATTCCTATATATTGTATTACATTATTTATTTTAATGAATTTTAATGGTTTCTTTTTATGTTTGTATCTTTAATATAATTCAAATAAAATTTACAAATATTTAGAAATATAAAAAGAGTAAAAATACAAAGAATTAACTAAATGAACAAAAACATATATGTATAGTATACAATGGGACTTAAAAGTCAACTTTTGCATCTTAACTCCAATTTCAATGAATTACCTTCACTAGATACATACTTTAATTTGGAGTACAATAAAGGCGAGTTTTGTTAATTTGGCGTTCATATGGAGAAGATATGGATCTGTGAAGTTCTCTTTGCAGCTTTTTATCTGTGTGACACAATCACATGGTGTGTTATTTTTCTGTGCACTTATTTTTGTAATTTGTAATGTATTTTTATGTATATGTTTTGTGTTGAAAATATTTTTATTCGAGGTTTCTAAGTATGCGTATAAATTGGTGTAAATTTTAGCTGTATAAAGTGTATTGGACATCTAGGGTTTTTAGGAGACAATATATTTTGTTTGTATTTATTTACCCTTATCTCCTCCTATTTTATTCCTTGTCGACTAAGTCAATATTGACTTAGTCTCGGGGTTTAGGGTCAGGCAGTATTTGCAATACTTCCTTTATTTTTCTTTTCTTTTCTTATTCATTTATTTTGTATTTAATAATATGTATTTAAGTACTATTTACAAACAATAGTTAGAAAGTTAATTTGTACACGCTGGCTATATTTATATGTATTTTGCTAGGGTTCTAAAGACCAAATAAAGGAATAAAAGTGCATGGATGGGTATTCATCACTCCATATACTTATATTTGCTAGTCCCTAGCAAACACTTATTAGGAGAATATGTGATGCAAAAGAAAAATAAAGAAAAGAAAAATAAAGAAGGTAGAGTGATCATGATTTTCAAACTTGTCTTTACAAAATTAAAATGTGGAACTCAGTTAGGTTATTTATGTGCTCGGAACCATATTAAGGTTTCGACTTGCGACTTAATAACCCTTTAGACTCCATGCTCCTTTATTCAGTTCAGCTCAACGGTTTGGTCAGAACAATCCTTTCAGACGTATACTCTTGTAACCTTGAAATAACCAGTACCAAGTCTGTAGATGGTGTTAGCTCTTTCCAGATAAGGCGATGAACTATCCAGTGGTCTCCTCCTCTAGTAACTCATCGTTAGGGAGATGGATATTTCCTTCTAAATTTAGGTACATGCTAGTACACAACGAATAAGGGAGAAGGTAGAAGAAAAAGAAAAGAAGTGGAAATGGACCAGTATAATCGCATTTCCTTATGAAGTTACGTCAGTGTAACCATGACTCTAAGAATCAGGCTTTTACTGAAGCTCGAAATTTTTGAAAATTTTGATGTAAACTACTTTTTGATATTTCTTTGTTTGGCATTGCATTACATTCTTGCATGCATCGACGGATATAGAATCTTTTATTCCACCCATATTTTGGTGTCTTGAAAAGTTTGTGCTAATAGATCATTCCTCATCCGAAGATTTATTTCAATCCAATCTTTAGTCGTTAGATCTGCATGCTACTAGAGAAATAGTAGGTTGAAGTACCGATTTCAGCAATCCCCAAGAATGGTTCCTGAGTCACCCTTGACGAATCGACCTAGTATCGTCTAGACTTATAATCCCGGATCTTTAAAAAACCCATCTTGGTTGAGCTAAGTACTGAGTGCGAGGTTCTAAGTCAAGCCATCATCTCAAGAATCATACGGATGACATGAAAGGTTCTAGTTAGCCATATTGAATTGACAAGTGAACACCATCTCATGGAACCTAAGGAACTCAGTCAAAATGAATTGAAGCATCTCAATTCCAGTGCTTAACATGTTCCTCTGAAATTAGATAGATTAATGTCTAGACCAAGCTCCAATCTTCGGATTTTATTCAGAGTTGTTCAATTGTCAAAATCATTCAGAAAAATGAATATGCAAATGCAAGGGAATATTTTTGTAAAGTCATTCTGATTTTAAACTTTTATGTATTTTTCAAAAGGTTTTACAAATTTTTGTGGAATTTTTGAAAACATTTTATGAATTTTTAGGTATTTTGAGATTTTCAATTTTTTATGAGATATTTGAAAAAGCAAAAGATTTAGTGCATTAGTGTTATGTGCAAGTTCTTTTAGTGTGTTCCTTATAGTTGATTTGTTATATACCCTTACCTAATGTATTAGCCATATTTATTGAAAATACGCAAGTATGAGTTATGACTGATGTATTTACATATATACGACCTCCTTATCCTTAGTTCGAACTATATCCTCGTAGTGATTAAAGAGCAGAAAGGAAGACATAACTCGTGCTAAATATAAAAAAGTGTACTACAACGACTCAAAGAATAAGAAGTCGACCACCCCCCCTATACTTAGGATCAACCAATCCTAAGTATAGCAAAGTGTATACAAAGCGGGGACGATCGAGAGTTAGAATGTAAGAAACCATCGGCTCGACCTGTCCTGCCTATACTTAGGGTAAAGATGCCCTTAGTATAGAAAAGAATCATCAACAAGTTGGCATACAAGTGATGGATAAAACGAACGAACACTCGAGTCACTCATCTCCCCAAATACTTAGGATGGAGCATATCCCAAGTATAGCAATGATGGAAGGGATGATTGAGAAAACAGAAGAATAGAAAAAGAATTGAAAAGAAGAAAAGAAAAAATGAAGAAAAAGAAATGAAATTTTTGGGTTTTCTCATTGACTGATCCATCAACAGTACGGAGCTCTTCTTGATATATAACTTGAACTGAGTCGACAACGAGTAGGAAAGTGTCATGCTCAAGATACTGTTTCAACAAATGTTCCTTGACTACAAAAGGTTGTGCATCAGATGACAAGCTTGATATTACAATGCTACCATTGCCACACACATTTTTCACGATGAAAGTTTCAGACCATTTGCTCTTCAATTTGCCTAGAAATAAATTTAACCTTACGTCGAACAACCACACCTTCTGATTCGGTTCAAAGGTCTTTCTTCGGATATGTCTGTCATGCCATCGCTTGGCCTTTTCTTTGTACATAAGGCTGTTGTCGTACGTAAAGTCTCCGAATTCCAATTAACTATTCAGGTCCAACTTTTTATTTTTGTCGCTTTTCTTTCTATCTAGATTGCATAACTGACTGCCCACAAGGATTTATGAATGAGTTCCACAGGTAAATGACAAGGCTTGTCATACACTAGGCAATAGGGAGACATGCCTAAATGTGACTTTTATGCCGTACGGTAGGCCCAAAGAATCGAGTCTAGCAATTGTGACCAATTCTTTTTATCAGGATGCACAAGTTTCTATAGGATAGTCTTGATTTTCCTGTTTGAGCTTTCTGTTAAGCCATTGGTTTGCGGATGGTAGGGAGAAGCGATACAATGTTCAATGTTGTATTCTTTCGCCAAGGTCTTGACCTCTTTATTATTGAAATGGTTGCCCCCGTCTGATATCGGTATCTTTAATATCCCCGAACTGTATAATAATGTTGGCTTTGAGAGATCGACAAACAATGCGACTATCGGCGGTTCGGACGGACATATCTCTGAAGAGAGTCAGCCACCAAAGGCTGCATTGAAACACTTTAGCTGTTGTCCTCTTTTCAGATTGGTGTCCACCAGATTCTTGCTTGTGGAAATTGTTCATGACACTCATATACTCCTCCTCAGGAATGCATCTTTGCCATATATAATCTGCACCTTAACGAAATAAATATGGATCCTCCTATTGGTAAAAATGTATGTCGGACTTGAACTTGTCCACTTTCAGCTTAGGTCAATCTCGTGGGGACTTCCTCAAAGACAAGGTAGTTCACGATATTGGCATGCCAAGGGAGTGAGGTGACTGACAATATGTCTTCATCTGGTAAGGTTTCAGTTATTGGCACCATATTCTGCTTAGGAGTATTTACTTTTGTGATTCTGGAACGGTGATCTACCATCGCATTTTTGTCTCCAAGTTTATCATGTATTCGAATTCCTATAGCAGAAGGATCCAATGAAGTAAGCATGACTTTGCATCCTTCTTGTTTTGTAGGTATCATATGGCAGAAAGATCACTTTCGAGCCGAGCAAGTGTGATATGAATTTTTCTAATGCAAAAACTAAATCTAGAAGCTTTTTTCTATCACAGTTTAATTCCTCTGGGCTTCATCCAGAGTTCTGTTTGCGTAGTGAATAGCAAACGATCATCCATCCCGTCGTTATCCAAACACAACTCCAATAGTATAATCTGACGCATTCGTCATTATCTCAAATGGAAGATATCAATCGGTGGCTGTAGGATAGGAGCCTGGGTGATTATTTCTTCAGCTAATGAAAGGCATGGAGCACACCGTCATCACAGTAATTTAGTGTCCTTGCCTAAGAGTTTTATCAATGGTCGAACAATCTTGCGAAATCTTTGATAAATATTCGGTAAAAATTGACATGCCCTAAAAACGATCGGACTTGTTTCAGTGAAGTAGGTTTCTCAAGTTTTGATATTACCTCCAACTTGATCAGGTCAACCTCCATACCTCGCTTGGACATGACGTGACCCAACACAATTCATTCAGTCATCATAAAGTGACTCTTCTCTCATGAGAGCATCAGATTGACCTCACAACATCGCTTAAATACTCGGTCAAATATGTCATGCACTGATCAAATTTAGCTCCATATACTAAGAAGTCGTCCATGAATACATCAAGAAAACTGCCCAACATGTTTGCAAATATATCTAGCATATATCTCTGAAATGTAGCGAGGGCATTACACATTCCGAAGGGCATATGTCTGAATGCTTACGTCCCAAATGGACATGTGAATGTGTTCTTCTCTTGGTCTTCAGGGGCTATAGCAACCTGATTGTATCCAAAATGTATATCCAAGGAATAAAAATATTCTTTTGTCTCAAGTATTTCAATAATTTGATCAATAAAAGGCAAAAGGAAGTGATCTTTCTTGGTTGTTATGTTTATACGTCTGTAATCCACTCAAATGTGCCAAGAAGTGGGTACTCTGGTTGAAATCCACATATATCCCTGATTTCTTGAGGACACCATGCAACAGACTTACTCATTTTGAATTAAAGATGGAATAGATAAATTCTGCATCGCATCACCTTGTGATTTCTTTCATCACGACTTCCCGGAGGTTTGGGTTCAACCTACGCTGAAAATCACTAGAAAGCCCGCATTCTTCTTCAAAATAGATATGATGCATGCACAATGAAGGGTTGATCCCCATGAAGACCGAAAATTTTTACCGCTTTGCAGTTTCTCTCTAGAACCTCGAGTAAACAAGATTCTTGATCCGCAGTCAACTGAGAGTTTATGATGATCGGAACATTTTTTCTTCATTGATGAGGGTAATGGCTTCAACTATGGAAGGATTGGAGTCGACTCTGTGGAGAATTCAACAGCTACGTTGGATGTAAGTTCTATCGGCACTGTGCTGTCCACATGGAGTATTTCTGACTCAGAGCCCAAGACGTCTGAAAGATCTGCAAGGAATTCATCTTGCTCTGACGAGGATGGATCAATCTCATTCAGTTCAGATAGTATATCAGCATGGACCTCATATTCAAGGACAGTTGGAAAATCCAACTGTTCTTTCCAGGGACACTTCCTTGGAGAGGAATTCCTGGCTTTCAATATCATCCAACAAACAATGATGTCTGTCTGATTTCTACTAAGAAGTCATAGTCTTCTGTCTCCTTCTGAATCTGCTCACTGTCATATGACACAGACTTTGCGAGCTTGGGTCCTTGGATCGTTTCAATGAGTATCGTATTGCTGCTTGAGCGAAAGATGATTTTCTCGGTGATGTAGTTTACCACTGCTTCCGCCATTGTAAGAAATGACCATCCCAATATGATCGATACATGTAGAAGGGGTGCTGAGGTGACTATATCAAATACAATAAAATCCATAGAGAACTGCATCCCTTGGATTGTAACAATGACATCCTCCAAATTACCATTGACCGCTTCATGGAAATATTTGCGAATTGCAGAATCCTTCTTGTGGCTTTAAGCGGTCCTAAACCAAATTCTTTCAGCAATGACATATGCATCAGATTAATCGATGATCCGATGTCAATGAAGACACTTTCAAACTCCTGGTTGAACATCTCACATTTGATGAGAGGTGCTCTAGTGTCCTTCTTACTGGGGAGGTTGCTGATTGCATTGACAATTGCCATGGCTAGAATATGTTTTAGTGATCTTCGGCGTCTTTTTTTACGGGGTTGACACTTTCAGTACATGCATCCTTCAGTCCTTTCTTCATCATTGACATGTACTCCATGACTTTTAATAATGGCATCTTCAATATAATATTTTGCAATAGTTCCATGATGCTGGGATTAGATATGGTTGCTTTTAATTTTTGACGATTTTTGATTTCAAGGCATCCAGAAATGGAACATGCATATTGTCAAAAACCTCATTTTCATGCAAAATATTGTTCTTATTTACATAAAGATGGTTGAGCATAATACAACCAAAAAATAGGAGGTGAAATAAAAGCGGGAAATTTGACCGTGTCGGCTTGCACGGGTCTGCTGGCTTCTCCTTGGCTGCATCTGAATGGCCTTGGCTATTATTGCTTGATTCTTTTTGGTTTCCTTCATTTGTTTAGCTTTTTATTGATGATGGTGCTGCTTCTTCTTCTTCCTCGGATCCAGACTTCACCTCCGACTCAACTGCTTGTGATGAAGACTCGCCCACAAAATCTTGACTTTTACCCTTAGCCGAAGCAGTCGGCTATAGTGTTCTACCACTCCTGAGATGAACCAAATTAGACTACATAAATGAATTTATACCGGACTCAGGTGGTGGTATTGAACTATATTCTACATGCTCCTTTCTCCTGATGTTGTTGGGGTTTGCCTCCACCTGCGCTGGAATTACTGTCTCAGTGACAGTGCGGTCCTCAATCTTCTGGCTAATCCATATTCTATATAAGTTGAGCCAAGCAGTCTAAGGGAGGATTCACCTAAGCGGCATCTGAAGACTCTGTAATCGGAGGGAGTTGAGGCTAGTGGTACTGCGATTGTTGCTGATAGTACTGAGATTAATGAGGAAATTGTTGTTGCTGATAACGAGGAGGGAAGAAATGGTTCTGATATTGAGCAATCGTCTGCTTCTAGTGATATGGTTGGCGATACGCCGACTAATGGTACTGCTACTATTATCTTCAGTTGTTTCCTTGGTGTGGAGATTGATGGTTTTATTGCTGTTGTGGCTAGAAATTCCGTCCACCCTGATGAGGAATGAATAGCTGGATAGCTGTGCTCGGACCCTGAGGTTGTCCCATAGGACGATTTGGAGCTTGTTCATTGGCACACGTGACATTCACCTCCTGGATTTGTGGAGGTGGAGGATAGAAAGGCTCAGGATAAGCCTGAGGCTCCGGATGGTACACTACCATTTGCTGCTGTGGCGATGAAGTTCCCTGATGGGTGTCTGCACGTAGTACACGTGTTGAACTGACCGGGGAAACCCTTGATTTTGCTGAGGGGATGGCTCCTTTGGTTCGGCAGAATGCTCGGTTGGTTCTTTCACAGACTGGCAGGCATGGATGGTGCTCATCAGAAGCTCAAGCTGCTTGAAAATTTGGTCGAGTTTGTCCAACGATTTTGTTCTTTGTTCGATCACATTTAATTTTTCAAGGTCTTGTAATCATTTTTCAATGATGTCCACCTTAGAGAGATGGTTCCCAATGATGTTGAGGTTGGAACTCATCTCTCTCTCTCTCTCTCTCCCTCTCTCTCTCTCTTCATGATATGATGCCACATTGATTAGCTTGTGCAGGATCGCTGGAGATTTTTGAAACACACGGGACGAAGATAAGGCGACTGAGCCTTCCACCATCTCCTCGAATATCTACCATACAACGTTTTCGTCCTTGTTAAAATATGATCCTCCGCACGTGGTATCTATGAGCCATTGTCTTTCTTGGTGCAAGCCCCGAAAGAAGTTCTGGACCAGGCTAGTCTTTGACAGTTCATGATGGGGGTACTTCTCCATGAGATCTTTGAATCTTCCCCATGTCTCGTGAAACGGTTTGTGGGACATTTGGGAGAAGTTTGAGGTCAATGCTCGCATCTGATTCAGATGACCTATGGGATAGTACTTGTGCAAGAATGCTGATTCTTCCCAGATCGTCACTACCTTTCCAAAATGATTGATCCAGTAAAGAGCTTTATCCTGAAGGATAAAGGGAAAGTGGTTATCTCTCCTACCTCCAATGGGATGTTGAGGTAGTGCATGGTGCTAGAGATCTGGTTAAATTGCTGCAGGTGAATGTTGGACTCCTCATTGGTATTGCCATAGAAAGATCGATAAGACTAGGGGTAAGGAGGTATTCAACTCAAAATATCCATGGATTCAACTCAAAATATCCATGGATCGTAGGTATACGAATCCACTTAGTAACGTGGACAACGCTAGGGTTGTAGGTCTCCTTTAGAGTTGGTTTGGGATGCCCAACTCTCTCCTCTCCTTCATGGGTTCCTGCAGGTTAGTCATCATCATTTCCACCGTGATGTTCTTCATCCTCTCCTTGGCTTTATGTATCCCTCTTATTTCCGTGAGCATCTCTCTGAACGCAACTTGGGCAAGAGCTTGGACTGTCAATTGTTGCTGAATGACTTGGATTGATGCTAACAACTGCGTGTTGACTTCATTCTGGTCCATTGTCTCATCTGAAGTTGGTTCTTTGTCTCATCTTTGGGAAGCCATCTTAGAGGAACTGATCTCCAGATTGGACTCTTGGTCTGCAATAGGAAATATGCTACGATCAATCTGGAAACATGCACTAGATGTGGATAAAAGTTCAGAATCAAGGTCGATCCTGAACTTTATCAGGGATGGAGATGAATATGGAGTAAAGTCATCTCCATCCAAAAAGGAGTGAATTCGGAACAAGACTAATCCCAATTTATTTGAGGATGAAGCGAGGAGTCTTGAGAATTGTCCGCAAGGTCCGAATCGGGCTCTCTGGAATCACCCTGAATTATTGGAGATGTCAGTCTCGAGGAATCGATATAAGTGTCAACAAAGTCTAGATTAAACCATCCCTGAGTTTCCATATTGAAAGACAAGAGGTAGATAAATGAGGAATAGAGGATACGGGAAGGAACAATTCAAGATGGGTAGATTAAAGAAGGCTCAAAGTAAGCAATGAAGAAGAGGAAGTGAGAAAAGAAGTGTGAGGTGAAAGG
Organism: Ottelia alismoides; assembly: GCA_037367405.1. Lineage (NCBI taxonomy): Eukaryota > Viridiplantae > Streptophyta > Magnoliopsida > Alismatales > Hydrocharitaceae > Ottelia > Ottelia alismoides. The sequence continues at coordinate 129,420 of JAZKJV010011076.1, forward strand.
CACAAAGACATGGTGTTTTTGATCTTGACATGTTTAAACTAATTAATCAAATCTCAAAATAAGGGTCCATTCACCAACTCAACAGAATCAACCATAAGAGTTCAACAATTATCTTTTCAATTTATTGGTTGTATCAGGAAATCTTAACAATTTTGTCCTTTGGCAGCTAAGCCTATAGGCGAGTGAGTATTATAGGAAAATTATCTCATATTTCCCACTTCTTTTGTAACCGGTAGCTTATACTTTTTGAAGGTTCTGGTTATCGGATCTGGACCACTACTCAATAAAAGAAGTAGAGGGGGAAGCTGATAGGCGAGAATTATACTTTGGACCAAGTCCCACTTATTTTAGTTGCAGTCGTACAATAATCATCCAATGGCCAAAGATGACACCTTTCCATAATAAAGGGAAGGTACCACCTCATTGGAAGGGATATGTATGTATGTATGTATGTATGTATATGTATATGTATATGTGTATATATATAGGGGTGATCTTGTGAGAGACAAAATCCGTGAGAGCATGAGAGCAGTGAATCTGGACCACTAGACTCTACTCTTCTCTCTCCTCTTGCAATCAATCAGGAGAGAGATGATAGAATATAGTGGTCAAGAATCATTGCTCTCATGCTCTCAGTTTTTGGCTCTCACATAATCTACCCTCTCTCTCTCTCTCTATATATATATATATATATATATGGTTGATCATGTGAGAGCATGAGAGCAATGAATCTAGACCACTAGATTCTGCTCATCTCTCTCCTCAAATCAATTAGGAGAGAGATGCCAAAATCTAGTGATCCAGATTCACTGCTCTCATGCTCTCACAGTTTTTGGCTCTTACAAGATCAATCCTCATATATATATATATATATATATATATATATATATATATATATATATATATATGAGGATAGGGAGCATGCACCTAGGTGCATGTAATTCTACATGCACCCGGGCCTATAACTCCCAATTTTTTTTACTTTTCCAAAAAAATACCGCTATGTATATTCATCTATATATTCCTCCTATATGTCATTCCAATTTCATCAGAAATAGAGACCCCTACAACCTCTATCTAGAACACATTATTTTAACGGTCTTAGAACTGCTGTAATCGACCTATTCTGGATGGAGGACATAGGGGTCTCTGTTTCTGACGAAATTGGAATGACATACATGAGGGATATATAGATGAATATACGTGGCGGTATTTTTCAGAAAAGTAAAAAAAATTGGGAGTTATAGGCTCGAGTACATGTAGAATTACATGCACCTGGGTGCATACTCCCTATCCTCTCTCTCTCTCTCTCTCTATATATATATATATATATATATATAGAGAGAGAGAGAGAGAGAGAGAGAGAGAGGAAAATGGGGCTGCCCCCTAGGGGGAGCTAACTTAGCTCCCCCCGCCCTATTTTCTTCAAAAATTTTAATTTTTTTTCGAAATTTTTTTCCGTGAATATTCATCACTATATCCCTATATTATGTTATAAAAATTTCGTGTAAAACAGAGACTCCTACGACCTCCATCCAGACAGTCATTTTTTTAACGGTCTCATGATTTTTTAAATCGACCCTGTCTGGATGGAGGTCGTAGGAATCTCTATTTTGTATGAAATTTGAATGACATAATATAGGGATATAATAATGAATTTACATAATTTTTATTTTCAAAAAAAAAATAAAAATAAAAAACACGCGAATAATAGGGTGGGGGGAGCTAAGTTAGCTCCCCCCTAGGGGGCATACACATTTTACCCATATATAAATGAGGCTGCCCCTAGGGGGAGCTAACTTATCTCCCCCCGCCCTATTTTCTTTAATTTTTTTTGAAAATTTTTTCCGTGAATGTTCATCACTATATCCCTATATTATGTCATAAAAATTTCTTGTGAAACAGAGACTCCTACGGCCTTCATCAGACAGTAATTTTTTAACGATCTCAGGATTTTTTAAATCGACCACGTCTGAATGGAGGTCGTATATATATATATATATAAATATATATGTATATATATATATATATATGGGTTAAATGGGGCTGCCTGAAAATTCTTCCGTGGATATTCATCACTATATCCCTATATTATGCTATTCAAATTTCGTGCGAAACAGAGACTCCTACGACCTCCATCCAGACAGTCATTTTTAACGATTGCAGAATTGCTAAAAACAACCCTTCTAGATGGAGGTCGTAAGAATCTCTGTTTAGCGTGAAATTTGAATGACATAATACAAGTATATATTGATGAAAATCTACGGAAGAAATTTCTAAAAAAACAAAAAAAACGGGCGAAATGGCGTGGGGGGAGCCAAGTTGGCTCCCCCCATAGGGGCAGCCCCATTTTACCCTATATGGGGCCTTTCAAATGAGACGTGATCCTTCCATCCATAAGGAAGGCCAACGATCTAGGCCATCGGATTCAAATCCAACGGCATCTTCAATTTTGATGTCCAAAAGGGCATTTTGGTCATCAATTTTTGCATTAATTATGCATGTTAATTAATATTCCGAAATACTAATTTTAGCTTGTTTTATTTTTGGTATTTTTTTGCAATACCATTTTTAGAAAATATATAATTTTTTGCTGGACGATAGTATCTAGTGCATATTTTTGTATCCCCACGTATTTTTTTGTAGAATTTAAGGTTCCTTTTGTAATGGATGCATGTTTTTTGTATAATCCGTTGTTCATTCAAAACGTCATCCGTTATTTGTATATTTTGCATGGTTCTTTGTAAAATACAATTCATATTAGTAATTAATGTGTGGTCATTTGTAACGATTTTATGGTTCTTTGTATAATAAAAATCCTATAGTTTTTTGTAAAAATTGTGGTAGTCATTAACGCTTAATTGATGCGAATATACAAATCAAATTTATATAAAACACATGTAAAATGTATAATGCACATCAAAAATGTGTAATGCACATCAATATATACAAGATCTATAAAAAATATAATTTTCATTCGCAACCATCTAATTTGTTAAAATACATAACAAATTTGTATAATACATATCCAAATTGTATAATACATACTAATATTGTAGATTACAAAACAATATTGTATCAAACTGCGAATTTTTCTTCATCCAGGACTGGGTGCTTCACTTTTTTATCGGTGTCTCTTGCATTAAGAACGTCTCCGATAGTCACCAATGAGTCCGCACATCACGTCGTCAACTCCGCACCACGATCATACAATCCATCAAAGCTGACGTGTAAGAACCGGTTTGCTCCGATCTCTAAGTCATTGACGCGATCTGCAATGCAATGGGTACAATGCTCACTAATATATATAAATCCTACTGCATATCTTTATCACATATATAAATCCAATGCAGATGGATCATCCCGTGACGATGGTGAAGATGAAGATGAAAGGAGCATCTGGATCTCACCTTGAGGAAGACGAACCTCTTGCCGATCATGTCGACGTCCTCGTCCTCCTCCTCCCTATTTTTTTACCGATCATTCGAGAAGAGCGACGACGGAGATGGAGATGCACAACGCCCGACGTCCTCCTCCTCCCTATTTTTGTGCGTGAGATTTTGAAATGAATGGAACACAATGCCCGACGTCCTCCTCATCCCTAATTTTGTGCGTGAGATTTTGAAATGAATGGAAAGATTAGGAGAGAGATTAATGAGGATATATTTTAGTTTATAACATACTATATTTAGATAATGAATAATGACCAAAATAGGTTTTCGGTTAACTAAATAATAATAATAATAATAGACCTTTAATGACAATCGTTGGATTAAATATGGATGTGTGAGATCGTTGGCCTTCCATATGGATGGAAGGACCATGTCCTATTTGAAAGATATCCTATATATATATATAGAGGAGTGATCCTATGAGATCCAAAATTTGTGAGAGCATGAGAGGGATGATTCTGGACCACATGATTCACCCAGGAGAGAGAAGACCAGGAGAGAGAAAACAGAATCATGTGGTCCAGAATAATTCCTCTCATGCTCTCACAACTTTTTGCTCTCATAGGATCACTCCTCTCTCTCTCTCTCTCTATATATATATATGGGAAAAATGTGTATGCCCCCTAGGGGGAGCTAACTTAGCTCCCCCGCCCCTTTTTCACAAAATTTTTTTATTTTTTTTGAAATCTAAAACCGTGTAAATTCATTATTAAATCCCTATATTATGTCATTCAAATTTCATGCGAAACAGAGACTTCTATGACCTCCATCCAAATGGGGTCGATTTAAAAAATCATGTTACCGTTAAAAAATGATTGTCTGGATGGAGGCTGTAGGAGTCTCTGTTTCGCACGAAATTTGAATAGCGTAATATAGGGATATAGTGATGAATATTCATGGAAGAAATTTTCAAAAAAAATAAAAAAATAGTGAAAATGGGGCGGGGGGGGGGGGCAAGTTAGCTCCCCCTAGGGGACATCCCCATTTATCCCTATATATATATATATGGGAAAAATGTGTATGCCCCCTAGGGGGAGCTAACTTAGCTCCCCCGCCCCTTTTTCACAAAATTTTTTATTTTTTTTGAAATCTAAAACTGTGTAAATTCATTATTAAATTCCTATATTATGTCATTCAAATTTCATGCGAAACATAGACTCCTAAGACCTCCATCCAAACGCGGTCGATTTAAAAAAACCTGTTACCGTTAAAAAATGACTGTCTGTCTGGAGGTCGTATGAGTCTTTGTTTCGCATGAAATTTGAATAACATAATATAGGGATATAGTGATGAATATTCATGGAAGAAATGTTCAAAAAATGCTAAAAATGGGGAGGGGGGAGCCAAGTTAGCTCCCCCTAGGGGGCAGCCCCATTTATCCCTATATATATATATATATATATATATATATAGGAAAAACTTGAATTGAGGTGCCACCTTACCATGAGTATGGTGCGACACCTCTTAAGAGCCATCCGATTTTGATCAACGGTGGTTAACAAAACCACTAAATTAAATCCAAAACCACCATCAAAAAATTTCAAATAACCATTTTTAGAAAAAAAAATCGAATATGCCATTTTGTTACGTCATTATCTCGTTGATTATTAATTACTCGAATTGAATTTTCTAAATATAGAAACTATCACATCATGGCTATCAATTATTCGAATTTTCAAAACAAAACTCGACGAGGGTCCTCCCCCCTCTCTTCTTCATCAACCTCGATGAGATGTTCCCGTTTCTTTGCTGAAGCATCGATGACACGTCCAACATCTCCGCTTGATCTTTCATATTATAGAGGTACATATCATTTTTTACGAAATCATTCATATTTTTTGTTTCTATCATGTTTTTTTATTAAAAAATGATTCTGAATCAGTCCTGATTCATTTTAATTGATCTGATTCATTTTTGTCATTCGTTATATGTCGCGTAATATTTTTGTATTTAGATATTAATGAATGAATGTGGATATCAAGATCAATATAAATGCATTATTTTGTTTCGTTTATGATTTGATATATAGATATGTAATTCATTTTAAAAATATGTTATTTTTAGTTTCATTTGTGCTACTTCAATTCTTTCATTTCTGTCGTACTTGTTCCTGATATATACATTTTTTGGATCAATCTAAATATCTTTGCTACATTTTTCACAAAATTTTACGTTTATGTGCTATCCATGTTAAATAAATACGACATATTTCACTTTTGTTTACTTTATTTTACATTATGTTTACAAAGTTTTACGTTTATTCAAACGCATAACCAACACTCACTCAAAATGAAGACTCGTGGTACATAGCTACATCATTTCATTAACATATTTTACAATTGTAAAGTATTTTTTATATTTAACTAAGTTATTATACAATTGTCTGACATTTTCTTACAGTTATTTCCATGCGTCTGATTGAATATTACTGATTTGTTTTTTATTTTGCAGATCAGCATATCAATTTTACAATGTGAGCGTGGATTTTACAAATTATATACAAAATTTACAATGGATGATGAGTTTTGATGGACCCATGACATTGGAAAACATGTTGGATGGACATATAAAGCAATTTATACGTTAATAATAAGCAATCTATTTTACAAACATCATATGAATTTTACAAAACAGAAACAGATTTTACGAAAAAGTATCACAGTTTACAAACATTGCTCTAAAAAAATAATCTCAAAAGAGACTACAAAAAATTCAAAATAAATAAATGCAGTTTAGAAAAAAGATAACGAAATTTACAAAAAAAATTGTTGTATTTTACAAACATTGCTTCCAAATAATGTTGGATGATTATTTTCAAAATAAATCCAATGAACTTTACAAAAGGAATGTTCACCACGTCTAATTGCACCCTATATTTTAGGAAATACAGCTACATAAAAATCTTCGTATATTAGGAAATATAGTTGTAACAAAATCCCATCATTTTAGGAGTTTCTTCCACGTGCATATCAATTTATTAGCACATAATAAAAGCACCTTATATTTTAGGAAACACATCTACACAAAAAATACGAATTTTCGTCAGATTTGGACTTTTTTGCGAATACCAGTGGTTACGCGTTTGTAATTTATAACACGGAATTGTAAAATATCACAAGCATTTGTAAATTGTTAACAGTTATTTCAAAATATGGACATTTATTTCATCCGATATTTCTGGAAAATTATGTACATCACTCGATATATACCTAAATATAGAATGATCAATGACGTGTAATTTACCAAATTAGTAATAATTTAATCCACCACCATAATAGGAATGTTAGTTGGCACGAAACCACCTAGTGGTTTCAATCTCATTCGTGCACGCATCATCCAACGGCTTAAGATGGCACCTTTTCATAATCAAGGAAAGGTGCCACCTCAATTCAAGTGCACCCTATATATATATATATAGGGGCGATCCTATGAGATGGGATTTTGGTGAGATGGTGGGATGGGGCATTTTGGACCACTAGTTCCAACTAGGAGAGAGAAAGCCAGGAGAGAGAATACAACAACTTGTGGTCCAGAATGTCTCATCTCACCATCTTACAAAATCTCATCTCATAGGATCGCTCCTCTCTCTCTCTCTCTCGATATATATATTTATATATATGGGTTAAATGGTTCAGCCCCCTGGGAGTAGTCAACTTGGCTACTCCCACTCCTATTTTTCCTTCATTTTTTGTTTCTTTGGAAAATAAAAATTTGTAAATTCATCATTATATCACTCTAACATTCTATTAAAATTTCGTTAGAAACAGAGACTCCTACGGCCTCCATCCAAACAGGGTCGATTTAAAAAATCCTGCGACCGTTAAAAATATGACGTCTGGATGGAGGATATAATATAAGGATATAGTGATGAATATTCACGGAAAAAAATTCAAAAAAAAATAAAAAATTTGAAGAAAATAGGGCGGGGGGAGCTAAGTTAGCTCCCCCTAGGGGCAGCCCCATTTTCATCTATTTATATAGCCTTCCAATGAGGTGGTACCTTTCCTTCATCATGGAAATATGTCATCTTATGGCATTGGATGATTATTGTACGAGTGAGATTAAAACTAGTAGGTAGTTTTCATGCCAACTAATATTCCTAAAATGAACGTTCAACTTTAATAATGTCGTATAAATAAATTCCATGTCATCGATTTGCTATATTTAGTGAGACGAAATGTGACGTGCATTGAATTTTCCAGAAATTTACGATGAAACAAAAGCTCATAAAATGAGATAGGTTATATCAAATTACAAAAGATTGTGTCCATTTTACAAAAGCATGTTCCAAAATACAAAAGTATAAGTGCTCTTGTGAGCGGACAAATGCCCTAAATTCAATTATTTCTTTTGTTTTTGACAAGTTTTATTTCCTATTATATTACCTGATTTGAGAACAATGCCGTACCTATATTTTCTAATATATGATGATTAAATTATGGACTAATTAATTACCGTAGGTGTGGAAATATACTAATTTTAGGGGATTACAAAATATGTGATGCTTAATCCAATTCCTTTGGTATCTCATTTGTAGTGGATGATATTTCAACCAAATGTTTTTTTTAAAAATAAATCATATTTTTGTGAATTATATCTGTTTTTTTGTAAAATAATTTGTGGAATTTCAATATATTAACTGTCCCTTTAGTATTTTGTTTGTAATCCATGTGGTTTTAATGAATCGAATTTTTTTATAATACATCTTTCTTTTGTGATCTTTTTTTATGAGTTTTGTAAAATGAATTGCATGTTTATAATATATCAATTATCATTCATAATTTATGTCAATATTTTTCTCGAAGATGTCATGTAAAACTATGTTGATTTTGTAAATTCGCATATCCTTTGTAAAATATGCAATCCCTATGTAAATATCGCATGATGTCCTGCTAGGGATGAAAACAGTCGGATACATATACAAATATATGTATATCATACCCTTATCCATTTTAAAATACGAATACGAATGCGGATACGAATATTGACGGATATGAAAAATGTGTTACCATGTCCTTAAAAACGAATACGGATGTAAAACGAGTACGAATCGGATACGGATAATAACAGGAATATTTTGACAGATTAACTAAAATATACATGTTTAGGATGATTTACACATAAAATATATATACTAGACATATTCTTTTCATAACAATTATATCAACAATGGTGAATGCAATCATAAAATATTGTTACGTACAATCATAAATAAATATATCACTATACTTATGTACAAAAAACTGATATATGGATACGAATTCGGATATTGTCGAATGTCAAAGTGATATCCATATCTACATCCATTTTAAAACGAATACAAATACAATGTCAAAATATGTATAAAACGAATAGGGTTTTTATAACGAATACGATAGTGGATCTGATACGAAAATATATTCATGTTCATTTTCATCCCTATGTTCTCCAATATAAAATAATATTATATAAGATTTCCTTAGAACTTGTTAACAACAAACAATTAACTTAACAAAAATAAACCATGTAGAGAATGCCCTTCCTGCTTGGGATACTTGAACCCAAAATCAACAGGATTCAAATTCAAAAACACAAACATATTTAGATGTCAACTCTGTTTCTGTTAATAATATATTCCAGTAACTAAAATTTATCCTTCATAAATCTAACCTAAGAGATGATAATAAAGAAGAAAAAAAATATAATATTCTTTATAGTATTTCGGAATCAAATAAACAAGTGAAAAAAGTTGACTGGGTTCATTTTACTGTACAACATAGTGGTAACTAAAATTTATCCTCCTCAAATCTAACCTAAGAGATGATGATAATAAAGAAGAAAAAATATATTATTATTTATAGTATTTCAAATCAAATAAACAAAGAGAAAAAACTACGATTGGATCAATTTACATACCCACCTTGATAATAGAACAACATACATACGATACAAGAGGATGAAGAATAGAAAAGATGTTCGTGCAAATCACGGTCTCTGACATAGCCTCCACATCAATGGTTCCTCAGAAGAACCTGTAACATTGATGCAGGAGAAAAATTGAAATAAAGAGGACGAGGAAAGATGAGATCCTCTTTTGAATACTATAGGGTTTTTATCAGTTGTGCCCTTCTGAGATATTGCAATTTCAGTTATGCCCCTCCCTTTTTGGGTATATCACTTGTACCCCCGACTTTTTGCCGTTCTATTACTTATGCCCCTAGGGTTAGTTTCCGTCCATCTCCAATGTAAACGGACGTTAACTTTGAGGATACAATAGAAAATAATTTTATAAAATGGACTGAGATGTCCAGCCCCTTCTTCTTCCTCATCCTCCTCTCCCATCACGTTCCTCTTCGTCTTCCTCCCCCTTCTCTTCCTCCTCCCAACCTCCTACTCCTCCGATGGCTCCTCCCAACCGCCCCAAATATACTCTCCATTCCATAATGCTGCTCCATGGGATTGTGCTGGTAATTGTACTAGGAGCCGATCCTCGCAATTTCCAGCATCCTCGGAGGCCTCTCCTCTGTCGAAACTAACGTGTTACCGTCGGATCTCAAGTAATAAACGATACACTTCTTCGAGTGGATCGATTTCATCGCCGAGAATCCGATGGGGATCCTGCACATCTCGGGGTTCAACCTCTTGACCGGCGTGAATGGGGAGGCAGAGAATGAATCCGACATGAAGTTGTCGTGCTGATCGTTCCCATCGACGTAGCTGCGCAGCACGTCCATCGGAGGGACTGGATGTACGCAACGTGCCCCGACGCTAACCGTTTCCTGTGATCGATCGCTTGCTTGATGAAGTTCTTCAGACATTTGAATCCGATTTGGGTTTAAAACATAGATTATATCATAGGGATTTTGTGTTCAATCGGGGAGAGCACTGGATCTGGGATGACAGAGGAGGATTTGGGGTAAGGGTGGTAGGGGGTGGGGGAGGAGATTAGGGCGGTGGAGGAGGAGGTCTTGGCGGAGGGTTGGAATGAGGAGGAGGTCGGGGCGCAGGAACAGGAGGAGGTTAGGGCGGTGGAGGCAAAGATTGGGGCGGCGGAGGAGCTAGCAACAGGAGGAGATAGGGGTGACAATGTAATGCCGACTGGCGGTGGTTATGCTTCGTCGCTATCCATCGTTTTCCCTTATTAAGTTCCAGCAGGAGGAGGGCAACCATCGAGAGTGCCAACAGACCAACGGTGACTGCTACGTATTGCACGTTTTTTTTTGACGCGTTCGACACAGCTGATATGCTTCCTCATCTTCCAGTTTTAATGCTGAGCATCCCATTTCTCGATTCTCAATGACTGATGCACTTCAAATGTCCCATTTAGATATCAATCAATCTGAAAATCAAAGAAAAAACATAGAAACAACTTTAAAAATAAAGAGAAAAAAGGGATGTCCGAGGAGAAGGGATTGGAGGAGGAGGTGGTTGGAAGAGGAGGAAGGGTAGAAGGGTGAGGAGGGAGGAAGAGGGCTAGGGAGGTGGGGGCTTTTCTTCCGGATATGCCCTTTTAACTACACCATAGTTTGATTAAACTATGGCTACGTTCAACTTATTAACGGTCGAAGTAACGGAGGGGCATAAGTAATTGAACAACAAGAAGTTGGGGGCATAAGTGATATTTTCAAAAATGGGAGCGGTATAACTGATATTGTAATATCTCAGAGGAGTACAACTGACAAAAACCCAATACTATATTTAGAAATAATTAATGTGGAAGCGATTATCAATGTGATAATCGCAAGAAAAGAGGGAGATAATTAGTTGATTCTAAAAATAGTAGATATAAAGACGGTTTCATATGTGGTTTTGGATAAAAAGTGATTTTGTTAACTAACATCGATCCTAATGGAAGGGCTACTAAGAGGTCTTGCACCACTTTTATGGAAAGGTGGCACATCATTTCAAGTTTTCCATATATATATATATATGTATAGGGGTTGATGGGACTGCCCCTTGGGGACAGCTGTCACACCCCCAAATTCCGTGATCGAGAATGATCGTACACACCCGGTAGCGGATGTTCGAGAATGATCGATGGAGGTAGGACTTCAGGAGGAGTCCAAAATGCATGGATATCAGGGAGGTTATCCATGAGAGTCTGGAGGCTCTACCGTACGTGATGGAGAAGCGTCACAGGACACTAGCTGGGTAGCAAAGTGTCGTGGTGCTAATAGCAGTGCGAGCAACGAGTACAGACAGCAGTGCAAGACATGACGGTGGATGCATGCAGCGGTACGTACGCGAGCGCAGACGGGCGGTACATAGTGAAGCAGTACGCATCGAGGAGCAATGCGGTACGGTCACATAGGCATACGCACGAAGGCACACGGTATCGGTATTGATGCGTGGTGATCCAAGGAGGCATGGTGCATTGCAGGTGCTGAGTACGAACATTGTCGAGCATGCTCGGTAGTACGCGTACGACAGTGGTCTGGAGGCCACGATAGCGAAGTTCTGGAGGACTTCCCCTTAGCATGCAGAACGCTAAGGAAGGGTTTACCGCACGAGGGTCTGGAGGCCGCGGGTTCCCTTATGGCACAAGACCAAGTGTTCGGTGGCACTTGGTGAATTATGGCAAAGCTGCATCAGCAGGGCGTTGGAGCACATGCGTGCTGGTGACTGGGCAGTTGACTGGGCGTCGACCGTGCGGGAAGACGAAAGGACAACAAGGGAGTCGAAGAGACGAGCAGACGAAGAGTTGCTGAGGAACGCGAAGGGTTGCCAAAGAACTCGAAGGGTCTCTTGTGTCTTTATGTGTCATTATTGTAAATGTAATAATGAGTGTCCCTTGGGTTGCCTTGAGTCTTGTATAAAAGGAGAGGTGGTGGCTCATTTGTAAACACAACACAACACAACACAAGTGTAGAGTGTCACCCACTCCAGAGAGAGTTCCCCTTCTAATAAGAGAAGAGCTTTGTGCCCGTGCTTGTGTGATCGTGTGGTCGTGTTCTTGAGCGTTCTTGAGCGTGTTCTTGAGAGTGTTCTTGAGCGATCCGGAGTTCGTGCTCGTGTTTGTGTTGGAAGCGTCGGTGCGCTAGCAAGCAGGAGTATCGAGAAGAGTTGGAGCGCGTCCGTGACCGTTCTACTCGGGAAGGCTGGTTAGCTACGGGTTAGCTAACGCCGCACAGGATCGATCGAAATCGGTAGTGGGATTTTGACCCTGTGACAAGTGGTATCAGAGCTTGGTTGGTGCCAAGAAGCGGGCAAAGCTACGAGCGGCTGTTGGTGCAGACGATTGCGGGAACTAGGATACTTGTTGGTGCAAGTACATCTTCAACCAGCGGAGCGAAGATGGTGGGCGTTACCGATCGCGTAGCAGCATTGGAGCAGGCGATGGCAGAAGTGGAGTCCACCATTGGGACTCATGCCCATTGCATCGCCGTCTTGGAGGATCGCTCTTCAGAAGGATCGGATGTTGGGGACGAGTCCCAACGCTCAGCGGAGCAGATCAAGTCCTTGGAGGACAAGCTGGAGGCGTTCAGCACGATGATGGAGGATCTACGCAGCGAGATCTCCCTCATCAAGAAGGCGTTGGCGAACAGCGGGAGCTCCACGGAGGTGCAGCGATGCAAGGTACCCGAACCCAAACCCTTCACAGGTACGCGGAGTGCTAAGGATTTGGAGAACTTCCTATGGGATATGGAAGTTTACTTTGAGGCGACCAAGACGAGGGAAGCCGAGAAGGTCGGCTTGGCATCGATGTACATGTCAAGCGACGCCAAGCTATGGTGGAGGAGCCGTGCAGCAGATGAGGCAAGACCGAAGATATCCAGGTGGGATGATCTAGTCACGGAACTGAAGGCGCAGTTCCTGCCGAAGAACACTGCGTGGATTGCACGGGAGGCTCTTCGACGCCTGAAGCAGACAGGCACTGTTCGTGAATACGTCAAGCAGTTCACGTCCTTGTTGTTGGACATCAAGGGCATGTCAGAGGAGGACAAGTTGTTCAACTTCACGATCGGGTTGCAGAGCTGGGCGCAAGCCGAACTGCGGAGGCAGGGCGTAAAGGACCTGAATTCAGCGATCGTGGTGGCAGATGCGTTGGTCGATTATGGGGCGGTCCAACCAGGCTACAACGCTGAAGAGAGGGAGTTCACCGGCAAGCCGAAGGCGCAATCGAAGGACAAGGGCAAAGGCGTTGCCCATGATCCACCAACGAAGGAACAGGAGTACTCCAAGAAGAAGGAGCAAACCAGGAGCAAGGGATGCTTCATATGCGATGGACCGCATCGGGCGCGGGAGTGCCCAAAGAAGGAGATGCTCAACTCTCTTCGTACAGACGAGGAGGATGAAGAAGAAGGTGAGGTACGCTTGGGAGCAATCGGTGCTATGCGCAAGGTACACCTCACAACACTTCGGGTTGGAGCTTCGACTTCGGTGGAGCGAGGGAACTCCACAACAAAGAGCTTTGGAGGCGCCAAGGCTCGATCGAGGATGCACAGGAGTGCGCAGGTGCGTGTGGAGCACCAAGGTGTGCAATGGAGGCACACAACCGAAGCCGCGGATGGAAGAAGATCCGTGCACGAGAAGCCGATGCAGAGCTCAGGGGGGCGATGCAGCATGGACAAGGAGCTACCCGTCCATGGGGGTGGAGTGGTGACGAACCACACTACCATCAGTCTTGCAGGAGGCAAGACACCAAAGACGCTCGGAGCACAGGAGATGCTCATTTCCCAGGGTGCGGGGATGTCCACAGGGAACGATCGGGATCGTCAACGAGCGAGCGTGGAGGTGAGTACTCCACAGGTGGAGCTGGAGCTGCCACACAACAGCGATGGAGCTGCTGTATCCAGGAGGGATACATTGAGAACATGAGCTGATGAGGAAGCTCCATTTCTCACGACGAAGACCAAGTCATGGAGGGACGCGGTTCGTGGGAAGGACAAGTGCGGGAAGGGAGGCGGTGCACGCTTGCACCACCCTTCCAATTAAGCAGCATCAGGAGGTGCATAGCGGATGGAGGATCGTGACGGGACACCAGCTGAAGTGGGAATGCTCGGTTGAGGACAACCGATTCTTCAGGTGGGGGAGGCTTGTCACACCCCCAAATTCCGTGATCGAGAATGATCGTGCAGACCCGGTAGCGGATGTTCGAGAATGATCGATGGAGGTAGGACTTCAGGAGGAGTCCAAAATGCATGGATATCAGGGAGGTTATCCATGAGAGTCTGGAGGCTCTACCGTACGTGATGGAGAAGCGTCACAGGACACTAGCTGGGTAGCAGAGTGTCGTGGTGCTAATAGCAGTGCGAGCAACGAGTACAGACAGCAGTGCAAGACATGACAGTGGATGCATGCAGCGGTACGTACGCGAGCGCAGACGGGCGGTACATAGTGAAGCAGTACGCATCGAGGAGCAATGCGGTACGGTCACATAGGCGTACGCACGAAGGCACACGGTATCGGTATTGATGTGTGGTGATCCAAGGAGGCATGGTGCGTTGCAGGTGCTGAGTACGAACATTGTCGAGCATGCTCGGTAGTACGCGTACGACAGTGGTCTGGAGGCCACGATAGCGAAGTTCTGGAGGACTTCCCCTTAGCATGCAGAACGCTAAGGAAGGGTTTACCGCACGAGGGTCTGGAGGCCGCGGGTTCCCTTATGGCACAAGACCAAGTGTTCGGTGGCACTTGGTGAATTATGGCAAAGCTGCATCAGCAGGGCGTTGGAGCGCATGCGTGCTGGTGACTGGGCGGTTGACTGGGCATCGACCGTGCGGGAAGACGAAAGGACAACAAGGGAGTCGAAGAGACGAGCAGACGAAGAGTTGCTGAGGAACGCGAAGGGTTGCCAAAGAACTCGAAGGGTCTCTTGTGTCTTTATGTGTCATTATTGTAAATGTAATAATGAGTGTCCCTTGGGTTGCCTTGAGTCTTGTATAAAAGGAGAGGTGGTGGCTCATTTGTAAACACAACACAACACAACACAAGTGTAGAGTGTCACCCACTCCAGAGAGAGTTCCCCTTCTAATAAGAGAAGAGCTTTGTGCCCGAGCTTGTGTGATCGTGTGGTCGTGTTCTTGAGCGTTCTTGAGCGTGTTCTTGAGAGTGTTCTTGAGCGATCCGGAGTTCGTGCTCGTGTTTGTGTTGGAAGCGTCGGTGCGCTAGCAAGCAGGAGTATCGAGAAGAGTTGGAGCGCGTCCGTGACCGTTCTACTCGGGAAGGCTGGTTAGCTACGGGTTAGCTAACGCTGCACAGGATCGATCGAAATCGGTAGTGGGATTTTGACCCTGTGACAACAGCCAACATGGCTGCCCCGCCCCATTTTTTTGCAATTTTTTTTATTTTTTTGAAAAATATCACCATGTATATTCATCCCTATATCCCTCCTATATGTCATTCGAATTTCGCCAGAAATAGAGACTCCTACGGCTTCCATCCAGACATGGTCGATTTAAAAAATCCTGCGACCGTTAAAAAATGACGTCTGGATGGAGGCCGTAAAAGTCTCTGATTCTGACGAAATTCGAATGACATATAGGAGGGATATAGAGATGAATACACATGGTGATATTTTTTGTAAAAAAATAAAAAAATTGTGAAAAATGGGGTGGGGGCAGCCCCATTTTTCCCATATATATGTATATATATACATATATATGGTTAAATGGGGCTTCCCCGGAGAGGGGGGAGCTAACTTAGCTCCCCCATGCTATTTCGCCTGATTTTTTATTTTTTTTGAAAATTTCTCCCAGGAATATTCATCAATATATCCCTTTATTATGCTATTAAAATTTCGTGCGAAATAGAGACTCGTACGACCTCCATGCAGACAGTCATTTTTTAACGGTAACAGAATTGCTAAAAATAATCCTTCTGGATGGGGGCCGTAGGAGTCCCTGTTTCGCGTGAAATTTGAATTACATAATATATGGATATATTGATGAAAATCCACGGAAGAAATTTCGAAAGGGGGCGAAATGGTGCCAGGGGAGCCAAGTTAGCTCCCCCATGGGGGCAGCCCCATTTTACCCATATATATATATATATATATATATATATATATATATATATATATATGAGAAACTTCAAATGAGACGGGATCTCACTAATATTGTGATGAGCCCTCAATCTCATCCTTCTATCTTGGATCTCACGGCTGGAATTAATGATACATTAACTAAATTAATTTAATGGATGAAACCCATTTTCGTCATTGTCACATTCTATAGAATGTGACAACTATAGATCCTATTTTCATGGTAAGTCATTATATTATTTCCATTATCTCTCTCTCTCTTGATTGATGACGGCTCTCCCTCCGTCCTCTCTCGTGATTCGCTCACGCCCCTACCGCCCGCCCGCTCTCCGTCAGGCCACGCTCCGCCTGTGCGTCCTCCAACGCGGTGCCTCACCACCGACTCCAAAGTGTTGACCGCCTCCGCGCAACTCTAGTGACGCAACCATCTTCGTGCGGCCGCATCATCTCGCTCCGCCGCCTTTGCAAGGTGCCCCGCTCCGATTACCTCCCGCCTCATCGCCACAGGCAGCCAGCGCCGCGGAGATCTCCGCCCGCCTCCTCCCTCTTGACTGTTGAAGACAACGACGACGGTACCCCTCCCCTATTGGGAGGCGAGGCGTGGATTTACATTGTGATATAGTTATTTAACATATATGACATTCATATTTACATTTTGATTTGTTTTTTTACAAATCTTGATGTTTGTTTACATATTTATTATTTTGCAGGTTCTTACAAAAGAGGGAGATTCCGTTACATTATCATATAATAATTTTACTTAACTGATATTCAGATTTACATATTTATTTACCTTTTTTACAAATCTCAGTGTTTTTTCTCTATTTTGCAGGACTCGAAAACTTGTATGGCAATTGAACTTTAACGCAGTGGAAAACATGCGTGAATTTTACAAAGGAGGGAGATTCAGTTACAAAGATTCACGGATTTTTTACAAAACAAACATACACAATTACAAAAAAGTTGAAGGTTACAAAGAGGAAAAATAATCTTACAAAAACTCGTTGGAATTACAAAATGAATATACACATTTTACAAAACTGATACAACCATTTACAAAATGAAATTACAGTAATAAAATGAAATCATTAATGAAAATTTACAAAGAGTAAAATATATTTTACAAAAACCCGTTGTACTTTACAAAGCTGTGGTTGATTTCAGATCGTTTGTACGAAATCGGAAATTAATCAATAAAGGCATTTCTGAAAATACCAAATCGAGAAAAGCTTAGAGTGGCAATTAGAAACCAATAAATGAAACTCGAAATTAATGAAATCAATTTGACGAAAATGCCCTTTTGGATGAGGTTTTTGATGCAACCGTCAGATTGAGATCTGACGAATCTGCTCGATGGCTCACCACAATATCGGTGAGACCCCACCTCATTTGAAGTGCCCCCTATATATATGGGTTAAATGAGGATACACCCTGGGTTTAGCCAATTGGATATTCCCACCCCTTTTCCCCCTATTTTTTATTTTTTTTGGAAAAATGAAAATTTGTATATTCATCACTAAATCCCCCCTAACACGTCATTCCAATTTCATCAAAAACAGAGACTCCTATGCCCTCCATCTGAAAGTGGGTGAATTTCAGCAATTCTGAAACCGTTAAAATTTGACAGTCTTGATGGATGGAAAAGAAGTCTCGAATTAAGTTGAATTTTTATTGACACTATGGTGAAATATTGTGATCTAAATTTCAATAGATTTCATTTCAGAAAAATAAAAAAAATATAGGGAAAAGGGATGAGAGCATGTAAGTTAGCTACACACATGGAGCATACTTCTTTTTTTCCCTATATATAGGGAAAAGGGAACCTACACCCATGTGTAGGTAACTTTCCTACACCTACACCCTTTTCCCTCATTTTTTTGATTTTTTTGAATTGAATCCTTGAGGAATTTAGATCACAATATATCACCATGGCATCATTCAAATTTCAATTTATTTTGAGACTTCTAACTTAATATCATGACACTCAAATTTTAACGGTTTCAGATTTGTTGAAATTGACCCCTTCTGATGGAGATGTTAGGAATGTTTGTTTTACAAGAAATTTGACACATATTTCATTTAATATTCTAAGCAAATCCCCTAAAGATCCATTTCAAAAAAAAGAAAAAATGAGGAAAAAAAGAGGTGGCATTATTTTTTTCATTTTTTCGACGTTTTTTTATTTTTTTGAAAAATATCATCGTGTATATTCATCCCTATATCCCTCCTATATGTCACTCGAATTTCGTCAGAAACAGAGACTCCTACGGCCTCCATCGAGATAGTGTCGATTTAACAAATCTTGTTACCGTTAAAAAAATGTCTGTTTGGATGGAGGTCGTAGGAGTCTCTGTTTCTGATGAAATTCGAATGACATATAGGAGGGATATAGGGATGAATATAAATGGCAATATTTTTCAAAAAATAAATGCCAAAAACGGCGCGGGGGCAACCCCATTAACCTCTCTCTCTCTCTCTCTCTATATATATATGAGATTAATGGGGCTGCTCCCTTGGGGTAGCCAACATGACTGCCCTCTCACCGTTTTCGGTGTTCTTTTTATTTTTTTGAAAAATATAACCATTTATATTCATCCTTATATCCCTTTTATATGATATTGGAATTTCGTCAGAAACAGAGACTCCTACGGCCTCTATCCAGACAATCATTTTTTAACGGTAACAAGATTTGTTAAATCGACACTATCTCGATGGAGGACGTAGGAGTCTCTGTTCCTGACGAAATTCGAATGGCATATAGGAGGGATATATGGATGAATTTACATGGTGATATTTTTCAAAAAAAATTAAAAAAACGTCCAAAATAGGGCGCGGGGCTCCCCCCAGGGGGCAACCCCATTAAATCATATATATATATATATATATATATATATATATATATATATATATATGGGTAAAATGGGGTTGCCCCCATGTGGGGAGCTAACTTGGCTCCCCCCCGCCTCATTTCATCTGTTTTTTATTTTTTTTGAAAATTTCTTTCATGGCTTTTCATCAATATATCCCTATAGTATGTCATTAAAATTTCGTGCGAAACAGAGACTCTTACGGCCTCCATCCTGACGGGGTCGTTTTTAGCAATCTTGTTACCGTTAAAAAATGTCTGTCTGGATGGAGGACGAATGAGTCTCTGTTTCGCAGGAAATTTTAATGACATAATATAGGGATATAGTGATGAAATTTCACGGAAGAAATTTTCAAAAAAAAATAGAAAAAGCGGGCGAAATGAGGCGAGGGGAGCCAAGTTAGCTCCCCTAGGGGGCAGCCCCATTTATCCCTATATATATATATGATTTTATCCAGAGAGCCCTGTGCCCATTAGAGATGATATGAGCCCATCATCTAAGCCATTGGATTTGCAATTTTAATCCCCCGATTTTAGGAACCCGAAACTATAATGGTTGAATAATAAAAAAGGAATTTTAAAGCTTTCCAAATAGTATGCGTTTATGATAACATTTTGATTGTTTGGTTGGGTGATTGATATCGACATTTGCAACGCGTGACTATCGATCTCGTGAGACGATCCGAGCATCTTGTAGTTGCAGACAATTTTCTATTTCAATTGTTGATTTTATATTTTCATTGATCCTACGTTTTAATTGTTGTTTTTTCTTTGCTAATATTTTTTCATTAAGTTTTGTTCATGGTTAATTCGCGAATGGATTGTGATCGGTATATTTCAGAAGCAGTTACATATATTGCATATTTTTTGATCATAAGCAATATTTATTCGAGAAGTATGATTGAAATATGAGAAATGGTATTCATAATATCGTTTTTATTCATTTTGATACACGATTTGTAGTCCTAATTGATTTTGTATCGAAGGTATTTTGATTTCATATAATAAAAAGTTACAGTAAATACAGTTGTTATTTTTCATGCGTTACTTTGAAAATATATTGAGTTACCGATGTATTTAAATAATTTACTTATGAGATATTTTATGTTACTAATGCTAACACAATTGTTACTTGTCATATAACAAACGTTACTAACAACTCATTACAAGTTACTTGTCATTGAATGATTCTTACTGAAGCGAGTATATTGCTGAGTTACTAATAATTCATTACAAGTTACTTGTCATATAACAAACGTTACTAACAATTCATTACAAGTTACTTGTCATTGAATGATTCTTACTGAAGCGAGTATATTGCTGAGTTACTTTTTTTTTATACAATTCTTACTATTCACGGATATAAAATAGTACTGAAGCAAGTATCTTCCTAAAACGTTACTTGAAATTTGTAAGTAATATGTATTCTTTTCCAATTTCTTGATATTTTATTTTTTTAAATGTTCATGTAACTTATTGTTTCTTGCAGAACAATGCAACAATTTGGTGTCTTGAAGAAGCTGCTATTATGCCGAGGAGCGAGATCAAGACAACATCATCTAAATGGACTAGAAGATAGTTGACATTTGGATGTTCACCATATAACAATAATTAAGTAATTTATGTGTGACTTTCAGTAACACTTGATGTATTACAAGTAGTTAAATATGCTACATAAGTAAAGAAGACGTGATTCTATAGTAATTCAAAATAAAGAATAAAACAAGTAATATATATAGAAGCATCAGTAACATGTAATAAATTGTAGGTAAAAGAAGGTAATGGAATAAGTAAGTTGGAATAAGTATAAAAAATCACGTGACCAGTAACTTATGTATTACTATCAGTAACACTTGATACATTATAAGTAATTAAAAATGTTATATAAATAAATAAGAGGTGCTTCAGTAAGATTCAAAATATTAAGTAACTATAACATTAGTAATAATCAAAATGACTTCAGTAAAATAGACATTTGTAATCAATATTTATTGTATGGATATTAGTAATTCACATACTTAATTACTGATCTTACAACAATAGTTACTTGAGAATTGAACATGTATTACTTGAGTAACATGAATGAATTACTGATCTCTGTACAATGTAATATTACAGATGTAAAATATTAACAATTGTTTCAGTATTACTGATCTCGCAACACATAATTACTTGAGTACAATATTTACATTACTGATCAAATGTACAAGAACTATTTCTTCGGTACGAAATTAATCATTTAAATGTATCTTTCCAAAACCGTCTTCCTTTTTTAAGGACTCGATATAATTGAAAATATAAGATGCTCAAACGTATTAATATCCTTCCAAAACCGTGCTCCTTCGAAATAGGCAACCTTTAAAATAGAAGTACACGCGGAGAGCCTACGTTTGGTGCTCACCAAACTCAAATGGGCACAGGGCTCTCTGGATAAGTCCTATATATATATTGGGTAAAATGGGGCTGCCCCCTAGGAGTAGCCAACTTGACTACTCCCACCCCTATTTTCCCTCATTTTTTTATTTCTTTGAAAAATAAAAATTTGTATATTCATCACTATATCCCTCTAACATTCTATTAAAATTTCGTCAGAAACAAAGACTCCTAGACCTTCCATCCAGACATCATTTTTTAACGGTCGCAGGATTTTTTAAATCGACCCTGTTTGGATGGAGGTCGTAGGAGTTTCTGTTTCTGACGAAATTTTAATAGAATGTTAGAGGGATATAATGATGAATTTACAAATTTTTATTTTCCAAAGAAATAAAAAAATGAAGGAAAAATAGGGGTGGGAGTAGCCAAGTTGGCTACTCCCAGGGGGCAGCCCCATTTAACCCATATATATATATATGTGTGTGAAAAGGGAAGCTGCTCCGCGGAGCAGCCAAGCTGGCTGCTGCGTGGGGCAGTTTCCCCTCCTTTTTTTATTTTTTTTGAAATTTTTTTATGTCTATTCATCTATATATACCTTCTACATGTCATTCAAATTTCGTGAGAAACGGAGACTCCTATGCCCTCCATCTAGAACAGGTAAAATTTAACGGCCTGAAATTTGCTGTAAAGTACCTGTTCTAGATGGAGGGCATAGGAGTCTCCGTTTCTCGTGAAATTTGAAAGACATGTAGGAGGGATATATATATGAATAAACATAAAAAAAATTCAAAAAAAAAATAAAAAGGGGGGGGGGGAACTGCCCCACGCAGCAGCCAGCTTGGCTGCTCCGCGGAGCAGCTTCCCCGTTCTCTCTCTCTCTCTCTCTCTCTCTCTATATATATATATATAGGGAAAAATTGGGTTGCCCCCAAGGGGCAGCCAACATGGCTTACCTCACCTCATTTTTCATATTTTTTTTGGAAAAATATCACCATGTATATTCATCCCTATATCCCTCTTATATGCCATTCGAATTTCGTCAGAAACAGAGACTCCTACGGCCTCCATTCAGACACCATTTTTTTAACGGTCGCAGGATTTTTTAAATTGACCCTATCTAGATGGAGGCCGTAGGAGTATTTGTTTCTGACGAAATTCGAATGACATATAGGAGGGATATAAGGGGTGAATATACATGGCGATATTTTTCAAAAGAAATTGCCTAAAATTGGGACGGGGCAGCCATGTTGGCTGCCCCCAGGGCAGATATATATATATATATATATATATATATATGGGGAGGCTTTCAAATAAGGTGGCTCCTTTTCTTGATTATAAAAAGTGCCAAATTCGATCATTGGATGGAAAGTTTGTGTTTGAGATTAAAACCACCATGATATAATTGGTGGTTTTCGTGTAACAAAGCTTCCTAAGATGAGGTGCGAATTAAATCAATACTTAATTAATAAAATCCATGTCATTAAACATTATATATTTAGACATACCTAAGGAGTGTGCGTTGAATTTTGCAGGAAATATGATAGAATAAAGGCTCACGTATTTAAATAACTGTATTCAATTTAAAAAGATTGATATGTTTTACAATCCCATGCTATAAATTACAAAATTATAACAACTGATTAAGAAAAAAAAGCCCATCTTCAACGAAAATTGGTATCTTTTGGGTAGCTGTGTTTCCTAAAATATAGGATGCTTTGATCATATGCTAATTTATTGGTGTATATATGAAAATCATTCCTATAATGATGGAATTTTTTGTTATAACTGTATTTCCTAATATATTGGATGTAGTAAGCTGCGAATATATTAAATATGTTACATGTCATATGCATATTATTTTAGGGTGTTAAATAATGGGTGTATTTATTTAATTCTCAAATTAGAAAAATACATGTCATTATGCTAAATCTCACTTTCTTCTAACATTCTGTGAAAGCAATGTTTGTAAACTGCAATAATTTTTTGTAAATTCCGTAGTCTCTTTTGTAAACTTTATTTGATTTATTTTATAATTTTTGCAATCTTTTTTTGTAAACATTTTGTTGGAGCAATGCTCGAAAATTTCTTTTCTTTTTACAAATTTTGTGGTCTTTTTTTATTAAATGCATGTTTTGTAAAATAGATTGCTTATTATTAATGTATAAATAATTTTATCTTGTTTGTCGATATTGTGCGCTCACCAAAATTCATCATTCATTGTAAAGCTTGTTTGGATTTTATAAACTCCACGCTCTCATTGTAAAAATTATATGTTGATCTACAAAATAAATAATCAATTAGTAATTTATCATTTATTCTTCAGAAAAGAAAGATTGTAGAAAATACAATAGAATTTTAAAATCAATGAATCAAAATGTAACTTATACAACTAATTATGTAAATCAGTAGATCAAAATGTAAAATATAACCATCATCTTTTGGTATTTAGTCCCTCTAATTGAACACGTAAACTTCATCACTGTCGTATTATATCAATGATCGATGGGATTTTAGCCAATTTGATTTTTAAAAAATACATCAGCATTTTGAACGAAAATATAACAAAAGGCACAACCTTCTCTAATAAAAAAATATTTACTAATATGTGAATCCTGTGATAAAATTCAATCTATATACATATATTTACATTCTCAATAAACAACCATTTTCGTTCAGGTAATATTTACATTCTCATTCTGCAGACTTCAATTTAGATGTATTCCTTGTTCACCGTATATTCAACAGATTAGGGATAAATAAATGTAAAATAGTGATACACAAACCTTACTTACCGTCAATTATTGCAGTAGAAGAAAGATTATGTACTCTCAATCTTACAAGGGAGATAAATCCATTAGAGAGGAGAGATGCGATGCTCCGTTGAGAAAGTCTAAAAGCTCCCTCTTTCTCCTCAATTTGAGTAACGGAGAAAGCAGATCGTGAGGGTAAATATTTCATATATCTATGGGTGCATCCACCGACTTAAAATTTTCTTTTCTTTTCAAACATCATCTAGTGTCCAATATGAAATGTGAATGCACACCCATTTGCAAACGAATCGAACCAAAGTTCTTGAGAGTTGACCTGATATATTTGACCAGTCCAAAAATGAGAAAAAGTCAACGGGACACGTTACCATATACGCGTAAGGTCCGGTAATGAAAATAAGAAAGAGAAATGGCATAGTGTTATTCACCAATATTATGTTGACCCAACTTTATTTATTCCCAATGCTACATCTTGTCATGAGCAATCTTGTAAGACGATGAATAATAACAGGGATAGAAGGAGCCATACATCGAGATACGATAAAAAATATCAAAGTGCCCAAGAAGAAGAAGAAGAAGAAGAAGACCGCTTTTGGATAGAGAAGAAACGGCAGCAAGCAGTTCATCATAATTTCGCAGTTGTAGCGGATGGCTTCATGAACATGATGTAATTGGATCTGGATATATCTATATAACATTAAATTCTATTTTGTCCCTTTTCTATGCCGTATGATTGTAACGTCCCGGACTTAGGTCCCTGATCCGTTATCGAGGAAAACTAACCCTGACAACTTATTGAGTTCGGACCCAAATGGATCCGTTGACAACCACCCAAAATGCTTAAACTCAAGTTGCCAGGTAGTAATCCCCACCACTTGATATTTTTTTATCATATCTCGATGTATAAGTTTTTTGATATTTTTTTATCATATCTCGATGTATAAGTTTTTAAGAGTGGTCCCCACTTTAGTTTTTAAGAGTGGTTTATAAGTGGTAGGGATTACTACTTGGCAACTTGAGTTTAAGCATTTTGGGTAGTTGTCAACGGATCCATTTGGGCCCGAATCCAACAAGTTATGAGGACCAGTTTTCCTCGATAACGGACCGGAGACCTAAGCTCGGGATGTTACAATGATACACATTTTTTATTTTTCAAGGGCACGACAAGAGCTTTTAGTTATCGTGTGCATAGATATAAGGATACTGATAGTTCATAGGTATCTATGTAACTGAATCTATATATTTATATGGATTTAATCTAAATACAACATATGATTACACGTAATAAATTGCGTTTAGGAGTACTGTCAAATTTGATCAGAAGAAAAATGCATATATTTATACTCTATATATCATCATTGACTTTACTCGTCATTGTAATAAACTTACCACGTATGTGGTGATCCATCAAAGTTGCATATGCTGAATCAGTGATATTAATGGAGGGTAACATCGCCCGTTGACACAATCAATAGGTTTCAACAAAATTTCGTATAAAATAATAAATCTAGAGTATAAAGAGCATGTGATATTTAAGTATTGTTGTTCCCTTTTATTCTCGATTGCTCGTATATTATTCTCCCCACAATCTTCAAAAGCACGTGCATAAAGTTTTGCACTTCTTTCTAACAATAACAAAATGACAATGATGTCTATTTAAAAAATCGATTGAGAACCAAACTAATGATAATGCTGTGAATCATGGAAGAACATACAAACAGGATCAATTACGCAAGCATGAAGACACATGTATTTACAAGATTCACCTGTAATTGAGATACGTCTTTGGGCGACGGTGATGAGTTCTCACTATGTGGAGAAAGAAGGATATGCTACTCTCGTGAAGAGGTATTCCTTGTAGAAATAGAATCATATATCCGAATACAAATAGAATCGTTGTTAACAAAATTTTCCAGCGACACTGTCCCAACACCCCCTCACCTATCTTGTTAGGGATGGTATGACTAGATGGGTGCATACGACGGTTCTTCAACCTGGACCAGATGGTTAGGATTCAAGGCATGTCAACAATCTCCACGTAGAATTGAATCCTCTGAGAAGCTTTACCAAGCTTCATCGTGTCTTTGCCAGCCCCTTCTTGGGATCACTGCTAATTATTGACATTGAGCAAGTCCAAATAGTGTTTGAACTTACTCCAAGGAACTGCCTTTGTGAACATATCGGCTGAATTATGTGTTGTGCCAACCTTCTTCACATTGTTCCTCTTATTAGAATGAATGAAGTAATATCAGACATCTATGTGTTGTTCCTCTCATGATGCACCTAGATTTCATAATATATGTAGCCTGATATTGTTGTAAACCGAGATATCTAACTAAGTCTTCAACTAGATGTCTTCCTATGCAGCTTTTGTTGAAGTCGTGTACTCTACCTCCGTGGTAGACAAAGTAACTGATGGTTTAAGGTAGCCTTCCAACTGATGACAAAACTCCCAAAGTGAAAATGTAGCCTATGATTGATCTCCTCCCGTCAACATCTACAACATAATCTGAATCTGAATATCGCAACCAAACACTCATGATCACTTTTGTAGATGAGGCTAAAGTCTAATGTTCCTCTATGATAGTGGAAAATCCGCATGCCAATGCTCTTTTCATGGTGATGAATTCACATTCATTAATCGCTATTCCTTTATTTTGTCTTCAAATCCCTAGACAAATACATGTAAATGTATATAAAATTGAACAAATTAACATTCATTATTCACCTGTATATAATGCATAAATACTTCTATTTAAGTCTAAAATAAAAGAATAAAGAAAAGAAAAATAAATGAAGCATCAAAGATATTGAATGACCTTAAACTCCAAGATCAAGTCAATATTGACTTGATTGACAAGGAATAAAGTAGAGGGAGATAAGGGTTTATACTTGAAAACTCAGATGTTGTGAGGGCAAGTAGGGAACACAATCGTCGAAAAGACTGCTCACATAATCAAAGTAATTCAACAATCACCCCAGAAAATAAGAATAATCAAGCAATCAAAACATGTGATTTGGATAAAAATTTATTATACCCTACGATGAATGTGTATAGTGGACAAGCAAGTAGGGGTCGCACACAAGAAGCTCAGAATGTAGCAGTGATTATTTAAGCAAATAAATAAAGTAATATGTGTATATGAGCGTGCACAAAATCAAACAAGTGTTTGTAGATTTTTAATTAAATAATTTTATTTTAAATTATACTTTTTAATTTCTTATTTTCTGATTTTTAAATTTTTTATTTAATTATATAATAATATTTTATGCATAGAAGGATATATATAAAGGTGTATAAGGCTATATAAACAATAGAAGAGGTATATAATATAGTGAATATATATAAACACACAAAAATAATAAAATAACCAAAAAGAACAGTCCTTTTTATATTTTAAAAGTTTTTATAAATGTATTTATAATATTTATAGTAATTAGTAATAATATAAACTATATATAATAACATAGTGATATATATAGGGTATATAAGGTATACTATATATAGAGAGAGATAAAAATATGAAAAAAATAATCAAAAAAATATTTTTCAAATATTTTTCTATTTTTATGGATTTTTTTGGTAATTTCAGCATTTTTTGTATTTTAAAATAAGAAATAAGGCAAAACTAGGACTGTTTTAAATAGGTAAAATTAATTTGAGATTTAAAAATAGGAAATAGATACAAAAATTCTCAAAATTAATTATAATATATAGAGAATAATATACTATATATATAAACATAGAACAAAAACTAATATTTTTTTTGGATTTTTGGCAGCATTTTATAAAATTTTAAGGTTAGCAAGGGTTTGCTAATTTTAAGAGTCTTTTATGAGTTTTTTTGGTGATTTTTGGTATGGAGTTATAAAATAGAGTAATAAATAGTAAGTAATATTTTGAAAATTTTCAAAAAAAGGTTTTATATTTTTTTGTATTTTCTAAGTCAAAAAGGGAATAAAAAAACTCTTTTTGATTTTTAATAAATAATAAATGCATGCAAAATGTCAAATAAAAATGACAGTTGATCAATAAGACAATCATGCACATATATCTATGTTTTTGAGAATTTTTAGAGCACTTGATTATTTTAAATAAAAAGAAATGCAAAAATAAAATTTAAACAAGTTGACAAGGGTATATTTGCAATTCAAATAGAAGCCAGGTTCTTACATGCAAAATATCCTAAAAGTTTGAACGAGAATTCAAATTTTTAATATTAAAACACAATTACAATAATCATTAGGGTATCTATGCAAAATGGACCAACTCACATGGGGGGCCACGCGAGCTGAGCTGGCAATGACCTAAAAGCAATATCATAAAAATTCGAGGGTCTTTTGTATTTTTTACAGAAAATATTAAACTAGATTAAATAATTACAAGAAAAAACAAAAATAAAATAAAGGAGTAAGGGTATTTATGCAATTACCCTGCAAAAGGCGCATGATCCAGCGGTGCAGATGAGTCCACTTCGACATGTGGCTGGTTCTGGAAGGCGGATACCGATTCGCTGATCGACGCTTGGGATTAAACTGTGGCATTGATCTAACATGGAGGGAGCTCTTGATCTGATAGTGGTCCCTCAAACTAGGACTAAGAAGAGATCCAACGACTGCTTCTCTTCTTGAAGAACATGGAAGAACAACTCGACTAATGAACTTCTCCTCTTTGATTTGTTATCCTCCAAGTCCTCCCCGCACTGTTTTGATGCTCCTTCGACTCCTAAGATGATTTCGTAGCCGTGGATGCCCTCAAAAGGGTCCGAGGCTCAAACGAAGGAGCCTTGGACTACTCTTCTACCTAGAGGTCCTGGGCAACCGATTCCTAGATCAAACACCTCTCAGACAGGGTCTTCTAGATGTTGTACTTGCAAGGGAAGAATGATAATGTCCTGACGAGGCAGTTTAGGCCATTACTGGTGGAAACTGATGTGGAAATGAAGAGGTGGCAAAGTTCGGCGGAGGGTGATGGAGTTGGACTTCGATCTACAGATCTAGTATAGATCTGGGTGGCTGGTGAGGTGCAGATTATCGAGAAAGGGAGGGGAGAGGTAGTGAGATGTTTAGATGGGTTGGAACATGGGATCTAACGATGGAGACGAAGGCTGGATCCCTAGAACTCTGGCGACCTAAAACCATCCTAAATCGAAGCTAATGGAACATTAAAAACATGAAATATGATGCAGAATTAAAAGATAATAATGAAAACTACCTAAAAAGTGTGGGAAAATGACCTCAACTTGGTCAGAGGCCAAGGAGATAGGCTGCCTGGAGTCACCTCTGACGATGGCTAGGAACCTCCTCCTATGTCTTTCCTCGCTGCGAAGCACAATGAACTGCTCCTGTCACAAGTAGCATCACTAGGGAGGTGCTTCGAGGGGCTAAGACCAGGTAGAAAGGGAAATAACTCCAAAAAGGTGGAGGAGTTGTAGTTTATACAGTGGTGGACGGGGGTTTTCGATGAGCGACGACGTGTGGACAGGTGTAGGATGATGAGGGAGATATGGTCGATGAAAATCAGGATGTGCAGGGGCCATCGGGGTGAGTGGCTCGAGACGAAGGATGTGAGGTGGTGGCATGAAAAAGGGGAGAAGAGAGGGTCGTCAGAAGCTTCTGACATAAGGTGAAGGGGTAAGAAGAGTTGACCTGGGGTCAATGATGGGCAACCTCCCTTTGGTCCAGCTAGGCCGCTAGAAGACAAAACATGCTAGAAAATAATAAATACTTAAAAATAAAATAATAAATGAATTAACTAAAAGTTAAAAAATATTTTTTATTATTTTATTTAGTATTTTATTATGATTTTTATTTATTTTTTCGAGCTATTTTATTTTATGTTTCTTTTTATATGCATAAAAAAGGTATATTTATTTATATGTAATATATTTTGTTTTTATTTTGTATTTTAAATTTTATTTTTTTATGAAATTAATTTATATATTTATAATTTATTTAAATACACATTTTTATTTTTTATAGTATTTTTTTGAGTTTGTATGTATACTTAATTATTTAGGTATCTATTCATTATTGGTATATATGTGTATATTTTACCTATGAATTGGGGTGTGTTATTTAATTTGATTTTGATCCATTTTAATAAAATATGGAGAAGGTACATGTCTGTTTAGATTTTTCGACTTTTTATTTTGTACGTCCCAGGCACACCGTGCATTATTTTTATATGAACTCTATTTTATATTTTCCCTGTATTTTTATCTATAACTTTCATGTACCAAGTGTATTGATTTGAGCTATGAATAATAAAGAATAAAATAGGTCACAAAAATTAATTATTGATAAATTAAAAAAGTAGGGTTTTTGTGTCTTTTCTGTACAATTCATCTGCCATATCTCCCCCTACATTATTCTTTATCAACCAAGTCATCATGATGACTGGGTCTCGGGGTCTAGGGTCGCTCAAAACCTATGGTGTCTCCTTTTTTTCTTTTCTTCCTTTATTCTTTTATTTTAAAATTAAATATATAAAATACAATACTTTATACAATGTTTTGTACAATTTATCAAGTGCTTATTTTACATATTAGTGATATACATGCATTTAGCTAGGGATTTATGCCCGAAATAGAAGAATAAATGAAATGAAATGAGGATTCATCACCTCCCTATACTTGCCTTTGCTAGTCCCTAGCAAACACTTATTATTATAAGAAAAGAAAATAAAGAAAAGAAATAAAGAAAATTGAATTGATTTTAACTTTCAAACTTATCTTTATAAGCTAAAAGTTTGAAGCTCAGTCAGACCTTTGGAGTTTTAGTTTGGTTGGAACCTTCTTCGGAAATCAGAATTAAAATACAATAACCTTTGAGAATCACAAAACTCTTCCCAAGTCTCCTCAAATGCCAGGTCAGAACAAATCGATGCCATACACAGTCCCTTATGACTATGAGTCTATCTTGTACAGTTTGTGTGATATATAGCTCCTCTCAGTTGAAGCGGTAAAAGTCAATCTTCTCCAACAAATGGCCCTAATTCCCCAATCCAATAACTCTTTACTCGAGAAGTAGGGTATTCCCTTCTAATTTAAAGTAAAACTGGCTCATGAAGAGGAGGTCGAGAAGAGAATGGATGGTAGCTAGTATAACTACCTATCTGAAAAATGAAAAGACGGGAGTCGCTAAGTAATGGCTTGACAATTCAGACTCACTGTTGCTGAGGCAACTACTACAACCTTCTTGTTGTTTCAACAATTAACCCACACAAATAATTGAGCAACTAAGAGCAAGACTTAAAATTTATTATACCCTACTAACATTGTATAATGGTAAGAAAGTAGGGGATGAACACAAGAAACAAAGGAGTAATGCTCGGTAATATAAAAATCAAAGCATGAGTTGTCTCTCAAACACTTACCACGCTGTAAGGTTTGTGGGTTTTTTATTTTTTGATTTTTTATTTTATTTTTATTTTTTTATTTTTAAATTTTTAATTTTAATTTTATATTTCCTTTTTATATTTATATATTTTTTAATTTCTCTTTCTTTTAATATATATAAAGCTATATATATGACATATATATAATATAGTCTAGGGTAGGTATAAAATTAACAAAAATAAAAAATTTTTTTTTGGGTTCAATAAATTTTTTTACTATTTTGTGATTTTTAAGAATTTTTACTATTTTTTATATATTTTCAAAGTAAAAAATACCCTAAAACAGGGAATAATTAAATACCCGAAGTTAAAATGGAGATTAAAAATATAAAACAGAATAAAAAATTCTCCAAATTTATTTTAAAATAAAGAAAAATATAGAATAAGAAACACAATTTTTAGAATTTTAGAGAATTTTATACATTTTTATGAAGCTTTTTATGGTTTTTCTTTTTTTTGAGTTTTCTTTTATATGTTTAGTGATTTTTGGTCTAAAGGTTAAAAATACATAAATAAAGAAAATACATTTTTTTGGGAATTTTTCAAAACGTTTTTATTATTTTTATGTATTTTCTATTACAAACAGGGACAAAAATGATACTTTTTTATTTTTAATAAATATTAAATGCTTTGAAATGCTGAAAAATTTATGGCATGAAACTAGAATGCAACAGGAAGCTATACGTAGTTTTTGAGATTTTTTATAGAAATATAGATATATGAAATAAATACAAGAAACAAAGAGAAAATACGATACAAGCCGTGGTATTTTTGTAAATATCAGAAAGTTCGAGGACCTGCACGTAATTTTCACAAAAATATAATATCGAATTAAAAGGTTTATAGCCTAAACATAAATAAACAAAATTATGGGCCCTCCCCTATAAAATGTCCATCTCACGTGGGTGGCCACGTGAGGTGAGCTGGCAAGGACCTACTTGCAAACAGATCACCGTTCTAGGGCTACTTTGCAATTTTACCAAAAAGTTATAACTTTAATCTTATGATGGTGGCTGGCAAATCTGGGCTCCAGAGAAGATCGAATGACTACGACGAAGCTTGAAGGAACATGGAAGAACAAGGGTTCCTCCGAGCTTCGATTGTCGATGGGGCGAATCTCTGACCTCCGACGTGGCTCGTAGGGAACTCAAAATGTTGCCCAAGTTCCCCTGTGTCAGCTAGATCCTCCAATCTAAGTCCTAGAGCACCGTCGAGGTCGAAGGAGCTCGGGGAAGATACGGGCTCCAGGAACCTCAAAACTCTACAAAAATAGACCCCTAGTGGGGTCTTATGTCTCCAGGACCTACAAGTAAGAAGCACACAAGCAAAAGGGGGACCCGAGGGCTCTTTTGATGAAAGGTGAGTGGCAGGTGGTGCAGGAGGATCTCCTCCGATGAATGACGGTGGGAGGAGAACGGATGGCTCGTTCTTTGCAAGAACGAGGTGGATGGAGCTGCCTGGGGCATGGAGAACGTGAAGGGAAAGAAGGTGAAGGTGATTGGTGGGGATGAAGTCGTCATCTATGGTCGGAGCCACAATACATTCGATGAAATTAACAGGGAGAATCGACACTCCTAAGATACAACTATGCTAAGGAATGAAAAAGATAGGATGATAAAGGGGAAAAGCTCACCGAGGCTCGCCTGGAACGGAGCTCTGGGCAGAGACGGCGACCGAGCTGGACTGGCTCGAGTCGACACTCACGCGAACCCCTGAAGGTTGGAATCGACTCCTGCTGTCACCAGGAGGATCTTCGAATACCTAGGTTTAGGGTTTGAAGGTGGAAGAGTGATCAAGAATCGAAGGGAAGGTTAGAGGTGCTTTTGTACAAAGTTGTCGAGCGGGCTCAAAGATCGATAGATATCAAACGTATCAGTGATCCACAGTTTGAGGAGAGCTATGCGCGTGAATCACAAATAGACGAGGAAGAAAAGTCACTGAGACTTTGATCTAAAAGGACACAAGGATCGATCTCCAAAAAATCAAGAAACAAGGCAAAAAATGAGGTTGTCAGAGAAAGCCAGAGTGGGTCAGAGAGTTGACTGAGGTCAAAACTCCAAGCAACCTGGTTGGTCCACGTGGACCAACCAGGAAAAATCACCCTGGTAAAATATTCAAAAATTATTAAAAATAAGAATTGATTTTATTAATTTTAGGTTATTAAATAAAAACCATTTATTATTTTCTAAATTATTTTATTATTGTTTTATTATTTTCTAGAGCTTTGTAATTACAACTTACTTTTTCGGGGCTATATATAGGTACTTATCTATGTATTTATGTATTTTATTTTTATTTTTAATTTTACTAATTAAATTTATTATTTTATAAATTTATAACTTATTTTTATATACATAAATATATTTTTATTTTATTTTTATGATATAATATATATAGTTTAATAAATAGATGTATTATCTATATAGGTATAGATATAAGTATTTTACCTATGTATTTTATATACATATTTTATTTTGATGTTTCCTTGTTGTTTTATTCCTATTATAATATGTAAATATATTATAAATAATATTTAAAAAATTATAAAAATATAAA
The DNA here is from genome assembly GCA_037367405.1 of Ottelia alismoides. Lineage (NCBI taxonomy): Eukaryota > Viridiplantae > Streptophyta > Magnoliopsida > Alismatales > Hydrocharitaceae > Ottelia > Ottelia alismoides. The sequence continues at coordinate 163,795 of JAZKJV010011076.1, forward strand.
ATTACAAAAATAATTAATAATAAATAAAATGAATATTTTAATTGGTATAACTATACAATAGGGGTCCAAAATCTAACTTTCACACTCTAAATCCAAAAAATATAAAACCACCTTCATTAAATAGCTTATTAAAAGTTATATACAATTAAAGATGATTTTGATGTATTTTGATTTTTTATTTGAGAGATATGAGCCTGGGAAGTTGGGATTTAGATTCTTATTTAGATTGTAATTTTTATACTTTATATTATTTTAATTGAAATAAATTTTATATTTTTCTATATTTTATTATCTACAACTTTCATGTTCAAAGTTTCTTTATTTGAGGTATAAAAATGGAAATAAAAATAGATCCCAAAAATGATGGAATAATGAATTAATAAATAGGAATTTTATTTTATTTTGGCCCTTATCTCCCCTACTTTATTCCTTATCGACCTACTCATAAAGATGCCTAGGTCACAAGGTTTAGGGTCTTAAAATATTTTTCAATATTTTACTCTTTTTCTTTTTTTCTTTATTCTATAACTTTAGCATTAAAAACAATATTTTATACACTATCTGTACACAAATGCATGAATGCTAAAATGCATGAATTAAGTGTATTTACACGCATTTACTGGGGTTTTTAGGGCCAAAATGATATAATAAAGGTGACGGAATGGAGATTCATCACCTTCTATACTTGTCTTTGCTAGTCCCTAGCAAACAGTTATGCAATAAGTGCAGAAAAAGAAAAACAAAGAAAAGAAAAAGAAAGAAAATGGATTAAATTTAATTATCAAACTTGTCTTCACAAGATCAAAGTTTGGATTTTAAGTCGGACCTTTGGAGTTTTAGTGCGGGCGAAACCCTAATGGGAATCTGATTTGAAATCCAACAGCCTTTGAGAATGTCAAAACTCTGCTCAAGTCTCCTTAATAGCCAGGCCAGAATACTTCAACTCATACACAAACCCTTACGACTATGAATCTGACTTGTACAGTGTATGTGATAGTGGCTCTATGCAAAGAGACTGACTTCTCCAGCATGACAACCCAGTAATTACCCAATCCAGCATCTCCTTCCTCGAGGAGCAGGGTATTCCCTTCTAAGTTCAAGTGACAACCACCTCAAGAGGAGGGGGTGAAGAGAAGAATGGACAGTAGCAGTGTAGCTCCCTATCCCAAGATGCAAGACCAATATAGCCAAGTCATCCAGCTGCAGGCTCACATGATTTGACTTTGTAGCTCAAGCTTGCTTATTGACTATACACATATATACACTCCAGCGGGCATTTTGTTTTCAATCAGGCCTGTCCACTTTTTTGGAGTTTTTTTAAATACTATATACACCATCATTTACATAAGGAGTTTTTCCTCTTGAGCCAGTAGACTATCCCTCTTTTGAAACATTATTGCAACATTCTCTCTCATGTCTTTAGACATCAATGCCGCTGGACGGGGTTGGGGTGCACTTCCCTCCCTAAACGAGGACAAATATTTCCACTTGTGTGCGTCTCATACCAGAAAATCCAATCCCCTCACCACTCCAACTGAGTTGAGCCAAGTGAATGGTGTAGGTGTCCAAGTTAGGTCATTATCAACAAGAGTCGTGTGTGTGCTCCAAAATACTCTACTTAGGCAGTCAAGAATCTATTGAACCAAGTCTCGTGATCCTCCAAGAATTTAGTCCAACTAGACCTGAAGTACCTCAATTCCAGTTCCTATAAGGTTCTTGTTAATTAGGTAGATTTAAGGTCCAACCAAGCTCCAATCTTCGGATTTTACTTATACTTGTTCAATTATAAAACACAATCCGAAAAATACTAATGCTATGCAAATGCTATGCAAAATAAAGAAAATATTTTTGTGATGCAATTTTCAAAGATTTTGAACTTTTTATGTATTTATAAAAAAAGATGATGTATATGCATTTTTTGTGTATTTTTCAAAAATATTTTTCAAATGTTTTTGGTATTTTTAGTTTTTGCAAATGTTTTTGTGATTTTTGAAAACAAAGGTTTTTGGATAAAAACTAGGTACAAATATTTACACCGGGATGCTTCTTATATTTACAAGAATTATATTTTTAATAATTTACAAGAGGTAAGTGGTCAATTTTGTAGGTATATATATACAGTTTAACAAAGAATTTTAGGGTGATGTAAATATTCCTCACACTTATTTGAAAATGATTTTTTTTATTTTTTTTGAAAACTGTAGTCCAACATAAGTTTTACAAAGATTTTTTCAAATATTTACACACAATTGAAAATCATTTTGCAAAGGTTTTTCAAATAGTATATATAGATTTTTCAAAATATTTTTGCAACCATTTTTCAAACCATTTGCAAATCGTTTTCCAAACATTTTATTTCACACAAAGAAAATATATTTTATAAACAAAATAATTTTTATAAAGGTTGAAAATATTGAACAAAATGTTTTCTAAATAGTTTTCAAAAGATTTTTTCAAAAAGATTTTCAAACTATTTTTCATACATTTTGCAAAAAATATTTTTACCTAGATTATTAATCGGTAAGTACAAAAAGAATTTGAAGAATAATATGCATCTTTTATCAGGTGTTTTTAATGAATTTAATCAGTATTTTTAGCCATAATAATTAATAAAAATATGAAAGTACGAGTTATGGATAAAGTATATACGAAGGATATACGCCCCCTATACTTAGCTCGAGTTATGTCCTCATAGATCAGAGAGAAAAAGAGAAGACATAACTCATAATGAGTATAGAAAATCCTAAAGAATAAATGAACGAAGAAATGAACGAACGAATGAGGAATTGACTGTCCCCCCTATACTTAAGATCAAATAATCCTAAGTGTAGCAGATTGTACACAAAACAATGAGGGTCAAGGGTAGGAATGAACAGATCGTACTCAGACTGTCTCCCGCTATACTTAGGGTACAATAACTCTAAGTATAGACGAGAAGAGGAGACAATGGAGAGGATCACAGAGTGAAAGAATCGGGGTGCACACCCCCTATACTTAGGACGAGGTACGTCCTAAGTATAAAAGACTGACACAAAGGGGCGATCACCTTTTTGATAGAAAAAGAGAAATGAAAAGGAAAAGAAGAAAATTTATTCAAAAATATTTTGATTTGCTTTGTCTTCGACTGTAACTTCAGAAGTATTCAGTTCATCATCATAGATCACTTGAACGGAGTCAAAGACAGATAAGAATATATCATGTTCAAGATAAGGCTTCAAAGATGTCTGTTGACCACGAATGACTGTGTGTCAGCTGACAATCCAGATATCATTATGCTTCCATTGTCATGCACATGTTTCTTTATAAACGTCCGAGTCCATTTGCTCTTCAGCTTGCCTGGAAAGATCTTCAATTTCACATCGAACAACCAACCTTCTGACCCAGCTCGAAGAAATGGCAGCGGATGTTCTTGTCGTGCCACTTCTTGACCTTCTCATTGTACATTTGGCTATTGTCATATGCATAATCTTTGAATTCTAATAATCTGTTCAGGTCCACTTTTCGGTTTTTCTCGACATTCTCATAATCCAATTTGCAAATATTGATGGTCCATAAAGATTTATGAATAAGCTCAATGGGAAGATGACATGGCTTTCCATAGACAAGGCAGTAGGGAGACATTCCTAGTGGCGACTTGTACTCGGTTCTGTAAGCCCAAAGCACTGAATCAAGCAGCTGAGTCCAATTCTTGCGATCCGAACGCACAAGCTTCTGTAAAATTGTCTTTATCTCCCTGTTTGAACATTCAGCTATGCCATTGGACTGTGGGTGGTATGGTGAATCAATACGATGTTCTATGTAGAGTTCCTGAATTAGCTTCTTCACCTATCTATTTATGAAATGACTACCCCATTAGATATTAGAATTTTAGAAATCCCAAACCGTGCAAAGATATGATCTCTAAGGAATCGATAGACAGTCCGACTGTCGATAGTTTGGGCGGGAATAGCCTCCACCCAATGACTCACATAGTCGACACCAAGCATAATAAATTCATAGCTCCGACTATTCAGAAATGGACCCATAAAGTCGATGCCCAAGCGTGGAAGATGTCTGATATCTGAATGAACTTCAGAAGCATCGTGTCTCTCATTCCTATGGTACCGACCATCTTCTGGCAGTCAGTGCAACACTTGACATATTCTTCTGCATCCTTGAATAATGTAGGCCACCAAAGGCCACTCTGAAGAACCTTTGCTACCGTTCACCTACTTGAATGATGCCCTCCAGATTCTTGGTCATGATAGAGCGCGAGGACACTCAGAACTTCCTCCTGAGGAATACACCTCCTCCAGATGCAATCTACCCCCTCACAAAATAGATATGGATCTTCCCACTAGTAAAAATGGATTTTAGACAATAATTTATCTACTTTTAGCTTCAGCCAATCTTGTGGAGTTTTCTTGGACACAAGATAATTCACAATATCAACGTATCAAGGGAGCAAGGTGATTGGCAGAATTGCCTCATCTGTGAAGGTTTCTGTGATTGGTTGCAGATTTAGCTAAGGAGATTCATGCTCGGGAAGTCGAGATAAGTGGTTGGCCACCACACTCTTAACTCCAGATTTATCTCCAATTTCAAGGTCAAATTCATGGAGGAGAAGGATCCACCGGATGAGGTGTGGCTTGGCATCCTTCTTCTGCTGTAAATACCGGATGGCCGAATGATCCGTATAAATGATAACCTTGGATCCGAGGAGGTGGGATCAGAACTTTTCCAAGGCAAAGACTACATCTACCAGCTCCTTCTCAGTGACCGTGTAATTCCTTTGAGCTTCATAGAGCACTCGACTAGCGTAGTGAATCGCGAATGGTACATTATCTTTTCTCTGTACCAATACAACATCGATGGCATAATATGATGCATATGTCATTATCTCAAAAGGCTGTGTGCAAATGGGTGGCTGTAAAACAGGGGCTTGAGTGACGAGTTCTTTCAACTGATTACATGCAAGGAGAACACAATCATCCACAATAAAATCATTCTCCTTTCTTAGCAACTCGGTCAACGGCCTGGCCAATCTACTAAAATTCTTTAGTAAATCGTCGGTAAAAATTGACATGGCCCAAGAATAACCTTAACTACTTGATGGTTGTAGGTGGCTCTAGCTTTGAAATTACCTCGACTTTGGCTAGGTCAACCTCCATGCCACGTTTAGATACGACGTGACCCAGCACAATTCCCTCAGTCACCATAAAGTTGCTCTTCTCCCACGAGAGCACCAGATTTACTTCATAGCACCTCCGTAATACTCTGTCTAAATACTAAAGACATTGATCAAATGAGTCCCCGTAGACCGAGAAATTGTCCATAAATAATTCAAGAAAATTGCCCACCATATCAGCAAAAACTACGAGCATACACCTCTGAAATGTGGTTGGGACATTTCAAAGCCTGAACGGCATCCGTTTGAAGGCGTATGTACCAAAAGGACAGGTGATCGTGGTCTTCTCTTGGTCTTCAAGAGCTATAGCAACTTGATTATACCCAGAGTAACCATCTAAGAAACAGAAGTATTCCTTTGCAGCCAGTCTCTCAAGAATCTTGTCAATTAAGGGCAACGAAAAGTGATCCTTCTTGGTGGCAAGATTGAGTCTTCTACAATCCACGCACACTCGCCAAGAAGTGGGTACTCTGGTATTGATCTCCTCTCCTTTGTCATTCTTCACGATGGTGATCCTTGCTTTCTTTGGTACCACATGCAGAGGGATCACCCATTTGCTGTCGAAGATAGGATATATGAATCCCGCATCGCACCATTTCTGAATCTCTTTCATGACAACCTCCTGAAGGTTTGGATTTAGTCTTCTCTGAAATTACGAGAGGGTTTGCTGTCTTCTTCAAGGAAAATGCGATGTGAGCACAAGGATGGATTGATCCCTTGAAGATCTGAAATTTTCCAGCCTATTTCCTTGCAGTTACATTCAAGAACCTCCATCATACAAAATTCATGGTCTCCAGTCAGATGCACATTGATGATGACCAGGTACATGTTTGGTTCACCTGCAAGGATGGCATATTTCATATTGGAGGGCAATTGCTTTAGCTTGGGTGGAGTGGGAGCTGCCTCGATAGTGACTTCAACTACCATAGCAGTGAAGGATATGGGGAGATCCTTAAGCACATCACATAAGCGTGAGGATCGCATCGTATGCGATCGGGAGCGACTAGTCGCACTAGTTGCTCGATGCAGCGGAAATTAAATTTTTTATGTGACGAAACCACATGATCTAAGAACACTTCTCAGATCGTTTCGTCTAAACCACAAACTAGTAATAGGATCACCTCTTGAAGCATGGTTGTGATCGAGTCTCTAAATGAGGAGACCTCCTGTCTCAAGTCCGATCCGACAAAGGAGACGCTTGCGAGCGTGTTGATGAAACATGTACTCCTCGCAATCCATGTTGATGATCCAAGCGTGAATCTTCAGATCTCGTCACCCGAGATACGACGACTTCTTTACGAGCGAGGCGTATCGAAGGAGACGTAGATCCACGAGCAATTGATCTGGCAGCATAATGACGACGCTGCGACGATGGAGACTCTCTCTAGGACATCCATGATGGACGGCCATAAGAGAGAGATGGAGAGAGGGCATGTAGAGAGAAAGAGAGAGAGACTTATGTTCTCATTAGCATTTGAAGAGCAAAGGGTGCCCTTCTATTTATAATATTTTGGGATCCATGGATCTCAATCCATGATCAACACAAATCTAATGGCTCTCATTGATTAGTGTTTCTTTTAATCGCTAAGATTTTATTGGTAAAAACCAACAACAATTAATTTAATTTAGATTAAATATATATTGATAAATCAATATGATTTAATCCCAAATTGAATCAATCAATCATGGAGATTATGGAATGAAGATTGCCTCCTTCCATAATATGGGATTTGGTGGCAATCTCATGTAATCTATCTCATGAGATTACATTATTTCATGAATATATCCAATATTTACAACAACAATTGTTGTAAATTATTCTACAAAAATAATTCATAATTATTTTGTAAATATTGTAATCTTGCCATTGGAAAATTGTGAATCACATTCACAACCCAAAATAAAATGTAAATTACATTTCAATTAATTGTCCAATGTGAATCCAATTCACATTAACATTTAATTATCAAATGTAAATTTCAAATAGCACTCTCTTATATATTATAAATCACATTTATAATATATGATTAATATGGATAGTGCTATCCACATTATTCAGTATCCATGATAATCAAATCACATTTAATCATCTTGGATCTGTATTCTCATGTGCCCAAATAATACGAATCACATTCATATTAGTTGCATCTTTGATAATTAAATCACATTTAATTATCTTATATAACTCTCCATATAATATGAACCAAATTCATATTATTCATGATAATTAAATCACATTTAATTATCCATTTTCTCAATGCTTGGATACTTATATCAACAATGAAATTATCCTAAACTCTTTCAAGGATAATGTGCTTTCTCCGCGGATACTTGGAGATAAGGACAGAGCGATTGTATTGTTCCACGTATAGTGACTTGGATATTGAGACCACATCTCAAATCAAGATCTCGGGCCTCCCATAGATGCTTGATTAAATCTAGATCGCAAATCTAATCTTCTCATTGCATCTGAATCACATTCAGATCAATGTCCAACATTTGGACTAAGATCAGATTACTTCTCTACTGAGAGGAGTCACTAAAATCCAGATCTGTTTCATCACTCCCTAGGAATGGAAGCATCATGGTTATACAACAGTTTATGATCACATCACCCTCAAGTATTCCCAATGCCTGTACATCCTACATACTGGAAGACTCAGAAAAAACCTGAAGTATAAGATCAATTTTCATTGTCTACTTCAGAGTTTTATCATTAAGTTTCTCATTTGACTATTGGGAGTTGGTATCGATCATATACTTTCCAAAAGCATATATCATACCCAGGTGTTGATCATATACTTTCCAAAAGTATATATATCAAACCTACCAATTCATTTAAGCTTCCAAAGCGAGACGACCGTGCACAGAATTTGATTCTTCCCAATATCTCATGAGTGAGCTCATGCCTTCCGATTCAGTAACCAAACCTGTATGATCCCTTTGAGAGATCGTATTACTCATATGCCCTTATATGCACACCAACGCGCCGATGTATAGACCTTGATTAGGTCATCAACCTATTGGTCTGCCAAATGTACATACTCAGACATATAGTAACACATCTGTCTCTGGTCAGAGGATGCGTGCCTATATCGTGACAGCATACGTCATAGGACTTCGGTTATCTCGATCTCGTTAAGTCAACTCTTTGACCTATCTAATCTGACACCTCCGAATCTCTATTCCCATGCAGAGGACCTGCTTCAAGAGGTCAGTCTGATATCAGCCTAAGTGAGAAAGGATTGCCATCTCCTACTCATGCTGGAGATCACCTCTTAACAATCATTTGACGGTACTTGATGAGTCCTCAATCTAACTCTTTAGATATTCATCCAAGCACCAGCTTCTATGGTCCAATACTTGAATCAACAGCTGTATGATCATCAAGATGGCCATGGTACATAACCCTAATTGCACTAAGGGACCTATTATGCAAATTATTTATTCTTCATTTCATATCAGGGAATGATATTCGCAATAACATTTATTGCATAATGGCTCACTGTGGGCTCGCATGTCCAATAATCTCCCACTAGCCCAAAGAGCCATTAATTTGCTAATCATTTAAACCCACACTCATGTGACAATCATAGGCTATTTAGAAAAATAGCTAGGTAAGCTGATCAATCACTATGTTCGCAAGAGACTACGCCAAGTCCTTTTATGGCACTTGCATATCTCCTAGTAACAGTGTTCGCATCCAATGCGAATGTTGCATCTTATGCAACCAATAGTCAATCATATCAGTCATAGTGTCCTTGACACTACACCTCAATAATTATTATAACCATTATGTAATTTCTATTATCCTTATCAGAATACCCTTATTCCTAGAGATCTCTATCTCCTAAGGTATTCGTAGTTAAGACCTTGTAGATCTCTATCTATAAAGTCTTAATTTCTTGAAGATAAGACTTAGAGATTACTATCTCACAAGTTTTGTCCTCTATGAAGTAGTTATTACCATAATCAAGTGTTTTATCACCATAGTAGGATTAGTAACAGTTTACTACTCCCACTTCATGGCATACGTCTGGCTTATGTACACATCTAGCATACACTCGGCTTCTCAGAATTGATGCACAAGGGCTAGCAGTTTTAGCATTCACATCCTCAACTCTTTGAGGTGCTATCCCTTTAGATAGGTCAGTACCATATCTTAAGGAAATGAAGCCTTTCTTGGAATTTTCAAGAAAATGGAATATGTCCAAGGTGTACCACTAATGCGACGATCCCAATACCCTCTTTCTTTGCTTCTGAACAACTTCAGAACTAAGATCTAAGAGGTATCATTGAGATCATATCTCAAGATATGGAACAACCAGTTATAAAACACTTATTATTATCCTTATATCATTCAAATGATTAGGATATTATCTACATTTAGCACGATGAACACATTAGTACTCCCACTAAGCTTCACACGGTTATCAAGATTCTATCTGAAATCATAACATTTATAATTTCATTAAATCTTACGTTCCAACTATAATAAGCTTATTTGAGTCCATCGATGGAATTCCTCAGCTTGCACACCTTGCTTTCCTCATCCATGAAGCCATGGGGCTACTTCACATGAATATCCTCAAAGAGGAATTCATAGAAGAATACAATCTTGACTCACATCTTGAAGATGCCATAGTCAAGTTGTGTACCTAGGGTTATCTATATTCTGATGGGTTTAAGCATGGTCATTGAAGAGAAAGTCTCATCGCAAGCGATGTCTTCTCTTTGGTGTGTAGCTCATGGCTACGAACCGTGCTTTGAAGGTCTCTACCTTCTCATCAGGTTGCCTCTTCCTCCTGAACATCCATTTACACCTTAATGGGTGTAACCCTTATAGGTGGATCCTTGAGGGTCCATATACAACATTTTTATATGAAGTCTACATTAGGCTTTTATTGTTAACATCCATCTTTCCATGTCATGATCCTCAGGAGCTTCACCATATGAAGTCCGATCATTTTCAGACTTAACTGACACATAGAATACATCCTCAAATTTATTTGAAGAAGTATTAGTGTTTCATCTTCAATTATTCTTTTAGTTTCTGATTTCAGGAGCTTCATTATCTTTTCAAGATTAAATGAGTTGTTTTACTTCATTTTCATCTTAATTCTCAAGAGAGTCATCCTCTAAGAATCACATTCTCAGAGATGAGATCTTTTAATAATCTCAAGGTCATAAAGTAGGTATCCAATACCATCCTTTATTTTCCTAATGAAGTAGCACTCTCTAGTGCCAGATTACAGATTACTTGCATGGAACCTTATTAAGGATATATATTATAGTCTCTACTACATATATACCTTGGAAACTAATAGATAATTATGCTAATATTCATCATTGATCATATCATGTCACACATGATCCGATTGTATCTCCCTACAACTCTTATTGAGTTTAGGTTTATTAGGAGGAGTGAGATAGAAATGATATTCATATCTCTACAAGGTATTCTATGAGTTCATCTAATAGGTACTGACTACCTAGATTAGATCAAATTCATTTAGTATTCCTTCAAATTTTGGTTCTAAACCAAAATTATGAAATCTAAGAACATTTAAAAGGTTTCTAAGTGAAGAGAAGAAATCTCATATCACAAATAATCATCAGTAGATATCACATATCCATAATGTTTATTCTAATATAGATGATTCACATACATCAATATGTATGAGATCTTGAATACCTTGACATCTTACATCAATCCAAGGAAGGGTGTATTGGACATTTTTACTTTTGAATACAATATTCACAAGTATGTAAGATTTGAACCTTTAGACAATCTAAAGTTTCATCTCTTATTAGTCTATTGATCACGTTAACCGACAAATGTCCAAGGCTTGATGCCAGACTATTGTCAAATGATCTTCATTCTCCTATTAATCTTTTAAGGTTTAATTTCAGTATTAGAAATGTTAATGTACCATTCGTTAATTTTCTAATTTAGTAGAGTCCACTAGATTTTAGATTACTATCTGAAATATCTCCATCACAACTCTTTATGATAGATCTATTACATAATTCATGTTTATTTCCAACATTTAGAAATAAACAATGATTGTATTCTGATATCTAGGTCATAGAGACATTCTCTAAGACTAAGGGCTCTCCCACTGAAAATAACAAGTCCATCTATCTAATAGAGATTGTTGCAACAATTGCATCAATGTCCATGTGGATGACTATTAAACCTTAAAATCAAATTTTATAGTCTTCTAATACATATGAAACTAATTGCAAGTGTAATTAGAAGAATGCGATATAATTATTAGACTTTTATCTTATCCAATTAGAAAGTCAATTTCAATGATTAAATGTAGATTATTCCGATGCACTATCCGAGTCCTTCTCTAAGGATCTAGATAGATTTGATAGTCATACTATCTATACATCAGCTTATTGTAGTATCGGCATTCATCCAACTATTTGGATGTCATATTGAAGTCACAAAAGTACGGTCAACTCTTTGACTTTTCTTCTTACTAGGGTCCAACCCATGCTTCCACTGCGCTCCCTTTATCTATATACAACCATTGCTTTAGACGAAAGGATCTCTTATGCTGAATTCAAAAGATTTCAATATAAGAGCATCTCAACATTTGTACATGCTTCATTCAATTCATACAATATGAATATTCTGAAGCTTCATGAATGACTAGAGTATAGATAGTAGAATGATTACACTCATCGTATCTACATCGATCTAAACTCTTAAAACATTGGTTCAGGTAGGTACTCAAATAATTTGAATACATCATCTCTTATAGAGATACCATTCTGCATGATGTAGAGAACCACGTCATTCATGATTAAATGTCGAGAGCACATACGTATGCCAAAACATCTTCTTAGAATTTTATAAGGATTAGTTGACAATTACGATCATCATCAACATGTCACTTCCAAAGTACATTCGATGAGAGATCAGAACTATAGAGACATACAAACCATAGGGTTGAAGTCCTATTGTTTATTATAATTGTCATTCCTCATTATTATGAGGAAACTTGCACATTGCAACCACATACATTACGTGTTCAAATGCAAGTACAATATCTTCATCATGGATCCAATCCATGATATTTTACTGGTTATTTTGAGTATAGTATTGAGTGGGTTTAATGAAGGATTATCTGAAATAAGAAATTTGCATAAATGTATATATATTTATATATATGCAAATTTTACTTTGATTTAGGTATTTTTATATCAAAGTTGTCTTGCCATGTCAACAATGAAAGTTCATTTCCTTAATCACTTTCAATGTAAGAGATATACTTACCATTATATCTCAAGCAAGATCTGGGATCTCCTTCCTTATCTTTGTTACATCCCAATAATAGAGAACCTGTAACTCGGACAAAAAGAAGCGGGAACACATTCTACCTTGCAAGTCCAACTTTCATCTCCCAATTCGTTCTTTAATACCCAGGCCCACTACCCCTAAGGTGATGTTGACCCATCGTTAATTGAACCAACCGTCAACAGGATTAGTACTCGCTATGCACAATCCAATATTGCCCCAATAATATGAGGACCTGATATTGGGGTCACTACGCACACGAACTTACTCTTCGAGAAGCAAAGAGCCCGATCCAGATGCGCTTGCATACATGAGCTGTCACTTCAGACAGGCATCTCCTACATACAATCCCTAGCGACGGAACCCTTCGCCTTGACGGGAGACCATGGATGTCACTTATGTGATCCTCCATATCATATTCAAATTCTAATTATTTATCATGAATCATATTCACATAATTAATTCTTCCAAGGGAAATAACACATCTATTTATAATAGGGTGTTTTAATTTTAATTGGATTCCAATTAATCTAATCATATTAAATTAATGATCCAATTAATATCCAACAAAAAATCTTTATTGTTACTTGAATTATGATATTATCTCAAATACACATTATTCTAAATTTTAATAATTAGAAAATACACCGTGATCTCTCCTGCATTATCAAGTCCCTACCCGCTGTCATGGCCAGTACCGATGGGAGTAGGACAGACCGCACACGGTGCAACCTGCTACCTCAACGCTCCCTGACTAGACACCATATCCACCTTGGGAAAAGATAATGCCAAATTGATCGTTGTGTACTTGAGATTATAATCGATTCTTCAACCGAAGTCATACCATATAATAATAATCAAAATAATTTTGATTAACATTATAAGAAGATTTGCTAAACAAATCCCTAATCCTATTCAAGCAACTGTATTTGTTGGAACATAGATCATGTAGATCAAGTAGCCAATTAGTGATCTAGATCACATCTAATCAAATATTGGTTAAGGCAATGCCATTTAAGGAAATAATTATCATCAAATATTTCAAAAATATTTATCCATAATTATTCCAGCAAATTGAACCATTTAAATATTACTATTAATTAAATGACAATCACAAGGTTCTTGATTAGGAAAGTAATTTCCAGCAGTGACCCTCACTTACTAAAATTAGCATATCTCAATCAATTTAAATTCAAATTAAGCAAAGTAAGTTTCTAAAGTTTTCTAATTTAATTTACAACAAAACATAAGAGATTTGCATGCATTTCAAGGTATTGCAAACTCGGAATTAACTCTTTAATTACGTTAAGATTCGCAGTCCCCGAAACTGTAGATACATGTTCACTAAAATGACCATTACTTGAGCAAACGGATTCGAAATCACGCAAACTCAGATTCTACGGTTTCCTTATTTAATGGGGAACAAAATTCATTTATTATTTTTGTGTTTAAACAAATTAAACAGGGTCTAAAATAATCACTAAACAGATATGCGAAAATGAAATGCGACAAAAGCTTTCGCAAACCTTAACGAACCCAAGTCGGCTTAGGTTTATGGATCATATCCGAAACCTTCAACCTGGCTCTGATAAAACTTGAAGGATATGGGGAGATCCATAAGCGTATCACGGAAGCGTGAGGATCTCATCGTATGCGATCGGGAGCGACTATTCGCACTAGTTGCTCGATGCAGCGGAAATTAAAATTTTTATGTGATGAAACTACATGATCCAAGAATACTTATCGAATCGTTTCATTTAAATAACAAACTAGTAATATGATTACCTCTTGAAGCGTGGTTGTGATCGAGTCTCTAATGAAGAGACCTCCTATCTCAAGTCCGATCCGACGGAGGAGACACTTGCGAGCATGTTGATGAAACACGTGCTCCTTGCAATCCATATTGACGATCCAAGTGAGAATCTTCAGATCTCGTCACACGAGATACAGAGTCTTCTTTATGAGCGGGGCTTATCGAAGGAGACAGAGATCTACGAGCAGTTGATCCAGCAACATAACGACGACGCTGCGACAATGGAGACTCTCTCTAGGACATCCATGGTGGACAGCCATAAGAGAGAGATGGAGAGAGGGCGTGTAAAGAGAAAGAGAGAGAGAGACTTATATGCAAAGGGTGCCCTCCTATTTATAATATTTTGGGATCCATGGATCTCAATCCATGGGCAATACAAATCCAATGGCTCTCATTGATTAGTGTTTCTTTTAATGGCTAAGATTTTGTTGGTAAAAATCAACAATAATTAATTTAATTTAGATTAAATATATATTAATAAATCAATATGATTTAATCCCAAATTAAATCAATCAATCATGGAGATTTTGGAATGAAGATTGCCTCCTTCCATAATATGGGATTTGGTGGCAATCTCATGTAATGTCATGAGATCTCATGAGATTACATTATTCCATGGAAATCTCCAAGATTTACAACAACAATTGTTGTAAATTATTCTACAAAAATAATTCATAATTATTTGTAAATATTACAATCTTTCCATTAGAAAATTGTGAATCACATTCACAACCCAAAATAAAACAAAAATTACATTTTCAATTAATTCTCCAATGTGAATCCAATTCACATTAACATTTAATTAACAAATATAAATTTCAAATAGCTCTCTCATATATATTATAAATCACATTTATAATATATATGATTAATATGGATAGTGCTATCCACATTATTCAATATCCATGATAATTAAATCACATTTAATCGTCTTGGATCTCTATTCTCATGTACCCAAATAATATGAATCACATTCATATTAGTTACATCTTTGATAATCAAATCACATTTAATTATCTTAGATAACTCTCCATATAATATGAATCAAATTCATATTATTCATGATAATTAAATCATATTTAATCATCCATTTTCTCAATGCTCGGATACTTATATCAACATTGAAATTATCCTGAACTCTTTCAAGGATAATGCGCTTTCTCCGCGGATACTTGGAGATAAGGACATGGCGATTATATTGTTCCACGCATAGTGGCTTGGATATTGAGATCACATCTCAAATCCATATCTCGGGCCTCCTATAGATGCTTGATTAAATCAAGACCACAAATCTAATCTTCTCATTTCATCTGAATCACATTCAGATCAATGTCCAACATTTGGACTAAGATCATATTACTTCTCTATTGAGAGGAGTCACTAAAATCTAGACCCGTTTCATCACTCCCTAGGAATGAAAGCGTCATGATTATACAACCATTTATGATCACATCACCCTCAGGTATTCCCAATGCATGTACATCCTGCCTACTGGAAGACTCAGAATAAACCTGAAGTATAAGATCAATTTTACACTGTCTACTTAGATTTTTATCAATAAGTTTCTCATTTGACTATTGGGAGTTGGTATCGAGCATATACTTTCAAAAAGCATATATTATACCCAGGTGTTGATCATATACTTTCCAAAAGTATATATCAATCCTACAAATTCAGTCAAGCTTCCAAAGCGAGACGGCTGTGCACAGAATTTGATTCTTCCCAATATCTCATGAATGAGCTCATATCTTCCAGTTCAGTAACTGAACCTGTATAAACCCTTTGAGAGATCGTATTACTCATATGCCCTTATATGCACATCAACACGCCGGTGTGTAGACCTTGATTAGGTCATCAACCTATTGGTCTGCCAAATGTACATACTCAGACATATAGTAATACATCTGTCTCCGGTCTGAGGATGCGTGCCTATATCGTGACAACATACATCATAGGACTTTGGTTATCTCGTTCTCGTTAAGTCAACTCTTTGAGCTAACTAACCTGACACCTCCGAATCTCTATTCCCATGCAGAGGACCTGCATCAAGAGGTTAGTCAGATATCAGCCTAAGTGAGAAAGGATTGCCATCTCCTACTCGTACTGGAGATCATCTCTTAACAATCATTTGGCGGTACTTGATGAGTCCTCAATCTAACTCTTTAGATATTCATACAAGCACCAGACTCTATGATTCAATACTTGAATCAACAGGTGTATGATCATCAAGATGGCCATGGTACATAACCCTAATTATGATCATCTCTTAACAATCATTTGGCGGTACTTGATGAGTCCTCAATCTAACTCTTTAGATATTCATACAAGCACCAGACTCTATGATTCAATACTTGAATATCTAAAGGATTGCCATCTCCTACTCGTGCTGGAGATCATCTCTTAACAATCATTTGGCGGTACTTGATGAGTCCTCAATCTAACTCTTTAGATATTCATACAAGCACCAGACTCTATGATTCAATACTTGAATCAACAGGTGTATGATCATCAAGATGGCCATGGTACATAACCCTAATTGTACTAAGGGACCTATTATGCAAATTATTTATTCTTCATCTCAAATCAGGGAATGATATTCACAATAACATTTATTGCATAATTGCTCGCCATGGGCTCACTCCAAGAAGCAGGTTGTGGTTCTGTCATCTGTTCGGTGTCCACCTTGCTCAGTTCAACTTCAATATTGAAAAGTTCACAAAATTTTTCAATAATTTTCTCTTCATTACCGGATTTGTCCATACTCGGTTCTTGGTCTTGAAGCACATCATCCCTACAGGGATCTCATCAAGTGTATCAACAAGAACCTCATCTTGGTTGATAAGGGGAAAGTCGACTGCATTCTCTAATCCTTCCTCGGGGCAGAGGAATTCGTGGATCTCATTATCATCCATGAAGAGGTTGGTGTCTTGAATTTCTGTCAGAAAGTCGCAATCTTCAAAATGATTAATTACCCTTGTACATGCCGCAGATGTTCCTGCCGTTGGTCTTGCATCGGACATGGTCTCTATCTTCATTTTGTTGTCACTGGAGCTGAAAGTGATCTCTCCATTATCGTAGTTCACCACTGAATTGGCTGTTCGTAGGAATGACTGTCCAAGAATGATCGGGGTGAGGAGGAAATGTGGGGATATGTTCATATATAACATGACAAAATCAGTAGGGAACTGCATCCCCTGGACCGTGACAATTACATCCTCCAACATACCTCTAGGCTGCTTGACAGATTTGTTCCCGAATTGCAGAATCATCTTCATAGGGTTGAGTGGTCCTAACCTAAATTCTGTGAGTAGTGAAGCATGCATTAGATTGATAAATAACCCTCTATCGAGCAAGGTGCGTTCGAACTCCTGGTTGAACATCTGATAGTGAACAGGCAGTGCTCCCTTATTTGGCTTCTTGTCTGGGAGGTTGCTGATAGCATTGATTGTGGCCATTGTAAGAATATGCTTTTCAGACTTGCCACCTTTTCTTCTGGAATTATAAGGATGAGGCCTGCACTTGGTCATACATGCCTCTTTCAATCCTTTCTTTACAACAGGCATGTACTCCAGAGCCTTCATTAAAGGCATGTTCAAGACCAAATTTTGAATTATCTCAATGATAATAGGATCAGACAAAGCATTTTTTTTAAAAAATTCATTTTTTTTGTTTTTTTTCATTGCTTCTGGAAAAGAAATATCACAGAATCTGAAACAATATCAATCAAAATATTGTCTCTGTTATTGTGTACAGGTAGATGGAAAAAAGTTATAGTATCATCTACAAGCTGGGACCAAAAACTGTAGGCTCGACTTCTAGTGCTGGCTTTGGACTCGCTGCAGGTGCAAGATTCTTTAAGGCATGAGCTGGTTCTGGGGCACATGCCAACGTCTCCAATGCTGGCTGGTCTTCACCGAGGCTGTTGTGGTTCCTTTGTATTTTTGTTTTTCTTCATTTTTTGTAATTTTTCTGTTGATGGTGCTGCTCCAAAAATGTGGTTTGGCCTTTGCGTTGGCTGGACTGATGATTCCTCGTCAGATGCAAGATGTTTCCCCTTCACCGTCACCGATATCTGGAGTGTCCTATCGCTCCTGAGAGTAACATTATTAGATAAAGAACAATTTAATTTACCTGAATCAGGTTGGACACTACCGGCTACCTGCTCCTTGCATCAGAAAATTATTCGGATTAGCTTCGACCTGAGCAGGAATGGTTATTTTTGCACCCGTAAGATTGTCGATCTTCTGGTTCATCTCAGCCATATTTTTCATTAGCTGCTCAAGACAGGCAAGGGCCGGGTTTATTAGCACAATCTCAGAAGATTCCCCATGCTGGGATTTTTGATGTTGATATGGCTGGTGAGATTGTGACTGGTACCCTTGAGAAAACTAGTGAGGAGGAGGATTGGAGGAATTCTATGAGTTTTGATGAGGATATTAGGCAGGGTGTTGCTGATGGTAACCTTGATTGCGATATCCAGACTGCTGAGGACAATGCTGATAGTTCTGCCTCCAGGTGTTGCCTTGAGATGGATGCTGCTGTTGATATGAGGGTCGGAAGGGTCTCCCACCCTGATGCTGCTGGTAATAGGGCCTGTTGTCCATGTTCTGACCTAGAGAATGTCCCTGAGGATGGGTCAGTTGTGCCTCATTACTCCAAATACCATTGATTTCTTGAATCAGCAACGGAGGTGGAGAGAACTGCTCAGGTTAAGTTGGCTGGGGCTCTGGTTGATATACAACCATCTATGATTGAACCTACACATAGTATATGTGCTGAACAGATTGGGGCTGCAGTGGACTCGGCTGAGGCATTTGGTTCGGTGACTACTCCTTCTTCTCAGTGGACGTCTCGGCAATGGCAGACACAGAGTTGCACATGTTGGCATTCTAAGCTCGGACAACATCTCTAGCTGTTGGGAAATCAGGTCAAGCTTTTCCAAGCCCTGGGTCCTCTTCTCAATTACTGATAATTTTTCAAGGTCCTGCGACCTCTTCTCTATGATATCTATCTTGGACAGATGGCTTCCTATGATGCTCAGGTTGGAGCTCTCGTCCCTGTCCTCAGCATGAGTGGCCATGTTCACGGGCTTGCTGATGGTGGCAGGCATCTTCATGTACGCGTGTGATGAGGATTGAGCGGCTTCTCCTTCAACCATCTCCTAAAAAATGTTCCAGACAATGTTCTCGTCCTTGTTGAAATGAGAGCCACCGCAAACGACATCAATGAGATTTTGGCTCTCAAGTGTCAGCCAACCAAAAAAATGTTGCACGAGACTAGTCTTCGTAATCTCGGTGTGGGGACACTTTTCATGTAGATCCTTGAATCTCTCCCACGCTTCATGTATGGTCTCGTGGGGTTGCTAACAGAAACTAGAGATACGAGCATGCATCTAGTTCAAACGACTGAGAGGGTAAAATTTTTGGAGAAATGCATACTTCAACTCCTCCCAAGTCGTGACTACCTTAAGTGATCGACCCAATACAAGGCCTTGTCCTGTAGACTGAAGGGAAAGGCAGTCATCTTGGCTACCCCCAATGGAATACCGAGGTAGTGGACGGTAGCACAGATGCAGCCTAACTTCTTGAGGTGAATATAGGGTTCTTCTATAGTGTTCCATGGAATGTGGGGAGCATGGATAGGAACTGCGGCTTCAACTCCAAGTGGGAATGGATTTGTGGAATTTGAGTCCACTCGGTGATACGACCCGCTCCAGGATTGTATGTATGCTTCAATGTAGGCTTCGACGGTGGTGGTACGTTATTCCTTCCCTCGAAATTGGGTCCTCCAATTGAAAATTCATCTCAAACACCTTCTGGATTGAAGTCTTGATCGGGACCTGGTCCATCCTCTCTTCTTCCATCTCTTGCATCAACCCTCCTCCTCAGGCCGTTTAACATGTCTTTAAAGGCAGTCTGGGCCAGAGCTTGGTTAGTCAGCTGCTGCTGGATTGCTTGTATGGATGCAAACAACTGGTGGTTAACCTCATTCTGAGTTGTGTATTACCCTTCCCCCAGATTGACTTCTTCTTCAGGTTGGGGCTGCGGTCCCTTTCCTCTTCCATCGACCATCTCAAATTCTGCTTGGATTTCTGGCTCGAAGTCGGGTTCTTGGTCTGCACACAGAAGAATACCTCGATCAGTCTGAATTGCAGTACCAGATGGAGAGAAACGTTCTGTGTTAAGGTCAACACAGAACCTTGTTAAGGATGGTGATGTGTAAGGAGTGAAATCAATGGCCATCCAAAATGGGCAGAGTTTGGGACAAGAGTGATCCTGGTTTATTGAAGAAGGCATGGAGTCTGGAGATCGGTTCGCGGAGTTCGAATCGGGTTCTCGGGAATCACCTCGAATTATTGGAGAGAGCGAGCATATGGAACTGATATGAGTGTCTACCAAGTCTCGACTAAACTGTCCATTTGTCGCCATCTTGAAGATGAAGAGGAAGATCGATGTGAATGAAAGATACAGAGGCCAACGAGAGGTAAAAGGAATACAAAACAATAGAATGGCTCAAAGTGAGCAAGGGTCAACAAGGGAGGAAGCAAAATTGCACATTTTGTGCAATGTTTTTGATCTTGACCTTAACAAGCTAATCAATCAAACAAAAAGCAATGGGTTCACCAACTCGATCCGTGAAGCCGTGAGGGTTTAGCAATTATCTTGGTAATTTTTTAGATTTGATTTTCAGGCAATTGGTCTTTGCACGAGTCCTTAGAGAGCTACGCCTATAGGAGAGAGAGTACTGTCAAAAAGTATCCCATACTTGTCCTCCTTATTTGTAACATGTAGTCTGCGCTTTTTAAGGTCCTTGTAACCCTTCTGGATCCCTACTCAGCTAAAGAAATAGAGGGAAGAAGCCGATAGGCAAAACCAATACTTCGGATCTCGCTCACAACGGAATCACCCGTGAGCGTGCGAGAACCTACTCGGACGCAAGACGATGAGAGAGACACCCTCGTGAAGGCATGGCCTATGCTCAATACTTCAGACAGGGTCGATGCTCTACACAATAGAGAACATCATTGCTGACCAAGCCCTACTCATCTACGTACGATAGAAGCGCTAATACTTCGGAAATTCAGGCGATACACAAGGCAGACACAGATTGTGTTTTGGGTTCTAATCCTTACGAAGCCGCTCTCTCAATGGGAAGGAGGCCTTCCTATGCAATCTGAAAATAAATGAGGGATTTGTCACCCAAGTCAATGAGTCCAATTAATCAATTTTATTTAGGTCAAGTATTTTTAGCAGTACATTTTTTAATTTTTTGTGTTATCACTTGCTTTAAGTAAATTCAACACAAGCGTATAATGTTTTTATCTTTTCTTTAATTCCTAGTTGATATAAATATAGAGGGAGAAGATGGAAAAGTAATGCAAGGCAACACTAAGATGGAAATCTCACCTTAGTGCCTAAATGATGAATGCCCAGTAAGAAGACTTACAACGCTTCCCAGCTCTCTCCATGCGGGATGCAAAACACGAATTTATAAACCTATACTAAATGCCGATATGCACACGAGAATCATCCTAAGCAGGAAATTGCTATACGTGAAGAACTAAATGCTAAGTACTCAGAATGAAACCTAAATCCGATCTCTGATGCCGATCGGTACCGGCCGCAATGAGTCCTGCAAGCACTGTATACGACCTCTCTCGGCACGTAGTTCCAAGACTGAGTACTTAGTAATTAATTAATTCTAAGTCCAAACATAGAGACTATAGGTTCATGCAATGGTGGTTAATGTGTTTGGCCTTATCCTACATGATCATGCATGCCTAAAGACTAAGGGCTCATTCCACAAAACAAATGCAACTAAGGCGGAAAGCACAAAACTGTAGAAAACAAAGTAAAATAAAGGGATGGAAACTTCGAAAAATACGGTGAGACCCCAAGTGAACAAACATTTGGAAATTGAGCCCGAGTGTCCAATGTCCAAAGTACCTGCCTTATTACAAATTAATAGTAAAAATGAATCTCTCTCTCACCAAAAAGTAAAAATTCTAAACTATCCTCTCTCTCACGCTCAAGCTCCTCCTGCTCTCTCCTACCATCTAGAGTAGAATAGCCGGCTCCTAGTCCCCAAGCTGTGTAGGATCACCTAGGCGATTCTCCTCGGTCCGCGGTCCCTCGCAAGAAGACAAGAGAAAAGATGTCAGATAGTTCAAAATTGATAATCATATAGAGAGAGATAACAAAAAATGGCTAACTAAGGAAAGAGATAAAATCTACTCTACAAGACGATGCTCCCCAACAACGAGGCCATTTGAAAAATGGAAAGATGGGAGTCGCTAAGTAATGACCTGATAATTCAGGCTCTCTGTTGCTGAGGCAATTACTCCAACCTTCTCGTTGTTTCAACAATTAACCACATAAATAATTGAGCAATTAAGAGCAAGAGTTAAAATTTATTATTCTCTACTAAAAATGTATAATGGTAAGTAAGTAGGGGTCGAACACATGAAACAAAGGAGTAGAGCAAGTAAGATAAAAATCAAAGCACGAGTTATCTCTCAAACACTTGGCCACGCTGCAAGGTTTGTTGGTTTTTTTTATTTTTATTTTTATTTTTATTTTTATTTTTATTTTTATTTTTAATTTTTGAATTTATATTTTCTTTTTATATATATTTTTTAATTTATTTTTCTTTTAATAAATATAAAGCTATATATATATGATTTATATAATATTGGCTAGGGTAGGTATAACGATTAACAAAAATAAGAAAAAATAAGAAATAAAAATATTTTGGGGGTTTCAATAATGTTTTTACTAATTTTTTGATTTTTAAGATATTTTGCTAATTTTTATATATATTTCAAGTCAAAAATACCCTAAAATAGGGAATAATTAAATATTCGGAATTAAAATGGAGATTAAAAATAGAAAACAGAGTCAAAATTTCTCTAAAAAAATTTTAAAATAAAAATAAAAAAAATATAGAAAAATATAGAATATGAAACAATTTTTGGAATTTTTGAGAAATTTA
Organism: Ottelia alismoides; assembly: GCA_037367405.1. NCBI lineage: Eukaryota > Viridiplantae > Streptophyta > Magnoliopsida > Alismatales > Hydrocharitaceae > Ottelia > Ottelia alismoides. The sequence goes on from JAZKJV010011076.1 coordinate 187,078, forward strand.
TATTTTTAGGAAGGTTTTTATGGTTTTTCTAATTTTTTGAGTTTTCTTTTATATTATTTATTGATTTTTGGACTGAAGGTTAAAAATACATAAATTAACAAAATATATATTTTTGGGAATGTTTCAAAATGCTTTTATAATTTTTATGTATTTTTTATTGCAAACAGGGATAAAAATGACACTTTTTGATTTTTAATAAATATTAAAATGATTCAAAATGCTAAACAAAAATTATAACATGAAATTAGAATGCAACACTAAGCTACACATATTTTTTGAGATTTTTTAGAGCAATGTAGTTATATGAAATAAATACAAGAAACAAAGAGAAAAGATAATACATGCATAGGTATTTTTGTAAATTCAGAAAGTTCAAGGGCCTGTATGCAATTTTCACAAAAAAATGTAATACTGTTATGGACTTAAGATAAATAAACAAAATTGCGGGCTCTCCCCTGCAAAATGCCCACCTCACGTAGACGACCACGTGAGGTGAGATGGTAAGGACCTACTTACAAATAGATCAGCGTTCCAAGGCTACTTTGCAATTTTACCAAAAAGTTATAACTTTAATCTTCAAAAATCCGACCAAACACAGAATAACTAAACCTGCGATGGGATCATTGCAAATTTCACAGAGTTTGTCGGCTGACCTGGATTTGGACTCAAATGCAAATAATAAAAGGACGAGGGTTCGAATGCAAATATTACAAAACTTATAAGCCTACAGATGAAAGATTGAAGGTCGAATATTAAATACACAAAGTTTCTGGGGGGAAATCGCAAAATACCCAGAGAAAGGCGTAGGCGGACGGCTGATCTTCAATCACTTATACACGTGGCGCCCATCCAACGACCGATACCGCTTCGCCACCGATGTCTGAGATTAGATCTCAGACAGAGATCCAACGGTGAATGCCGGGGAAGATCCGACGGTGGCTGTCATATATGGGCTCCAGAGAAGTTTGAACGACAAAGATGAGGCTCGGAGGAACAAGGAAGAACAAGGGTTCCTCTGAGCTTCGATCGTCAATGGGGCATGCCTCCGATCTCCGGTGCGGCTCGCGAGGAACTCAAAATGTTGCCCAAGTTCCCCAGCATCGGTTGTATCCTCTAATCGAAGTCCCAGAGCACCGTCGAGGTCGAAGGAGCTTGAGAAAGATATGGGTTCCATGAACCTCAAAAATATGCAAAAATCAACCCCTAGTGTGGTCTTACGCCTCAAGGACCTACAAGTAAGATGCGCACAAGCAAAAGGGGGACCTGGGTGCTCTTTTTGATGAAAGGTGAGCGACAAGTGGTGTGGGCGGATCTCCTCCGGCGAACGATGGAGGGAGGAGAACAGATGGCTCGTTCTTTGCAAGAACGAGGTGGACGAAGGTGCCTGGGGCGTGGAGAACACGAAGGGGAAGAAGGTGAAGGTGATTGGTAGGGAAGAAGTCGTCAGTGATGGTTGGAACCAACTGGCGGAGCTAGAGCTCTGCCGTATGAAGAACTTGGCTCTACAATACATTCGATGGGATTAACAGGAAGAGTCGACACTCCTAACCTACAACTATGCTAAGGAATGAAAAAGACAGGAAGATAAAGGGTAAAAGCTCACTAGGGCTCTCCTGGAACGGAGCTCTGGGTAGAGACAGCGGCGGAGCTGGACCGATTCAACAGCCACACGAACCCCTGAAGGTTGGAATCGACACCTACTGTCACCAGGAGGATTTTCAAATACCTATTTTAGGGTTTAAAAGTCGAAGAGCGATCACGAATCGAAGGAAAGTTGGAGGTGCTTTTGTAAAAAGTTGACGAGTAGTCTCAAAGATCGACAGATATGGAGCGTATCCATGATCCACACCTCGAGCAGAGCTATATACGTGAAACACCAATAGACGAGAAAGAAAAGTCACGAAGACTTTCATCTAAAAGGACGCAAGGATCGATCTCCAAAAAGTCAAGAAACAAGGCAAAAAACGAGGTTGTCAGAGAAGGCTAGAGTCGGTCAGAGAGTTGACTGGGGTCAAATCTCCAAGCAACATGGTCGGTCCACGTGGACCAACTAGGAAAAATCACCCCGAAAAATATTCAAAACAATAAAAAATAATAATTGATTTTATTTATTTTAGGTTATAAAATAAAAAACATTTATTATTTTCTAAATTATTTTATTATGATTTTTATTTATTTTTTAGAGCTTGTAATTACAACTTACTTTTTAGGGGCTATACATAGCTATATTTATCTATGTATTTATGTATTTTATTTTTATTTTGTATTTTTAATTTTATTGATTTATTTATTTTTTATAAATGCATAACTTATTTTTATATAAAAAATATTATTTTATTTTTTTCATATAATATATACACTTAAATAAATAGATGTATTATCTATATAGGTATAGATATAGGTATTTTACCTATGTAATTTATATACATAATTTATTTTGATGTTTTCTTTGTTGTTTTATTCCTGTTTTAATATGTACATATGCTACAAATAATATTTACACAACTATAAAAATATAAAATTACAAAAGTAATGAATAATAAATAAAATGAATATTTTAATCGATATAACTATTCAATAGGGGTCCAAAACCTAACTTTCACACCTTAACTCCAAAAAATATGAAACCACCTTCATTAAATAGCTTATTAAAAGTTATATACAATTAAAGACAATTTTGATGTATTTTGAGTTTTTATTTGAATGATATGGGTTTGGGAAGTTGGGATTTTGGATTCTTATTTAGACTGCAATTTGTACAATGTATATTATTTTTATTTGAATTGTTTTTTGTATTTTTCTATATTTTATCATCTACAACTTTCATGTTCAAAGTTTCTTTATTTGAGATATAAAAAGTGGAATTAAAAATAGGTCCCAAAAATTAAGGAATATTGAATTAATAAATAGGATTTTATTGTATTTTGGCCCTTACCTCCCCTTACTTTATTCCTTGTCGACCTAGCCATCAAGATGCCTAGGTCTCGGGGTTTAGTGTCATAAAATATTTTCAATATTTTATTCCTTTCTTTTCTTTTCTTTTCTTTATTCTATAACTTTGGCATTAAAAATAATAATTTATACACTATTTGTACACAAATGCATGAATGCTAAAATGTATGAATTAAGGGTATTTATACGCACTTACTAGGGTTTTTAAGGCCAAAATGATAGAATAAAGGTGATGAAATGGAAATTCATCACTATCCTAGGATGCTTGACCAGTGTAGCCAAGTCATCCGGCTGTAGGCTCACATGTATCTAAGATTTTGAAGCTCAAGCTTTCTTATTGAATACATACATACTCCAACGTGAATTGATTTTTTGTTGAATTTTGCGCGTCCATTTTTTTGGAGTTTTTGACTTTTTCTTTTTTTGGATACTATGCACAACAACATTTACATAAGGACTTTTCCTCTTGTTCCAGTAGCTATCCCTCTTTTGAAGCAACCCCCAACATTTCAATATTAGACCTCATGGCTACTAGATCGGGTTTGGGTACAATGGTCACCGATGTGTGACTTCTGATGTTTTCATTGGCTTGTGTTTCATGTTGGCTAATCCAGTCCTCTATCACTTCAACTAAGTTGAGCAAAGTGTAAGGTGCACATGTGCAAATTAGGTCACTATCAACAAGAGTATTGCATGTATTATGAAATATTCTACTTAGGCAGTCAAGATGATACTGAACTAAGTCTTGTGGTCTCAAAGACTTAAGTCTAGCAGACCTGAAGTGTCTCAAATCTAGTTCCCATATGGTTCATGTGATTAAGTTGACTAAGGTCCAACCAAGCTCCAATCTTCAGATTTTATTTAGACAGTTCCCATATGGTTCATGTGATCTTTTTATGGGTTTTTGAAAAGTGTTGCAAATTTTTTTGAAATTTTTGAAAATATTTTGCATATTTTTATAAGATTTTGGTTTTGTATATTTTTAGTGATTTTTGAAAAACAAAAGAGTTTTGGAAAATAATTATATGTAGATATTTACATAGGAGTGCATTTATTATTTTATAAGAATTTAGGTGAAGAATTTACACTTGGTATATACAAGTTTTATGTACAGAGTTTGCAAGGAATTTCTACTGTCTTGAATTATGTACAAGGTTTTCAAAATAATTTGAAAAGATTTTGACAAACTTTTTGAAAACTTTATTTTGAAAGACAAGTTTGACAAATAATTTTTGCAAACATTTACAAAATTTGAAAATCATTTTGCAAAGTTTTTTCAAATAGTATCTATATATTTTTGAAACATTTTATTCAAAAAAAAGGAATTTTTACAAGCAAAACATTTTAGAAAATATTTTCAAATGGTTTTCAAAAGAATTTTCAAAGATATTTCCAACTATTTTCAAATATTTTGCAAAACATTTTAAACCGGTTTGTTAACCGTAATTACAAAAAATTTAATATGTTTTTGATTTTTCATAATTAGCCATATTATTGAAATTACGCAAATACGAGTTATGGCTAACATATATACAACATATATATGACCCCCCATACTTAGCTTGAGCTTTGCCCTCATATAATAAAGAGAAAAGGAAGACATAACTCATATTAAGTGGAGGAAAGTCTATACTACAATGACTAAAGAATGAAGAATGAATGAGCCCCCTATACTTAGGATCAAGTAATCCTACGTATAGCAGACTTTATATAACATGCAGGGAGGGTCGAGGGTGGGAATGAACAGATCAACAACTCCGAGTGTCTCCCCTTATACCTAGGGTAAGATATCCCTAAGTATAGGGAAAACTATCAACATGAGAGGAGACATGTGAGGGGATTAATGAAAAGAAATCAATAAAAAGAAAACAATACTTTGGGAGAATGTACACATCACTTCCCTATACTTAGGGTAAAAGAGCCCTAAGTATAGGCAACAACAGAAGTGATGAAACCGAAAGATGAAAGAACACTCGACTCATCCACCTCCCTTACACTTATGATAAAGTGCATCCTAAGCAAGGCAAACACATGGAACGAGGTGGATGAGCGAGACGATAGACGGAATGAATGAAACAAATGATGATATACGAGGCGACTGTACAATGATCAAGAAGGAAGAAAGCGTACCCTCTTACACGACCACTGAGGGATGGATCTCAACAAGTGCAACTCGATATCGGGGTTATCATCTGACACATCCCAATCATGATCGACATGGTAAAGATCCTCAATAGTCTTAAAGCGAAAGAGCATGAATTCATGAGTGGAAGCGATGTTTAGTTCGGCCTGGAAGTTTCAGCTATCTCAAAACAAAAAGGCTCGAACTCAACACTGAAAGTAGTACGGTCATGTTTCCCTCCACACTAAGTTGACTATGGTGTAAATGCCATGGATGTCATCAACACATCTCCATGCACAGGAAGAGGGAACTCCAAGGTCTATGCTATCCAAGTCTTCCTCCCTGAAGAGGAATTCTCAGGTCTCACTATCATCCATGATAAAGCAAACCTCTTTAATATTAGTTAATAAGTAAGAGTACTCAGGTCAGTTGACACGAGTACACTCTGAGCAGATGTGGGATTCTGGGCCGTGGTGGGTGCAGTGATCTTTTCAATCAAAACACTCTCATTTTCAAAATGAAAGGGTATCTCTTCATATCCATAATCAACAACGGCTCTCACAGAGGTAAGGAAGGGCCATCCCAGGATGATTGGAGAGTGCCCCATAGGGGTGGAGGTCTCCATGGGAAATACAATAAAATAAACAGTGAAGCTCATTCCCTAGATCTGACTGATGACATTCTCAAGGATACCCCTCATCCTCTTTATTGATCCATCAACGAATTAACAAATCATCCTGGTTTTCTTGAGAGGCCCAAGATAAAGAGTTTATACCAAAGAGAATGGTGTTATGTTAATCTATATGTCACCATTAAGGAGAGTATGATCACACATGTGGTCATAAATGTCACATCTCACGAGGGTCATGCTAGTGCCCCCTTTCCTAGTGGGCAAACGGTGGGTGATGGCATAGGTAGTGCCCATGGTGAGAAGGTGTTGCTCGATTCTGCATCATCACTTTCTCTTTTTGGTGGTGAGCGCAGAAAATTAGTTCATGGCCTTTTGAAGTGGTGGTTCAATAATGTCCTGAATAGTTGCCAACACTTCGAGATGAGTCAACATTTTTTAAGATTTCCTATATCTTCCATACAAGGGAAGAGATTGGAATCATCATCTACACAAGGATGACTAAGAGCACTTTGCACAGTGTCATCCTTGGGGACAAAGATGAGAACTGTGGTGAATGTAGGTGTGGACATAGGACGTGGAATGGATGCCCTCTCCTCACAAATGGACTCGGCTAGGTGTCTCCCAGAATCTTTTTGTATTTTTATGTTTTTCTCATTTTTTTGTATTTTGGGTGATTGCAAGCTCTCATGGCTATCCTCTAGTGAATCCATGGCATAGGAAGGTGAAGCGTCCCTATGGCTCTTATTTATACTAGTGAGGTCATCTATCCTCGTCTTCATTTGCTCCACTATCTGGGTCATGTACTCAAGAGTGAGGTCTATGAGAGATGACTCCAACCGGTTAGTCTTGGGTGAATGAGATGTTGGGAAATATGATGGTGGTGGGTAAAAATCAAAATCCGATTCCTGAAACTGTGGGCAAGGCAAATATGTACAAATAGGAAAATAAGGAGCAAAGTCCTCCTAATAGAATGGAGGTGGACAGACTAGAGAGTAAGAAGGATCCAAGAAGTCCAGAAAAATAGATCCAGTCAGCCATCTTCAAAACAAAAGATGGGGATCGAGAGATCACAATGATCAAGTCAAGATATGTAAGAAAAACGCATAAATGCACAAAGTAGAGTATGTACACAAACACATAGAAATAAAAACAAACAAACCCTCAATTCACCAACTCAACATAGTGAAGACCATGAAAGTTCGATCTTCTTATCTTGTCAAATTTTAGAGGTAGGCGAGAAAACAAATATTTACGAGCTCACATATGCAGTCACCTAGAGAGGTTATGTTCCAGTCAGTGGTGCACACCTACTAGAATTTCGAGACCACTCCATCTAAAGTCAGAGGCAAGTTCTTCCAGCAATAACATGGCCCAAGAGCGGATCCAAGCACTTAAGTCACAAGTCCATGGATGGGGTCTCTATTCCTTAGGTGTACATGCCTCTCTCGATCTGGATCGTACCTATGAAGAATGAGTGGGTTACTCTCCCCAAAATAATAATTTTTCTTTTACATTTATTTTAGGGCTGAGTAGAGGTAGCAATCCCAATTTTAGTAATTATCACTTTTTTGTATGTTTTTGAATGCACGAATCCTAACGAGGTTTCGGATTCTTTAGTATCCTATGTGATCAAAATCAAAGGGAGAGATCGAAAAAGCAATGCAAGCGACAATCAATGATGATGCTCGGATAGAGATGCCCACCTTGCTTCAAGCTCTCTTCATGCAGGATGCTAGATCGGAATCAAAACATACACTATATGTAATGCAAGCTGATGAAAACACCCTAGAACAGGAGTTGCTATTAACGTGAAGAACCAAGTGTTGAATAGGTAGAAAAGAAACCTAGAGTCCAGTCTTGGATAATCCTTAGTGCTTGCCACAACAGGTCCTGCAAGCGATGTGTGGAGTCTCTCGTGGTACATGATTTCGAATCCAAATAATCCAATTAATTTTGACTTAGTCCAAGCATGAAACTATAGATGCATGCAATTCATTAGGGCTTTGGACTTATCCTATCGATCAAGCAATTCCTATGTTAGGGCTCAATCATACAAAACAAATGAAAATGAAGTCAAAAAATCAAAATGCATAAAATAAAGAAAAGAAAAGCGAGAAAACCAAGAAAAACCGTGACGAGGCCCTCAGGTGAATAGGCACTAGGCAATAGACCTTGTTACTGTAGCAGTATCCAAGTCCAAATTATTAAAAAATCATTGTACAAAAATACAGAAATAAAATAAGACACTCTCCTCAACACAAATGGCTAAGTGGGCTGCTCTTCTCCTCCTTATCTTTTTCTCTCTCCTGCTCTCTCCTGGTCGGCTCAAAAGTAGAAGAGTCAACCTCCTTGTACCTCGGGTGCATCCACATCCTAAGAAGCAGCCATCACCACGTGGTCCCTCGCAAGAAAGTCAAATAAAGAACTATGGCTTAGACTTTATCAAATATTATAAAAAATATAGAGCAAAAATAAAAGAGAAATAACGTGAAAGCTAATATATACAATGCTACACTATACATTGCTCCCCGACAATGACGCCAATTGAAAACTCAGATGTTGCGAGGGTATGATATTCCGCACAAGGCAGGAACAAAGTTGTTGATGTGACCACTCACAAAATCAAAGTAGTTCAGTAATGAACCCACAAAATAAGAATAATCAAGCGATCAGAGCATTGATGTGGATCAAAATTTATTATACCATACAAAATGTGTATAGTGGACAAGCAGGTAGGGGTCGAACATAAGAAGCTCGTGATGTATCAATGATTATTTAAGTAAATAAAGAAAGCAAGTATGTATATATTAGTGTGCACAAAATCAATCAAGTGTGGGTTTTAATTAAATAATTCTGTCTTTTTTCTAATATTTTTAGTTTCTAATTTTTAATTTCTTTTTAATTTAATAATGTAATAATAGTATATGTATATAAGGATATATATAATGGTGTATAAGGCTATATAAATAATAGAAGATATATATTATATAGTGTATAGATATAAACATGCAAAAATAAAAAATAATAAAAAACTGTCCTTTTTATTTTTTAATGGTTTTAAAATGTATTTATAACATTTATAATAATTAATAATGATAGAAACTATATATAATAATATATATTGGCTATATAGGGTATACTATATATATAGATGAAAATATGAAAAAAAATAACCAAATAAAATCTTGTTATAATTTTCAAACATTTTTATGTTTTTATGGATTTTTGGATTTTTTTTTCAAATTTGTATGAATATGAAATAGATTCAAAATTTCTCAAAATTAATTTATAATAATCAGGGAATAATATATATAAAAATATAGAACGAAACTAATATTTTTTTTAGATTTTCGGAGTATTTTATATTTTTTAGGGTTAGCAAGGGTTTGCTAATTTTAAGAGTTTCTTTTGAGATTTTTTTGTGATTTTGAGTCTGGAGTTATAAATAGAGTAATAAATAGTAGGTATTTATTAGGAATTTATCAAAAATGTTATATATATTATATTATATTTTTGAAGTCAAATAGGGAGTAAACTATCTTTTTTATTTTTAATAAATAATAAATGCATGCAAAATGATAAAAAATCATAGAATGACCAATAACCCAATCATGCATATACACCTATTTTTAAAAATTTTGGAGTACATGAGCAATTTTAAATAAAAATAAATGCATAAATAAAATTTAATCAAGCTGATAGGGGCATATTTTCAATTAAAATAAAGGACAAGAGCTCACATGCAAAATACCACAAATTTTGAATAAGAATTCAAATTTTTAATATTAAACACAATTATGAAAATTGCTAGGTTATCTATGAAAAATATCCAATCACGTAGGGGGGCACTTGAGTTGATTTGGTAAGGACCTAAAAGCAATATCACTAAAGTCTGAGGATCTTTTCATAATTTTTTACAAAAAAATTAAACTAGATTAAATAATCACACGACTAAACAAAAATAAAATAAAGGGCAGGGGTATTTATGTAATTACCCCCCAAAAGGCATGTGATCTAGCGGTACAGATGAGTTCACTTGGACATGTGACCGGTTCTGGATGACAGATATTGGTTCGCTAATCAACGCTTGGGAATAAACCATTGATCTGATCTGATGATGGAGGGAGTCCTTGATCAGACGGTGGTCCCTCAAACTGGTGTTGAGAAAAGATCCAACGACTGCTGCTATTCCTAAAGAACAGAGAAGAACAACTCATTTGATGAACTTCTGCTATTCGATTCATCATCCTCTGAGTCCTCCCCACAATGTTGTGATGCTCCTTTGACTCCTGAGACGATTCCGCAGCCGTGGATGCCCTCGAAAGGGTCCGGGGCTCAGCGATGGAGCCCTGGAATGATCTGCTACCCGGAGGTCCTAGGGAACTAGTTCTTGAATCAAATACCCCTCAGACGGGGTCTTCTAGCTACTGTAGCTGCAAGCGAAGAATGGCGAGGTCCCAACGAAGAGGTCTAGGCCATTATTGGTGGAAATTGATGTGGAAATGAAGGGGTGGTGAAGTCTGGCGGAGGGTAACGGAGTTGGACTTCGATCTCCAGATCTATTATAGATCTGGGTGGATGGTGAGGTGCAGATTATGGAGAAAGGGAGGGGCGAGGTAGTGGTATGTTTGGATGGGTCGGAACAAGGGGTTTAACGACAAAGACGAAGGCCGGATCCCTTGAGGTCCGACGACCTAAATAATCCCAAATCGAAACTAATGCAACACTAAAAACTGAAATATGATGCAGAATTAAAAGACAATAATGAAAGCTACCTAAAAAGCAAAATAAAATGAACTCAACTTGACTAGAGGGCAAGGAGATAGGACCGCCTCCTCCGGCGATGGCTGGGAACATCCTCCTACGTCATTCCTCCTCGTTGCGACGCATGGCGAGCATCTCCTGTCAGAAGTAGCATCACCAGGGAGGTGCTCAGAGGGGATAAGACAAGGTAGAAAGGGAACCAACTCCAAAAAGTTTGAGGAACTGCAATTTATAAAGTTGTGGATGTGGAGTTGTTGATTAGCGATGGCGTGTGATCAGGAGTGGGATGATAAGGGAGTTATGGCTGGTGTAGATCATGGATGTGAAGGGGTCAACGGGGTAAATGGCTCGATATGAAGGCTGTGAGGTGGTGGTGTGAAAAAGGGGAGAAGAGAGGGTCATCAGAAGCTTCTGACAGAAGGCGAAGGGATTAGAGGAGTTTACCTAGGGCCAATGATGGACAACCTCCCATTGGTCGAGCTGGACTGCTGGAAGATACAATATACTGGAAAATAAAAAACAATATAAAATAAAATAATACATGGATTAATTAAATAAAAGTTCAAATATAAAAAAATGTTTATTATTTTATTTAGTAATTTATAATGATTTTCATCTATTTTTTAGAGTTATTTTATTATATGTTTCTTTTTATATGCACATATATATGTATATTTATTTATTTATATATAATATTTTTATTTTTATTTTGTGTTTTCAATTTTATTACTTTATGAACTTAATTTATATATTTTAATTTTATTTAAATACACATTTTTCTATTTTTATTGTATTTTTTGAGGTTTGTATTTACACTTAATTAATTATATCTATTGATTATTGGTATATGTAGGTATATTTTACCTATGTATTGGGGTGTTTTATTTAATTTGATTTTATGTTGATAATTTTATTTTAGTTTACTTATGCATATATGTTTTAAATAATATATACAATTTTATAAAAATGAAAGAATTTAAGAATAAATATATTGAATAAAACATACATGTATATTGCACAATATGGGCCCAAAACCTAACTTTTGCATATTAACTCCAAATCAAATGAATCCGCCTTCATTAAATAGCTTATTAAAAGATATATACCATTAAAGATAATTTTGGTCCATTTTGATGTATTATGGAGAAGATACACATCTGTGAAGATTTTATTTTGACTTTTTATTTTGTGTGCCCCAGGCACATTGTACATTATTTTTCTATGAACAATTCTGTATTTTTTCTTGTATTTTTATCTATAACATTCTTGTACGAAGTTATTGATTTGAGATATAAATAATGAAGAATAAAATAGGTCCAAATTAATTATTGATGAATAAATGGTTTTTGTGTCTTTTCGGTACAATTCATCTGCACTCTCCACCCCACGTTATTCCTTTTCGACCAAATCATCATGATGACTGGGTCTCGGGGTCTAGGATCACTCAACACCTATGGTGTCTCCTTTCTTTTTCTTTTCTTATTTTATTCTTTTATTTTGGGATTAAATAAAATAAATATACAATATTTTATGGACTATTTTGTACAATTTATCAGGTATTTATTTTGACAAGTAAATGATATATACATGCATTTTGCTAGGAATTTAAGGACAAAATAGAAGAATAAAGTTAATGAAATGGAGATGCATCAATAATGTATATAGAAACCATAATTTTCATTCTTTAAAGTAACAATTTTTACTTGATTTAATTCTTCTTTTTATACACTTCAAATAATAAAATGATCAACATGAAATTTGCACTTAAAAATACATAACAATTTACAAAAATAATTGCATATAAAAATAATACACTGTGCAACTGGAACACACAGATGAAAAACTATAAATCGAACTTTGCCTGCCAATATCTTTTCCATACAAGCTCAAAATTCACCAGATGTACCTTCATTATATTCTAAACTAGAGTATCTATGTAATGAATGTGGTTTCATTTAAAATGGAGCTAAGATGCAAAAGTCAGCTTTTTTAGGGTCCCATTATACCATATATCCACATATTTTATTCATTTAAATTATTATTTATATTTTTACAATTCTTATATTTTTAAATACTTGTTAATATTATTCTAAAATGAAAATATAAAATAAAACCATCAAAAATACATTAAAATAAATAGTAGAATAAAATATATAGGTATACTATACCTATAATGTACATACCTGTAATTATTTAAGTATGTAAATAAAATCATAAAAACAATATAATAATATAATAATATATAAATAATTAAATATATTATAAATATGAAATTATGACAATAAGTAATAAAATGACAAAATAAAAATAAAATGCTTAAAATATATGTATATATATCTATGAATATACTTATAAAATTATCACCTAATAAATTAGGTTGAAAAAAATAAAAATACCCATAAAAATAGTACATAAAATAAGAAATAATTTTCATGATTTAATTTTTAATTAATAACATCATTTATTATTTTTAACCAAAATAATAAGGGAACTAATCCATGTTTTGTCCTGTAGTGGACATACATGGACCAATGGTTTAAGAGTAAGAGTTGACTTCGGTCAACTGTACTGTCTTTATAGGTCTGTGTCTGTCAGATTGACCAACCCCCTTCCTCTGGAAAATTTTTTGGCATTGACACACTTCTCAATCCACCTACCTTTCTATATGAAAGATAACCTCACCATCTCCCTCCATAACACGTGACACTCCATTTCCTCATACACACCTCGAATTGAGTGTAAATCCTAGATCTTTTGGATGCCCTCACACATGTATATAAAAAAATCAAGCCCCATTTTTGTTGTTTGATCCAGATTTCCGTACTGGAACCGTTAGATCCACTGGGAGGAGCTTGGCGACAATATGCTCCCCATAGGGTCTATAACGTGCATGAGGTGTCGAAGAGGCGATTCACCCTCGTCGGAGCTCTACCTCGATGTGGTCCTTTTCTCCTTGGTGTAATAGTAAGATATGAGTTGTTTTATCACATTTCTAGTGTAGATTTTCATTCCTGCTTTATGTCCGCACTTTATTTCATGCTTTTAATGCAATTCCTAGCATAGATATGTAGATTTAAGTACGTCGGAGCTTAGAGCTTCGGGTACTGTCCACTGAGCCACACGTCTTGTTCCAGCCATCAACCACCACCATCTTCTTCCCTCTTCATTTCTACACCTCTAGACCACTTCCATTCATCCAGGTTCATCTAGTTCTGGAGATCGAGGTCTCCTCATCCACCTTCGTTGAGACCTCTCCGCTCCGCCTCGCCCTTCACCATTTCCCCTAAATAAAGGCCATGTAACTTTTGTTTCTTTCTCTATGATATTACCCTGTAGATCTTGAGAGATTAGAGACTCATATAAGGCGAGTTCCATGCAGAGCACCACTCCAAGGTGAAGCACTTTGTCACGCATCTTCAGGACCCCATCGCTGAGTCTTGGACTTCCTTGAGGGAATCTCTTGTTGTGGATCGACTGCAAGAATCTTTTGAGCATTTCAACAACACTTGAGGAGTATTGGATGGTGAGAACCAATCGATCAAGGGAAGACACCACCCGTGTTCTTCCCTGTTCTTAGGAATGAAGCCAGCACCGTCCGATCTTGTATCTCCTCAAGAATGTATAACTGTCATTGGATGGAGCCAAGTGTCCACTTTTAGATTGCATGAAGGGCCTAGTCTCAACTGAATAATGCCGAAGCGGTATTGTCCAATCATGGCCATTCATCGTGTAAGTGAAGTCCATACAGCCATCTCTGAGCGTGCAAGAGAGTGGTAGTTGTATATAGCCCCTTCATACTTTTGTATATTAGGTTAGTATATTAAATATTGCCTATAGTGTAAATAATTATAATTATTACATTTGGACCCAATCATTCATCGATATTACATTTAGGTCCTATACTAGGTCAACTCACGTGGCTCCCCGCGTGAGGTGCCTAGCAATTTTTGTATTCAAACCCCTCTAGGTTCCTTTATTTATATTTATCTAATATTTTGTATAGTATGTGTAATATTTTTGTAAAAGTTGCATCAATGGGCAATGAATTTATTTTATTTGCATTTATGCCCCTACTAGTTACATAATATATTTATTCTTTGGTTTTTTGCATGCATTCCCATGTACTTCTTTATAGTGTTATTAAATGAATGTATGGTTTATTTAAAATGTGAATAGGTCCATGTTCTGCATTGTAATTTTTTTCTTGTATTTTATTTTTATTAAATGGTTATGATTATGCATAAATGTGAGGAAAGTTAGGGTAGATGCCTTGGGACATGTTCTAGCACATATATTTTTATTTGGGCATTCAACTCTATTTTTCTATTTATGAAATATCAGAAACATCACCTTTATATCTTATTTGCTTAAAAATCAATATAAAATACAAAACCACTATTAGAAATTCCAAAAAAAATAGTTTATCTATATTATTATATATTCTATCACATATCTGAAAATAATTAAAAGTTTAAAAAAATCTTAAAAATATAAAACCCTAAAAAACTTATAAAAACAAACAAAATTCATTAAAAATCCAAAATATTCATCTCTATTCCATATTTTTCTTTATTATATGTAGTATATATGAGAAATAGTTTAGGATAATTTTTGGAATAATTTATATTTATTAAACCTAAACACTTTGGATATTTAAATTGTACATCGTTTTCTACATTTATTACTTAAAAAAATACATAAAATGAGCAAAAATTCTATAAAAATAACCAAAAATAGAGAAGATATAAAAAATACAAAAACATTTCATTTTCTATATTTTGATCATATTTATTCATATCTAAAAATAATACCCTATATATATTATATATTCTATATAATATTTCTATTACCTATTATATTATTAATATAAAAATAAATATATATTATATTTTAAAATGAATTAAAGAATTGCAAAATTAAAAATAAATAAAAAAATTAACAATAAGAAAATATAAATAATAAAAAGCCCCATAAAATAAAAAAATAAAAATCCACATAAAAAGGAAAAAAGAGCTAATAAGTACAAAAATAATTATTATTAAATAGAAATGATTAGTAGCAATTAATTTTCCTACCAATTTGGGTCGAGCATCATCGCCTCGAGCCTGAGAATCTTCTCGTGTAGGTTTTGCGCCAAACATACCCCTCTTGGGTCGGATTTGAACTTGGACGAGAGCTTCCAAGTTCTCCAGCTTCTTCGGCATACCTGGACACCATCACTGCGTCTTGGACCTTCTGGAGGGCACCATCAGCTACGGAATCACATCCCGAACATGTAAAGCATCAGAGCATCACATGAGACCCCCGCAGGAGCGAGCTAATGGCGATCAAAGGTCAGAGGAAGACTTGTTCTTCCCTATTCTTCTCGAGCAGCATATACCATCAGATCCATGAGCACGCCCTAGTTCTAATCCAGAACATTGGGTCTGAATCGAAATGAAGCGTACCTCTACCATTGGATGCAGTTAAATGATTCGATCTGAGCCTCTACTTCGCACACAAAAGGGTAAATTCCACAAAGTCCCCACTACCTTTTTTATTTTGCTTTTTATACAATAAGTACTCTTTGGAGTGTAAAATATGTATGATAAATTGCAATAAAGCCCTGGATGTTTAGTGTATTTGCCTATCTGTCCGTGCTAGCTCACCTCACGTGAGGTACCACGTAACGTTAGGCATTTTGCATGCACACCCCTCCAGTACTCTTTATTTATATTTAACCCAAGAAATTGTGTAACCAATGTATGTTTTTTGTGGACATATTGCATAAAGGACCTAAAGGTTTGTAAATTTGCATTTATAACCCTCCCAAATGCATAATATTTTTGTATTTGCGTAAAAATTACATGTATGCCTCTAGAATTTGTATGGAGGGTTCGAAAATGTCTTGAACTTTTTTTAATTACAATTTGGTCCTTGCAAGTAAATGCATTATATTTTCTTGGAATTGTTTTTGTTAAAAATACCACATATTCGATTTTTATTTTGTGAAAATTATCTTGTATGCCTTGGATGATGTATTTAAATGCTCTATCTTTAAATTTTAAATTTAAGGCATTTATTTATTTTTTAAAATTCGAAAAATGATCTAAATTTCCCTATTTAGATTTGAAAATCACAAAAAATATTAAAATGCCTTGATATATTACAAAAAAACATAAAAAATAAAAAGCTCTAAAATCCAGTAAAAAAGATAAAAAATTTCAAGATACCCTAAAATATTTATTTTTATCTTTGAATTTTCCTTTTATTGATATCTATTTATTTATTAAATTGATTTGGAGAATTTTGGATGTTATTTGTTATTTTTAATGTTCAAATAAATTCTATCTATTTATTTATTCCCTTGTTTAGGTTACTTTATATTTTAAAAATACATAAAAATATGCAAAACTTCCCGATAAATCACAAAAACATTAAAAAAATATAAAGATAAAAAATATATATTTCCCTTTATTTTTTAGCTATTTATATCTATATTTATGTATTATATATTATATATAGCTATGTATGCATATATATGTTATATACCATATATTTATATATGGGGGCAGGGAGCCTGCACCTTGGGGTGTAGGAAACTCCCTGCACCCACCCCATTTTTCCATTATTTTTTTTAACTTTTTTTGTATTAAAAGTTGTGGAGAGTTACTTAATATGTTGAGGGGAACAAGTGATTCAAGTTTCATTCAAAATAAACATTCCTAACATGTTCATCTAAATGGTGTCAATTTCAACAATTCTGAGATGTTAAAATTTGGTTGTCTTGATGGAGGTGATAGAAGTCTCGAACTAAGTTGAATTTGGAATGACAACATGGTGATACATGGTGATCTAAATCCCCCAAGGTGTCATTCAAAAAAATCAAAAAAATAATGAAAAACTAGGCCGCGTGTAGGGATTTTCCTACACCCGCAGGTGTAGGGTCCTTTTTCCCTTTATATATAGTATATTATATATTAATTATTTTATTTTCAAAAATTAAAAATAAATTAAAAATTTGCAAAAGGAAAACCCTAAAAATTTAAAAAACCCTAAAAAATTGCTTATGTGTGTGTATATATATCTTTATTTATCTATATATTACTATGTATCTATATAGATTACTATTGTTATTATTTATATTTATAGATATATTAGATATATAATTAAATTAAAATAACAAATATATAAAATATATAAAATAAAAAACCCACATAAAAAATATGAAAGACAAGTATGTACATAATACACATTGGCTAGAAATAATTATAGGTTACATGGTTTGCTCTTTGTGGATTGATCTCTACTTGCTTACTTGCTATACATTTTTGGTTGTATAGTAGTATAATTTATGCCTCGAATTTTTGGCTATTCGTTGCTTATAATTATATTGTGGGTACTTGTTGATTGGTCAATGGTTCTCTTTGTGGGTCACTTTAGCGATACTCCATCCTCGCACTCCGTGAGGATCATTTTTAGACCTGCTTGGAAAACCCTAGCCATAAGGTATGCACCTCCTACAAATACAATCTGCACCCACTCTGAATTGATGTGGTTCCTTCCGTTAGTAGAAGTGAATGTCTTCTAAGAATTTGTCAGGTTTGATCTTCGATCAGTCTCACAGGGTATTCTTGGAGACAAGATAATTCATGACATCCGCGTGTCGAGGGAGACAAGATATAAATAAGATTTCCTCATTTGGAAAGGTCTCTGTTATAGGACTGGAGTATTGCTCAAGAGGCTCTATTTCAACAATTCTGGAAAGGTGGTATGCCACCACATTCTTGACACCTAGTTTGTCATGAATTTCAGGTCGAACTGTTGGAGTAGAAGAATCTAATGAAACAAACGAGCCTTGGTGTATTTCTTGCTTTGTAGGTATTTGATGGCAGAGTGATCAGTGTAGGTAATTACCCTTGATCCGAGAAGGTGTGATGTGAACTTCTCTAATGCAAACACTATGGATAGCCACTCTTTCTCAATTACAGTATAATTTTTCTAGGCTTCATCAAGTGTTCTACTAGCGCAATGAATCGCAAATGGCAACCTTTCTCAACTTTATCCTAGAACAACACAAATTGTGAAGTCCAATGCGTATGTCATGATCTCAAATGATAGAGACCAATCTAGTGGATGTAAGATAGGAGAATGTGTGATCAGATCCTTCAAGAGATTAAATGATTGAAGGACCCCATCATCGACCACAAAATTAGCCTCCTTTCCGAGCAACTCAGTCAATGGTCGTACAATCTTGCTGAAGTTTTAATAAATCTACAATAGAAACCGACGTGCCCCAAAAATGACTAGACTTGCTTTAGATTTATGGGTGGATCAAGTTTGTAAATAACATCCACCTTGTCTAGGTCAACCTCCATGCCATGCTTGGAGATAATGTGACCCAGCACAATTCCCTCGGTCACCATGAAGTGACTCTTCTCCCATGACAATACAAGGTTCACCTCACAACATTGTTTCAATACTCGGTCTAAATATCCAAGGCATTGATCAAAGCTATTACCATAGGCCGAGAAGTCATCCACGAATACTTCGAGAAAGCTGCCTACCATATCAGCAAAAACTGCCAACATGCATCTTTGGAAAGTAGCTAGTGCTTTGCATAAACCAATTGGCATATTGCGAAAGGCGTAAGTTCCGAATAAGGAGGTGAATGTAGTTTTCTCTTGATCCTCTGGCATAATGGCGAGTTGATTATATCCATAGTAGCCATCCAAGAAACAAGAATATTCCTCTGTAGCTAGTCTTTTGACTATCTGGTTGATGAAGGGTAACGTGAAGTGATCCTTCTTGGTTTCAAGATTTAAGCATATGTAGTCCACATAGACAGCCATGAGGTCGGCACTCGGGTTGGAATCTCCTTTCCTTTGTCATTGGTGGCAATGGTGATCCCTGGTTTTTTAGGCACTGATTTATAAGACTCACCATTTAGTGTCAGAGATGGGATAGATAAATCCTGCATCACATCTTTCTTGATTTCTTTCATAACCACCTCCCGTAGATTTAGATTCAATCTTTTTTAAAAATTCCAGGAGGTTTTGCTATCTTCTTCAGGATAGATGTGATGTGATCACAATGATGGATTTATCACTTGGAGATCCATAATATTCCAACCAATTGCCTTACGGTTTTCTTTCAAGAACCTCAAGCAGATGAGATTCTTGTTCATCAGTTAAATGTGAACTGATGATGATCGGATGCATAT
The DNA here is from genome assembly GCA_037367405.1 of Ottelia alismoides. Lineage (NCBI taxonomy): Eukaryota > Viridiplantae > Streptophyta > Magnoliopsida > Alismatales > Hydrocharitaceae > Ottelia > Ottelia alismoides. The sequence goes on from JAZKJV010011076.1 coordinate 206,749, forward strand.
CTGGCTCACTCACAAGGAAGGCATACTTCATGTTAGAGGGTAGAGGTTTCAACTTGGGGGAGAAGGATTTGGCTTCACGGTGACTTCAAAAACTGAGCAGGTGTTTGCTCTTTCGACTTTATGTTGTCAACCACTACACATTCACACTCAGAATTTAGAATATCACACATATCTGTAACAATTTAATCTTGCTCAGACGAGGATAGCTGGTCGAAAATCTCAGATTGACCATCAACAAACATCTCAAAATCAAAGATGTCAAGAAATTTGATCGCACTTTCCAGACCCTCTTTGGGAGAGAGGAATGCCTGTGTATTATTGCTATTCATGAACAAGTCTGTGTCTCGGATGTCAGCTAGAAAATCATAGTATTCTTTGCCATTCGGATCAAGCACTCTTGTAATAGATGCCACTTCAGTTGTTTTTGGTTTTGGGATAGTCTCGACCAACACTTTATCACTGCTGGAGTGAATGTAATCTCTCTAATGCCATAATCTACCACTGATCTGATTGTTCGAAGGAATGGTAGACCTAGGATGATTGGAGTGTCGAGCAGAGGTACTGAGGTGTCCATATCAAGGACAATGAAATCCACAAGGAACTGCATCCCTTGGATGACGACGATGATGCCCTCTAGCATGCCCCTGGGCTGCTTGAAAGATCTAACCGCAAACCGCATAATCATCTTTGTAGGTTTGAGATGTTCTACTCTAAATTCCTTCAGTAGGGAGGAAGGCAAAAGATTGATCGAGGATCCACTATCGAGCAATGTTCGCTCGAAACTTGGTTAAAAATCTGGCACCAAACGAGACGTGCTCCCTTGTCTTTCTGTTTTTGTTGGAGATTGTTGATGCCGTTTATTATTGCCATGGTCAGAATGTGCACCTCCGGTTTTCTCTTCTTGTGGCTCGGAGGCTTTGTTGTACATGCCTCTTTGAGTCCTCTTTTCACTATAGGCATATACTCCAGGCTTTCAATAATGGCATTTCAAGAATAAAATTTTGCAAAATTTTTACAATCTTAGGATTAGACAAAGTATTTTTCAAGTTTTTACTGTTTTTGCTTTAATTACTTGCGTAAAATGAATATTTACATAAGAAGAAACTGTATATGGTAAAAATGTGTCCATATCTTTGTTTACTGGTAGCTGTCAAAAATGTGAAAAATCATCTACATGTTGTGGACTAAAAAATGAGTCTGGGCTCCTTTCACTGGTGTTGGTTCGGCTGCTGAGGTTGATTTCTCCATCATGAGTGCAGCTTCACCTTGGCTGCTACTATCTTTTTGTATTTTTGAATTTTCTTTTTGTCTTTTTTAGTGTGGGTGGTGTTTCTCCATTCAAAAAATATCTGGCCCCATCAGCTGGATTGGCTGAAGATTTGCCATCAGATGCTTTACTCTTTCCCTTCACAGTTGCCGAAGACTTGACTGTCCTACCGCTCCTGAGAGTTATAACATTAGATAAAACAACATCATCTCTACTTGATTCGGGTTGAACACTGCAAACTACATGCTCCTTGTGACGGAAATTATTTGTATTTGCTTCAACCTGGCCTAGAATGGCAGTTTTTGTGGTCGTCAGGTCGTCGATGTTTTGGCTCATCTCAACCATGTTCTTTATGAGCTGGGCCAAATAGTCTACAACATTGTTGACTGATGCGACCTCAGAAGATTTAGTCTGATGAAACCACTGATTCTGTTGATAATGCGGGGGAGGTCGCTGCTAGTCACCCTGAGAATACTAAGGTGCAGGAAGAGAAGGATACTGGTGTGGGTATTGCTGGGAGGAGTATTGATCGTGATATGGGGCATCCGGCTACTGATAATGTTGTAGTTGTATCCAGGCTATTGCTGGTAATTCTTCCTCCAAATATAACCTTGTTGCGGAGGCTGCTATTGTTGGGCTTGGTTGGGCTGATATGTCCACCCTCCTAACTGATGGTGAAATGGCTGATTGGCATGATTTTGACCATGTGGTTGTCCCTGGGGATGAGTTAACTGTTGTTCGTTACTCCAAACTGAAGGATATAGGATAATCCTCAAGCGCATCACGGAAGCATGAGCGTCGTATCGAATACGATGAAGAACGACTAGTCGAACTAGTTGTTCTATGCAGCAGAATTTAAATTTTTTTCATGCGATCAAACCACATGATCCAAGAATGATTCTCGGATCGTTTCATTAAAGGAATACCTCTTGAAGCGTGGTTGACCGAGTCTCTACGAAAAGAGACCTCCTGTCTCAAGTCCGATCGTCAGAGAAAAAGCTTGCGAGCGCGGGGATGAGTCGCGTGATCCTCGCAATCCAACAAGTTTATCCAAGCACGGTGAACTCCTGATCTTGTCGTACGAGATCGAATGTCTTCTTCAGGAGCGTAGCACTCCAAGAAGACAGATAACCGAAGAATGTCAAAGCGGCTGCGCGGTGGCGAGGGCGACGATGGCTTTCTCCTCTAGGGTTTGGTGGACGGCCACCAAGGAGAGAGGGAGATGGTTCACGTGTAGAATGAGAGACAGAGAGAGATGTGCTTCAAAAGCATAGCCTTAGAGAACATGGTATGCCTCTCTATTTATAGAGTTTTGGGATCCATGGATCTCAATCCATGGGACGCATAAAATCAATGGATGAGATTGATTTATGTTTAATCCAATGGTCAAGATAGTTGTTGGTAAAAGCCAACAACTAATAATTTAATTTATATCAAATATAATTGACGAATAAAATATAAATCAATCCTAAATTAAATCAATCAAATAAGGAGATTAACCAACATGGAGATTGTATCTCCCATGGATCATGGTGGACGACCACCAATTTCCATATTGGTCATGGTGGCCGTCCACTTGATTCCAAGTGGGAGCAATCTCATGAAATCTCATGAGATTGCATATCTCCATGGAAGTCTCCATTATTTAATCCAACAACTTTTGTTGTGATTTATTCTTCAAAAATAATTCACAATTAATTTTTAGAATATTGCGATCTTGCCATTGGAAATTTGTGAATCATATTCACAACCCAAAACAAAATATTATTTACATTTTCAATTAATTACACAATGTGTATCCAATACACATTAATAATTAATTAACAAATATAAATTATAATTAGCTCTCTCTAATACATTATAAATCACATTTATAATATATTATGAATAATTGGATATTGCTATCCATATTATTCTTATCCACAATAATTAAATCACATTTAATTATATTGGATAATTTCTACATACATCAAGATAATTAAATCACATTTAATTATCATTCTCTTAGTGCTTAGATTCATTTAAACTATGGAATTATTCTTGAACCCTTTCAAGAATAATGCGATTTCTTCGCAGATACTTGGAGATAAGGACAAGGCGATTGTATTGTTCCACGTATAGTGACTTGGATATTGAGATCACATCTGAAATCCAGATCCGATGGACCTCCCATAGATACTTGATTAAATCAAGGTCGTAAACCTAATCTTCTCATTGCATCTGAATCTCATTCAGATCAATGTCCAATATATGGACTAAGATTAGGTCACTTCTCTACTGATAGGAGTCACTAAAATCCAAACCTGTTTTATCACTCCCTCGGAATGGAAGCGTCATGGTTATACAATCGTTTATGATCACATCACCCTCAGGTATTCCCAATACCTGTACATCATGTATACTAGAAGACCTATGATCATCCTGAAGATATATATCACTTTTACACTGTCATCTTCAGGGTTTGATCACCAAGTTTCTCAATCTTGGTCTTTAGGATTTGATATAGATCATATGCTTTCACAAAGCATATATCTTACCTTCAAATTCATGTCATGCTTCCAAAGCATGACGACCATGCATGGAATTTGATTAGTCCCAATACCTCATGAGTGAGCTCATGTCTCCCGGTTCACAAGTGAACCTGTATGATCCCTTTGAGAGATCGTATTACTCATATGTCCTTACATGCACACCAGCTCACCGGTGTATAGACCTTGGTTAGGTCATCAACCCATTGGTCTGCCAAATATACATACTCAGACATATAGTAACACATTTGTCTCTGGTCAGAGGATGCATGCCTATGCTGTGACAGTATTCAACATAGGTCTTTGGTTATCTTTATCTCGTTAAGTCAACCCATTGACTCAACTAATCTGACACCTCCGAATCACTATTCCCATCTAGAGGACCCGCATCAAGAGGTCGGTTAGATATCAGCCAAATGAGAAAGGATTGCCATCTCCTACTCAGACTGGTGATCATCACTTATGATTAGTCCTCTATCTAACTCGTTAGATATTCATCCAAGCATCAGCCTCTATGATTCAATCAATGAATCAACAACTGTATGATTATCAAGTTGGCGATGGTACATAACCCTTATTGTATAGAGGTACCTTATAGTGCATTCATTTATTCAGTCTCAGAAAGGGAGTGAAAAACAATCAATAACTTTTATTGATAAATCATTTATTACAATAACATTTATTACAGGAATGGTTCGCCTCGAGCTCACATTGCTAACAATCTCCCACTAGCCCTTAGAACCATTCATGAACAATCCTTAAACCCATACTCATTACATGATGGTCGAAAACCTTCTGTGTCAAAGGCTTGGTAAGAGGATCATCAACGTTGTCGGCGGAGGCCACCTTGGTGATGATGATATCACCACGCTTTTGAATCTCCCGAATGATGTGGTATTTCCTTTCCACGTGCTTGCTCTTTTGATGGCATCTGGGTTCCTTCAACTGGGCAATGGCTCCCGTGTTATCGCAGAGTAACGGGATGGGAGTATCAGAGGAAAATACGCCAAGCTCCAGAACGAACTTCCGCAACCACACTACCTCCTTTGCAGCATCCGATGCGGCAATGTACTCGGCTTCTGTTGTTGAATCTGTTGTAGTGTCCTGCTTCTTGCTTCTCTAGCTCATAGCACCACCATTCAACATGAATACAAACCCTGATGTCGACTTTTGATCATCAATATCTGATTGGAAGTCAGAATCTGTATATCCCAAGACTTGGAGATCACCATCTCCATAGACCAAGATGTAATCTTGAGTCCATCTTAGATATTTGAATATGTTCTTTACTAAATTCCAGTGTTGTTCTCCATAGCAGGATTGGTAACGACTTACCACTCCCACTGCATAGCAGATATCTAGCCTTGTACACATCATGGCATACATTAAGCTTCCTACAACTGATGCATAAGGGCATCCAGCCATGGCTTTCTTTTCCTCAACAGTTTGAGGAGACATCCTTTTAGACAGGTGGATACCATGTCTTAAGGGCAGGAAACCTTTCTTTGAGCTATCCATACAGAATCGTTCAAGAATCTTCTTAATGTACCCATGTTGAGACAATCCCAATATCCTCTTTTCTCGGTTTCTGAACAACTTCAGGCCTAAGATGTAAGAGGTTTCTCCAAGATCTTTCATCTCAAAGGTATGGGATAGACAAATTTTCACATTGGTCATCATCCCTGTATCATTCCCAATGATAAGGATGTCATCTACGTAAAGCACGATGAACACAGTGGCGCTCCCTCTAAGCTTCTTGTACGCACAAGGTTCATCAGGATTCTACACGAAATCATAACTCTTTATGGTTTCATCAAATCTGGTGTTCTAGCTACGAGAAGCTTGCTTGAGCCCATAGATGGATTTCTTCAGCTTACATACTTTGCCATCCTCAGTCATGAAGCCTTGGGGCTGCTCCATATAGATATCCTCCTCGAGGTATCCATTGAGGAAAGCCGTCTTGACGTCCATCTGCTAGATGTCATAGTCAAGATATGCAGCTATAGCTAGCAGTGTCCTGATGGATTTAAGCATAGCCACATGAGAGAATGTCTCATCGTAGTCGATGCCTTCTCTCTGTGTGTAGCCCTTGGCTACGAGCCATGCCTTGAAAGTCTCTACTTTCCCATCAGGTCCCCTCTTTCTCTTGAAGATCCATTTACATCCAATGGGTTTTACCCCTTTAGATGGATCCTCTAGGGTCCATACACCATTCTTATGCATGGAGTCAATTTCTGACTTCATTGCTAGCATCCATCTATCCATGTCATAGTCTGCGAGTGCTTCATCAAATGAAGTAGGATCATTGTCAGTCTCACTTGACACATGGAATCCATACCTTTCAGGTGGTGCAACCACCATCGAACTCCTTCGAAGAGGTATGGGTGTTTCATCTTTATTTATCTCTTCAATTTCTGGTCTAGGAAGCTCAGAATCCTTAGGGGATTCAATGAGTTCCTCTACTTCATTTTTGTCTTGACCTTTAAGGAAATCATCCTCCAGAAATTTTACATCTTTAGAGACAAAAACCTTTTGGGTCTCAGGGTCATAGAGCTGGTATCCAATACCATCTTTAACATACCCAATGAAGTAATACTCACGAGTGCGAGCTTCTAGCTTACTTGCGTCCACGTTCTTCGCATGAACCAAGCAACCCCAAACCATCAAGTGATTAACACTAGGTTTGTTCCATACCAGAGCTCATGAGGAGTCTTAGGTATAGATTTGCTAGGAATCTTATTCAGGATATATATTGCAGTCTCTACTGCATATCCCCAGAAAATAAGTGGTAAATGTGCTTTGCTCATCATTGAATGGACCATGTCCATGATAGTCCTGTTGCATCTTTCAGCAACACCATTAAGTTGGGGAGTTCCAGGAGGAGTGAGATTGGAGACAATTCCATTCTCTTTAAGGTATTCCTTGAATTCATCTGAGAGGTACTCGCCACCTCGATCAGATCGATCCGTTTAATCTTCCCATCGATTTGGTTCTCAACCAAAGCCTTGAATTCTTTGAACTTTTCAAAGGTTTCAGATTTATGATGTAAAAGGAAGATAAACCCGTATCACGAATGGTCATCAGTAAATAATATCGATATCCATTTCAAGTTGTGATACTGAAGGGACCACATAAATCGGTATGTATTAGGTCAATAATACCTTCGCATCTTGTAACCTTGTTACGGAAAGGCATCCTAGTCATTTTACCTCGAATACAATGTTCACAGGTAGGTAAAGATTGAACTTGTAGAAAATCTAAAGATCCATCCCTTATCAATCTATTGATCCTATCAACAGATAAATGACCAAGCCTTTGATGCCAAATCATATTTGAATGATTTTTATTCTCCCTGAATCTTTTAGGGTTTTTATTAGTGGTTGTAACATTCATGACATGCTCATTAATGCACAATTCATAGAGTCCACCAGAAGTCAAAACAACATCCGCAATATATTTATCATAATGATTTATGACTAATTTATTATAGAATAGGAATGAATATCCACTTCTAACTAATTTAGATACAGATATCAAATTCCTTCTGACTTCAGGTACATAAAGACTCTCTTTAAGTACTAGGACTATACCACTAGAAAATGATAGTCGACATGTCCCGACGACGACTGCTGCAGCACTTGCATCAGATCCCATCTGGATGACTATCTCCCCTTCTTCCAGATTTCTAGTTCCTAAAACAAATGCAACAAATTGCATATATGAACAGAAACACCAGAATCAACAACCTAACTTCCTTCTCATCCAACGAGAAAGCTAGTTTCAATGATTAAAGTAGATTTCATACCTGCTAGGGCTTTACCTTCGTCGACCGACTTCAGGTATTTCGGGCAGTTACGCCTCCAGTGCCCCGACTTCTTGTAGTGGTGACAGACGTCGGTTTTCTTTGACACTATCAGTGTGGATGCATTGGAAGATGAGCCAACACCTTGACTCTTCTTCTTTCTCTTCTGGGTCGGGCCCTTCCGAGAACCTTGCTTCCGACCGTACTTCCCTCTGACCTGTGCAGCCATTGCACTGCCAACAGGACCATCTTTCTTCATTATGTCTTCTGCAGACTTTAATGCAGCAAGAAGTCCAACATTATTCAAGTCCAACTTGTTCATGTGGAATGAAACCAAAAAATTATTGAAAGACTTGGGCAAAGACAACAGAATGAAGTCAACTTGCATTTCTGCATCCATATTTGCCCCAAGAGTTTCCAGCTCAGACAAGTACCCAAACATTTTAAGTACATGTTCTCAGACTGAAGTTCCTTCCTGCATCTTGCAGCAAACGATTTCATTCATAATATTGTAACGCTGGGTGCAGTTAATGTCACCAAACATATCTATTAGATTCTGCATTATTTCCTGGCATGTGCTCATCTCCACATGTTGCTTCTGAAGAACATTGGAGAGAGAACCCAGGATATAGCATCTAGCCAAGACATGATCTTCATCATACTTGTCATTGTATGCCTTTTCTTCCTTCGTTTTAGGACTTTCATGTTTGTCTTCTGAGAGCACATAACTTATGCATTCAGCCGAGAGAACAAGCTCCAAATTACGAATCCAATCCGAGTAATTCAGTCCAGTCAACTGGTTGACCTCCAGAAGCTTGCTTAGTGGGTTCATGGACTTCATTTTCTGAAATTAAGAATGCACTATATTAGAGCATATTATCATATATTCAAATTTATGATATTTGATTAAGGTATTTTAAATCAAATTAGTCTTGCTCTGTCAACTTTGAAAGTTTATTCCCTTAATCACTTTCAAAGTAAGAGATATACTTACCGCTATATCTCAAGCAAGAACTGAGATCTCCTCTTTATCTTTGTCATATCCCAATAATATGAGAACCTATGACTCCAATAAAGAGAAGCGGGAACACATTCCGCCTTGTAAGTCCAACTTGCATTTCCCAATTCGGTCTTTAATACCCGGGCCCACCGCCCCTAAGGTGATGTTGACCCGTCATTAATTGAACCAACCGTCAACAGGAATACAACTTGCTATGCGCAATCCAATATAGCCCCAATAATATGAGGACCCGATATTGGGGTCACTACGCATACGTCCTTACTCTTTTGAGAAGCGACGAGCCCAATCCAAATGGATCGTATGCAGGAGCTGTCACTTCGGACATGCGTCTCCTACATACAATATCTGGTGACGGAACCCTTCACCTTGACGGGAGACCATGGATGTCACTTATGTGATCCTCCACCTCATATTCAAATTTTAATTAATTATTATGAATTATATTCATATAATTAATTCTTTCAAGGGAAATATACATCTATTCATAATAGAGTGTTTTTAATTGGATGTAATTAACTTAATCACATTAAATTGATTATCAGTCCAATTCAATCAACAAACTTGATTCTACTTGAATATATGGTATTATCTCAAACTACGTATTAATTCAAATTTTAATAATTAGAAAATACATCATGATCTCTCAAGCACCATTCCTTCCCTACCCGCTGTCATGGCCAATACCAACGGGAGTGGGATGGACCGCAACCGGTGCAACCCGCTACCCCTCGCGATCCTGACTAGACACCATATCTGCCTCGAGAAAAAATAATGCCGAGTCAATCACTTTGTACTTGATATGATCATCGATTCTTCAACCGAAATTATGCCATAGTAATAATCAAAATATTTTTTATTATAAGGAAATTTGCTAGACAAATTCCCAATCCTATTCAAGCAAGGAGTTTGATGATTGTGTATCCAATTATGATCTAGATCAAATATAATCAATTTATTGGTTGAGGCCAAGTAAATTAAGGAAATAATCATCATTAAATATTTCGCAAATATTTTCCATAATTATTTCATGAAATTAACAATTAATTTCACTAATTGACAATCACATGGTTCTTGATTGGAAATGTAATTTCAGCAGCGACTCCTACTTACTAAAATTAACATATCTAAATAAATTTAAGTCCAAAGTAGACAAAATCAATTTTCAAAGATTGCTAATTTAATTTAGGATAGAACCTAAGTGATATTTTACACATTTCGAGGCGGATCAAAACAGTAATTAACTCATTAATCATGCTAAGATTCGCAGTACCCGCAACAGTGAATACGTGTTCATTAAAACGACCATATCTCAAACAAACGGAATCCAAATTACGTAAACTCAGATCCTATGGTTTCCTTATTTAATGGGGAACAAAATTCAAGTGATTAATTCGTGTTAAAAAAAACAGGCCTGAATTTATTCACTAAACAGATGTACGAAAATCAAATGCGACAAAAACATTCACGATCTTAACGAATCCAAGTCGTCCTAGGTTTGCGGATCGTATCCAAACCCTTCGACCTAAGGCTCTGATACAACTTGAAGGATATGGGATAATCCTCAAGCGCATCATGGAAGCGTGAGCGTCATATCGAGTACGTCGAAGAACGACTAGTCGAATTAGTTGTTCTATGCAGCGGAATTTAAAATTTTTTCATGCGATGAAACCACATGATCCAAGAACGATTCTCGGATCGTTTCATCTAGAACCAAAACAAGTATAAAAGAATACCTCTTGAAGCGTGGTTGACCGAGTCTCTACGAAAAGAGACCTCCTGTCTCAAGTCCAATCGTCGGAGAAGAAGCTTGCGAGCACGGGGATGAGTCGCGTGGTCCACGCAATCCAACGAGTTGATCCAAGCACGATGAACTCCTGATCTCGTCGTACGAGGTCGAATGTCTTCTTCGTGAGCGTAACACTCCAAGAAGACGGAGAACCGAAGAATATCGAAGCGGCTGCGCAGTGGCAAGGGCAACGATGGCTTTTTCCTCGAGGGTTTGGTGGACGGCCACCAAGGAGAGAGGGAGAGGGTTGATGTGTAGAATGAGAGAGAGAGATGTGATTCAAAATCATAGCCTTATAGAGCATGGTATGCCACTCTATTTATAGGGTTTTGGGATCCATGGATCTCAATCCATGGGATACATAAAATCAATGTATGAGATTGATTTATGTTTAATCCAATGGTCAAGATTGTTGTTGGTAAAAGCCAACAACTAATAATTTAATTTAGATCAAATATATTTGACAAATCAAATATAAATCAATCCTAAATTAAATCCATCAAATAAGGAGATTAACCAACATGGAGATTGTATCTCCCATGGATCATGGTGGACGGCCACCAATTTCCATATTGGTCATGGTGGCCGTCCACTTGATTCCAAGTGGGAGCAATATCATGAAATCATGAGATTGCATATCTCCATGGAAATCTCCATTATTTAATCTAACAACTTTTGTTGTGATTTATTCTTCAAAAATAATTCATAATTAATTTTGAGAATATTGCAATCTTGCCATTGGAAATTTGTGAATCATATTCACAACCCAAAACAAAATATAATTTACATTTTCAATTACTTACATAATGTGTATCCAATACACATCGATAATTAATTAACAAATATAAATTATAATTAGCTCTCTCTAATACATTATAAATCACATTTATAATATATTATGAATAATTGGATATTGCTATCGACATTATTTTTATCCACAATAATTAAATCACATTTAATTATATTAGATAATTTCTACATACATCAAGATAATTAAATCACATTTAATTATCATTCTCTTAATGCTTAGATGCATTTCAACTATGAAATTATTCTTGAACCCTTTCAAGAATAATGCGATTTCTCCGCAGATACTTGGAGATAAGGACAGGGTGATTGTATTGTTCCACGTATAGTGATTTGGATATTGAGATCACATCTCAAATCCAGATCTCACGGACCTCCCATAGATGCTTGATTAAATCAAGGCCGTAAACCTAATCTTCTCATTGCATCTGAATCTAATTCAGATTAATGTCCAGTATATAGACTAACATTAGGTCACTTCTCTATTGAGAGGAGTCACTAAAATCCAAACATGTTTCATCACTCCCTCGGAATGGAAGCATCATGGTTATACAATCATTTATGATCACATCACCCTCAGGTATTCCCAATACCTATACATCTTGCTTACTGGAAGACCTATGATCATCTTGAAGATATAGATCACTTTTACACTATCATCTTTAGGGTTTGATCACCAAGTTTATCAATCTTGGTCTTTAGGATTTGGTATAGATCATATGCTTTCACAAAGCATGTATATTACCTTCAAATTCATGTCATGCTTCTAAAGCATGACGACCATGCATGGAATTTGATCAGTCCCAATACCTCATGAGTGAGCTCATGTCTCCCGGTTCACAAGTGAACCTGTATGTTCCCTTTGAGAGATCGTATTACTCATATGTCCTTATATGCACACCATCTCGCCAGTGTATAGACCTTGGTTAGGTCATCAACCCATTGGTCTGCCAAATGTACATACTCAGACATATAGTAACACATCTGTCTCTGGTCAGAGGATTGATGCCTATGTTGTGACAGTATTGAACATAGATCTTTGGTTATCTCGATCTCGTTAAGTCAACCCATTGACTAAACTAATCTGACACCTCCGAATCACTATTCCCATGCAGAGGACCTGCATCAAGAGGTTAGTCAGATATCAGCCAAATGAGAAAGGATTGTCATCTCCTACTCAGACTAAAGATCATCACTTAATAATCATTTGATGATGCTTGATGAGTCCTCTATCTAACTCCTTAGATATTCATCGAAGCATCAACCTCTATGATTCAATCAATGAATCAACAACTGTATGATTATCAAGTTTGCCATGGCACATAACCCTTATTGTACAGAGGGTCCTTATAGTCCATTCATTCATTCAATCTCAGAAAGGGAGTGAAAAATAATCAATAACTTTTATTGATAAATCATTTATTACAATAACATTTATTGCAGGAATGGTTTGCCTCGGGCTCACATTGCTAACAATAAACCATTCACCTCTTGGATGAGTGGCAGAGGTGGAGAACAAGGCTCGATGTATTGAGGCTAGAACTCGGATGGCTGGCAGACAACCATTTGTGTCTGCGGTTATGGCGGATGCGGCTCGGGAGCCTGCACGTAGTATACATGTTGGATCGGGGGCTGACTGGGACTCGGGTATGGTGGTTGTTATTGTATTTCCTCCTTCTTCTCAGCTGGAGGCTCAGGTGCAGCTATCACTGCATTGCAAGCACTGATAGTATTCACTAGCAATTCCAGTTGCTTGGTGATGATGTCTATCTTGTCCAGTCAATTCATGCGTTGCTCAATCCCCGTGAGCTTCTCTAGGCCCTGCGACCTCTTCTCAATAATGTCCATTTTGGACAGGTAACTCCCGATAATGCTCAGGTCAGAGTTCTCACACCAGTCCACTTCATGAGTGTCCTCCACATTAACGTTCTTGCATAGGATCTGTGATTGTTGTGGAAATTGGAAGGAACAAGAGAGAAAAGTGTGGCCTCTCCTTCAACCATTTCCTCGAATATATGCCATACAGTGTCCTCGTCCTTGATAAGTGTGAACCTCCACAAGCAGTGTCAACCAAACGTTGACTACTTTCAGTGAGACCCACGAAGATGTGCTAGACCAGACTGGTCTTCAATTTGTCATGATGGGGGCATCTCTCTATCCGATTACTGAATCTCTCCTAGGCCTCGTGGATGGACTTTTGGGGTCACTGGGAGATGCTTGCTATCTTTGAGCGCATCAAATTGAGGTGGCCGAGAGGATAATCCTGGTGCAAAAATGTTGATTTCATATCCTCCCAAGTCATCACCCCTTTTCCCAAGTGATTGATCTAGTGTAGAGATTTGACTTGAAGGATGAAGGGGAAAGTGGTCATCTTGATTACATCCAACGGAATGTTGGGGTAATGATGGTGCTCCAGATGCATCCAAACTGTTGTATATGGATGTAGGGTGATAGGGTTCTCGTGGAAACTAGGGAGCAGAGAAAGGAGCTGAGGTTTCAGCTCGAAATATATGTGGATCTGCAGAATCTGAATCCACTCGGTGATGCGATTGGCCACAAGTTTGTTTGTCTGCTTCAGAGTGGGCTTCGGTTGTCCTCTCCTTTCTTCTCTCTCACCTCTACAACGTCCATCTACATAGTGGTAATATTCGTAATCAGTAATCTCATCATCATTCCTCCTGGGTTTCCTCCACTCTCTTCTGATCTCCTCCTTGGATCGTTTAACATCTCTGGAAAAGTGACTTGGGCAAGTGCTTGGTTGGTTAGATGATGTTAGATTACTTGAATAGAGGCTGGTAATTGACTGTTGACCTCGTTCTGACTCATGCCTCGCTCTTGGTTCTGCTCTAAGCTTGGATTTGACGGTCCCTTTCCTCTCACTTGGGGAGCCATTTCAGAATTAGAATCGTGCTGGGGCTCCTGATCAGATTGTGAATCTGCATTGGAAAATAGTATCACATCAATCCTCAGAAATGATGGAGCAAGTTCGAGATGAGAGTCTGTCTCGAACAAAGGATTTATTAGAGAAAGAAAAGTAGTGGAAGGAAGGAGAATGAGACAAGAGTCTTCTCGGTTCCCAAATCAAGTGAAAATAGGGGAGAACCAGGAGAAGTCTGCAGGGTCCATTCTGTCTTCTTGGAGATCACCCCTTATTCTGACAGATGTTCATCCCAAGGAATCGATGTAGTTATCGGTGGAGTTATGATTAAACCATTAAGGGGTTGACATTTTGAATGAAAAAAGGAATATCGATGAAGGATGAAGGAACAGTAATGAACGCAAAATAAAAGTATTGTATAATAGCAGAAGTAACAAAATTGTGCAAGTGCACGGGATTTCGATCTTTGGACCTAAATCTAAGAAAACAAACACCAAACGAAATCAGGTTCACAAACTCAACTCAATGTGAAGCCGTAAGAGTTAGACTGTTTTTATTTTTTCAGTTTTAGAGTTGTGATTTAAGAAAAAAAATTCACGAGTCCTTAACGGCTAGCCGCAGAGGAGAGCGTGTACTGCCAGAAAAGTATCCCATACTTGTTCCACCTCATTTGTTTCATATGATCTGCACTTTTTAAGGTCCTCAATACCAGTAATGGGTGGCTACTCGGCCAATAAAAAAGAGAAAGAAAGCCGATAGGCAAAACCACTACTTCCCACATAAGTGGGGTACTTGGCGCAATCCGATGAGACTGACACACCCATGAGGGTGTGGCCTAGGTTCAGTACTTCAGATCAAGTTAGATGCTCCATACAAGGCGGGAACAATGTCGTCAATAGGGCCCTACTCAATCACGTACGATAGAAGCGCCAATACTTCGTCGGTCCTAGGTGGTAGTTGAGGCAACCACAAATCGACTTTTTGGCTCTATTCCTTAAGGGTCGTGCCTTGTTCTGTCTAGAATGTACATGAATTCAATGAGGTCTCTATGAACCCCAAATAATGATGTCTACTACAACTTTTAATTAGGTTAAATTTCAATTAACATTCCTCTTATTTTTTGTTTTTCATTTTCATTTTTTTGAGTTTTTTCACTGCAAAAGCACCTAACGATTTTTTTATTTTCGCCCTACATGCTCAAAACCAGAGGGATTAAGCAAAAAAGTGATGCAAGTTGAATTAAGGATGGAAATCTCACCCTTGATTCTAAATGGTGAATGCAAAGATAAAATTACTTACAGCGCTTCTCAGCTCTCTCTCCATGTGTGATGCAATGCAAAAATTTATAAACCCATTCTACATGCATGGTATGCAAACGAAGAAATCATCCTAAATAGGAATTGTTATTATCATGAAGAAACAGATTCTAAATACCAAGAGAAGAAACCTAAGAGTCCGATCTTGGAGGCTCCTTGGTGCCCATCACAACGGGTCCTGCAAGCTTTGTATGGAGACCTCTTGCAACGTGTGGTTTCAAGTCTAAGTATTCAACAATTAATTTGAGCTAAGTCCAAACGTCAAGACTATAGTTACATGCAATATATTAGGTATTTGGCTTTAATTTATTCTGTTAAGCAATCCTAAAATGCTAAGGGCTCATTCCACAAAATAAATGAAAATAAGGTAGAAAGCACAAAATGTGGACACCAAAGAAAATAAAGGTGATGAAAACACGAGAAAACATAATGAGACCCCAAGTGAACAAACACTTGAAAACTAGCCCAAATGTCTAGAGTCCAGTCCACCCGTATTATTACAAATTAATAATGAAAAATAAAAATAACACTCTCTCACCAAAAATAAAAGAAAATGAACTATGATAAGAGCCTCTCTCTCTTTCCTTGCTCTCTCCTAGTGGTTAGCTAATGCAATAGCCACTCTCCTCGTAGCTTGGGTGTGTTAACCACCTAAGCGGTCGCCTTCGCCTCGAGGTCCCTCGCAAGAAAAAATATAAGAGAAGTGATTAGCACAATTAAGCTATTATGTCAAATGAAGAGAAAATAAAATAAGAAAAATAATGAAACAAAAATAACATCCAAAATCGATCCTATGCATTGCTCCCCAACAACAACGCCATTTTTCGAAACATGTTTGGTGAGGATGAAATGTAGTCTACATAAGGAAAGAGACACACTGTCCCTGAAGCGACCGCTCCCGAAATCCGAATCCAACAACTAGCCCACAAATAGATATTGCAGTGCAAAATAAATGTGGAGTCAAACTTTATTGGGATTTTTACACCCATAACCCTGAATAATTCTGCAATAACAATCATAACCCCACATAATCATGAATTACATGAGAAACCCCAGATTGTCACTCCGTCTCACACTCATAACCCTCTGTTAGTTTAATATGTTAACTCAATTATATGAATGAGTTAATCTCACAATTATATGATCTAACGGCTAGGATTATCCAAAAAAACAAAAGAAAAAAATAAATTACAAGGTTGCAGGTCGGTGGGGGGCGAGATGGGGGAGGGGCCTTCTCGATGGCTTCCGAGAGAGAGAGGAAGCTCAACACGGGTAATGTTGCAGGTTGGTGAGGGGCGTGTGGGGGGAGGGGGCCTTCGAGCAGGGGAAGGGTCGACATGTGGGTGGGGGGCAGAGCTTCTGCTGGCATAGGCGGGCAGGGACTAGGGGGATTTCGAGGAAGAGCGACGGAGGAGCTCCGCCCTGGGGGGCTTGCTGCTGGCGGGGGGGGGGGGGGGGGGCTTGTAGAGCTTGATGCTGGCAGAGGAGGGCAGGGACCGGGGGGGGGGGGGGGGTTTGAGCTCGACGGCCTTCGAGAGAGGGGAAGCACGGGTGTTTGCTTGTCAGAGAGGTCGAGCTCGAGAGAGGGGAAGCTCGGGCCTTTTCTTGTCAGAGAGGTCGACCTCGACTAGGGGGTGGTCCGAAGGTGATGACCTCGGCGGTGGGCTGGGAGGGAGGGGGTGGAGGCGCTGACGCAAGGCCTGCATGGGAGGAGGAGGTGGTGCTCGACAGGGAGAGAGGGGAAGAATGACATTTTTGCAAATAAGAATGAACATCAGGGGTAGTTTTGTATTTTTAACAGAAACTGTTACATATAACGGTTATCTCAAACGAAACATAACACATGGTTATGTCATGTAAGAGTTAAGCATTACTCGAGGTTTCTCATGTAATTCATGATTATGCAGGGTTATGATTGTTATTGCAGAATTACTCAGGGTTATGGGTGTAAAATTCCCAAATTTATTATAACACTATATAAAGCTATACTGTGGAAGTACATGTAGGTTATCGAACAATGGGATCAAGGGGAATAGACAACAAAAATGGGCAAAAAGACAATAAATGTTTTTGATGTTTTAATGGAGATTTTTTCATTTTTTAGTGGGTAATATTATTTAAAAATTTTTAGTTTTAAATTTTTATATTTTTATATTTTAATTTTTATATTTTTTCTTTTTATATTTTCAAATTTTTAATTTCCTTTTTCTTTTTAATTAGATATAAAATAAGTATGTATAATATCTAAATATAATATAGATAATAAAAATACAAAATAAAGATAAAATAAAGAAAATACCCTAAAGGACATTCCTTTTATTTTTTAAGTGTATTAAAAATATTTTTGGTATTTTTGATAAGAATAA
This sequence comes from Ottelia alismoides, assembly GCA_037367405.1. Classification (NCBI taxonomy): domain Eukaryota; kingdom Viridiplantae; phylum Streptophyta; class Magnoliopsida; order Alismatales; family Hydrocharitaceae; genus Ottelia; species Ottelia alismoides. The sequence continues at coordinate 224,520 of JAZKJV010011076.1, forward strand.
TAATATTATTAATAATATAAATAAATATAGCTATATGTATAGATGCATGATTTTATGTTTATAATAGCTATAAATACTCAAAAATATCAAAATAAAATGTTCTTATCTTGTTTATATTTTCTCTGCTTTTGATATCTTTCTAGGATTTTTTGCTAATTCATTGTATTTTTAATTAAAAAATGTCCAAACAAAGACTTAATATAATATTTCTAATTGTTTTAGGATTTAAAAATAGATAAGTAGCTCAAAAATTTCCAAAACTAATTTAATATATATTAAATATAATAAAGAAAATTCAGAAATATAGGGTTTTTAATATTTTTTATAATTTTTATAGGGTTAGAAGGGTTCTGCCTTTTTTTGTTTTTCTTTTGAATTTGTTATTGATTTTTGCTCGGTAGGTGAACAATACAGTAATAAATAACCCATAATTTGTTTAGAAATTTTCAACACATTTTTCTAATTTTTATAGATTTCTTAATACAATCAGAGAATAAATGCAATGTTTTTGGATTTTAAAATATAGGAAATAAATTGAAAATTCCCTACGAAAAATATATGTGATTTATGATATTAATAGGCACTTGAATTAAATTTCCTATAAATTTTAAATGCAAGATGGTATTTTTATTGCAAGGATAAACAAAATAAAATTTCAATACTAGCAGGGACTGAAATGCAAATACAAATAAATAAAAATGCAATTGGTAACAAAAATATAAAGTTCAAGGGCTTATGAATAACTTTCCCACAAATATTTAATTCATTATGCGCTTACAGTGGTATAAATGCTATTTACAAAATATGATGGGGTACACATGCAAATTAAAAGGTTTTAAACTTAAATACAAAATTTCTAGATGAAACAATAACACACAGGAACAGAGGGGTCCCTGCAAAAAGCCCACAACCTTACATGTATGGGCATGTGAGGTGACGTGGAAAGAGACCTAAGTACAAATACAGGAAGTACATGGGCCTACAAGCAAAATAACCAAAACTTTTTACACTACATATAAAAGTTTATGGATTAAAAATAAAATACAAAAGAGGAGGGAGTATAGGGAAAAATGACCCCCTAAAGGCACTATCAAACGGCTTGATGTGTCCCACTTGACATGCGTGGTGTTCCCAACTATGGATGATAGTTCGACGCTGAGCGATTGGGATTAGATTGTCACTGATGATCCAACGACTTGTGATGCTTGCATCCAATGATGGTTGTGCAATCTAGGGCTCCTCGACGATCCAACAATGGAGAGCTCTGGAGGAAGAACATGGAAGAATGCCTACTTAGGCAAACTTCGATTCACTCCTTAAAGCATCTCTGGCAATCTCTAGCTCCGTGATGCGGTGAAAAACCCTCTTGATAGTCGTAAGGTGCAGTTGGAGGCTTCAGAATAGTCCGAGGGTCACCGGAGTGATCCTTGGAGGTCAAGGAAGAGTCGAAGCTCCACGTACCTTGACCTAGACAAAATATGACCAGAAAGAGGTCTTTGACCTCCGATACTTGCAAGTTTGGATCAAAAAAGAAAGAGGAAGGTGCCAGAAGTGTTATTGAGCGAAAATGAGTGAGGATGGAGGCGAGCGGAGGCTCACCGGTATACGTTGGAGAAAAAGAGACAATTCCCTGATCCAGCGAGGATCAGGTTGAATGATGGTACTTGAGATGTTCAGAACTAGAAGGGCAAGATGATGAGGATGTCAGGTGGGTCGAGGAACATCCAGAGAACAGTGGGATAGTGGCCAGGGCAGAAGCTCCTGCGAACTTCTATTTGAGAATTTTATGGAATAAAATGCAAAAGCAAGCTAAATTTAATCCTAAACTAGACTACATATGGATCTAGGAATAAAAAGAGCTAGAGAAACTAGGGTTCGATCTGAGAATGGGAGAACCATGGTGGAGATCTGCTAGGCTACTCCGACGATGCTTGGATCTCCTCCTACCATCTTCTTCCTCCACGCCAAGCTCTAGGCAGAAGTAGCTTCTGTCCCAGCAACCTCGAGGACCAGAAAGCTTGGGGATTTTGAAGCAAAAGTGGTATCAAAAATTCAAAGAGGACGGAGGAGGTGTATATGTACAAGGACTCTTTGACTCGAGAGGAACACCTGATTCAACGATCCTAAGATCAAGGAATCATGGTGGCGTGAAAGTGCATTCACTGAGGATCAAAAGTCAAGAAGAGATCAAGCCAAGAGGATGAAAGGAAATTGGGAAAATCAAGGAAATCATGTGGTCACTAAGGCTACAAGACCTACGGTTGTAGAGGGCTCAGTTGACGGGCAGGTCAACCGAGGCCGCAACCTAATTGGTCAACATAGGCCATAACAAGACAAAAAAATAAATAAAAAAAGAAATCACAATAAAAAATTAAATGATTTATTTAATTTTTGATTAAAACACAAAAAGTCTTTAATATATTATTTAGTATTTTAATCTGATTTTTATTCATTTTTGCAAGTCAATTCATGGTATGTTAATTTTACATGTGCATTTATAGGTATATTTACCTATGTATAATGTATTTTATTTTAATTTTGTATTTTGGATTTTATTATTTTATGTATGTAATTTATATATGTACAACTTATTTTAATATATATATAAATACATTTTTATTGTATTTTTCCGAATTTATGTAAACACTTAAATACATAGGTATATTTATTATATAAGTATATGTATATATAATTTATCTATATATTTGAATTTACTTACTTATTTTATTGTATTTTAGTTGTTTTCATTTATTTTAATTATGTACATGTATTTCATATATTATTTACAAAATTATAAAATTTGAAATAGTGAAAACTATAAGGAATAAATAAAATGATTATTTTGTTTAGATATTGTACAATAGGGGTCCAAAACGTAACTTTTGCATGTTAACTCAAAACTGAATAAAATCACCTTCACTAAATAGCTAATTAAAAGTTATATATAATTAAAAATGATTTTGGTGAATTTGGAGTTCATATGGAGAAGATACAGGTCCGTGAAGTTTGGATTTTGACTTTTCATTTTGAGTGTGTAGAGCATATTGTGCATTATTTTTACATGGACTATAATTCTTATTTTTCTATCTATTTTTATCTACATCTTTTATATACAAAGTTTATTGATTTGATGTATAAATAATAGAGAATAAAATAGGTCCCATATTGACCTTATTGATGAATTGAAAATTAAGGTTTATTGTATTTATTGACCCTTATCTCCCCTTACTTTATTCCTTGTTGACCCAATCATAACGATGCCTAGGTCTCGGGGTTAGGGTCATTCAATATCTATGGTATTTTATTTTTCTTAATTCTTTTATTTTAGCTTTAAATGTAGTCTTTTATACAAATTTTATACAATAAATAATATAGACTTTTTTATGTAAAATAATGTTATATACATGCATTTAGCTAGGGTTTAATGGCTAAAATGAAAGAATAAAGGTGATGAAATGGAGATTCATCACCTACCCTTATTCCACCTTATTCTCCTTATTCGTATCTTTCCAGTCGGACAGAGAATAGACCCTTGTTCTCCTTATTCCACATCCTTATTCCTGAACCGAATTCCCCTTAAGAGTGTTATGATCATAAGAGAATCCCAACTTTGGGATTGTAAGGTGATCGAAGAACCAAGTGCAATACTACTGAGCGGAACCTTTCAACTTCTTCACAATAGAAGGTGAAAAATAATTGTTGGTAGAGGATGTACATGATGACACTTGCGAATGATAGAAGATAACAAGTTACACTTGTCATCCGTTGAAGTATAACCTTTCTGCATTTGAGACAATGGTGAATCACTAGAATAAAGATTATTTAGGTTCGACAGACATGTTGAAATTAATAGACGCCTACTGATGAGGCCAGATAGATTTCATTCAAAGATGTAAGCGAGAATCCTTGAAATATGCTTAAGATGATGAAAATCAAAGTAAATTTTCGGCTCTCAGAAAATTCTATTATTAAGATATTGAGTAAAACATCTGAATACAGAATTTTAAGGTAATGTTAAAAAGTGAGTAACTATGATTCATTGTTCCTGGTGTACTAGTTAGCATCTAACATTATTTAGACATGAAAAACGAATGTAATGATAATGATTGTTACTGATCAAAGTGTCTGCGTAGGGTCCAAAGAATGTTACTACAGTCATGCGGGGCCGATCCTGAGGGTAACTTCGGGTGCAATGTCTTAAGGCCCGTCAACTTTAGGAGATCATCTTTACATGTGATCCAATCTTTAGTTTAGGAAACATCTTCTTTTATATAAATCAGAGTGTAATAATATCTTAGTTAATTATATTAATTACATTTAATATACTTAATTTGTAAAGCCAAAATAACTCATACTTTCTAAGGCCCACTATTATCCCTTCTTCATCTTTTTTGAATTTTCCTAATGGAAAAACCATCACGACATGTTACGTTCCAATTTCTTATACATAAATTCAATAGTTTTTATTATTGTTATCATTGCCATTTAGTTATTGATAGATCCCATGAGAAACTCCATTCATATTACCCTTACTTTTCCCTATATCATTTACAGAGAATGGATGCTCCTTCCATGCTTTTGTATAAGGTCCCATTTATTTTCTTTTATGTAGGGCCCACGAAATGTCTGGAATGCCACTACAGTCATGGTTTGAAATATTGGTGAAATTCGATGATGTTTCAATATCACCGACATGGCAATGTCTAAAGGTGGTGATGTCCTTTTCTCAAATGTTGGCAATCTATCACCAATATGTTAGTGATATATCATTATATGTATGTGTGTGTATGTCAGTGATATACCACCAAGCCCACTTCACTTTTGACGGGAAATGGTGCCAATTTGAGCTCCATTTTGCCCATATTGCTTGAGTTACATTCACATTTGACATATATGTTAGTCATAATATATATTATACATCTAAACATAAAACTTGATGGAAGGCTTTGCCTGTCAACATTCGAGGTTGTCCAATAAACATTACAATGTGTGTAATTGAGCTAGCATGTTACGATTTAATGTATCTCAAGATTCTCAAAACAAATAGGGAATATGTAGTTTATATAATATTTAATATGCATATTTTTAATATATGTTTAGTTTTATATTTTTTAATAATACAGTTACATGTTTAATTGTAGTTTTACTTTTGACGAGGATTTCTTTTCAACCTATTTATGTGGCAAGTATTCTTATTATTATATTATAAATTTGTAGTTTGCTAGAGTGTGTTATCCATCTAACTTTTGCATGCCTTATTGAGTACTACATATCAGCATGTGCGGTGATTATGATGACAATACTGCTAGTAAACTTGTATTTAGACCTTTATTTTAGCAAATCCATGTGTGCTTCTATCTTATTTATTGATAAAAAAACATATTTAAAACTTTAATTTCCAAAAAAATCAAATTTCATGCGCATTTCCCCATTTTTGGCCAACTTAAACGAAATATCGGCAAATATAGACAATACTTCACTTCCCCAGGTTGGTAAAATGCCAATAAATCAACATTTAGGGCCATGACTTCGGGACAAAATGAGGTCGAAATCTTCCATGAGTAAGCTATTGAGAAAAAAAATTGTAGTGGGTTTCTGAGAAGAGTGGAAGAAAAGAATGAGAAAGATGATTTTTTTTATTTTACTAGTTTGTAAAATTGTCTCAGTTGGTAGACTGAAAGAATCGGTAGTCCATTAAAAAAGTCATTCAAAAAGAGAGAAAAAGTCATATAAACATTAGGTATACATCAAGCTATGAAATGATCTGTCGAAATAGTAGACACAGAAAATAAATAGCTAGCTAAGAGAGAAAATAGTTGACTAAGAAAAAATACAAGGTGGCTGATAACGAAAACCAGTGAATTGAATGAAATCCTGAGAGTGAATAATAGGCTATACATTATAAACAATGATTAAATAAGAAGAAATGTAGTCGTTTAATAAGAGTACTGGTTGAATAAAAACTAAAAAGTCATATAAACAAACCCTTTTGTTAAGTCTAACAATATTACATAGAGAAACTAATTAAAAATTTACTAGAAGCTAGATAACATCAAACAACTACAAACTTTCGTGTGACATTGACTGCTCTTGTTCTGGTCAAGTTTAAGTTTGTCGAGGTCCATAAGAATTTCTCGAAACTACGTATCAAAGTTCCGATGAATCCCATGTTGATAGTTCTACTGGTGGACCATCCAAAAATATAAGTTCATGAAATTGGATTTAACGTCAGATGCACTCCACTATGGAGTTCACTTGGAAGGTTGGTTAGAGCTTCCTCCAAAAATGGGTGCTCTGGTTGTTGTAGCTGTTAATTATTCTCCTTCCTATTATTCGTCATAGCTATCTTATTTTTCATCCAATTCTTGACCAATATCCATCAGAGTAATGGCCTTCTTCTTAAAAGCATTAAGTATATTGTCTTGGTTCAGTTGGTGAGGTTGATCAGGTGATGGACACAGATATAAGTGCGAATACACCAAGAGGTAAAGCTCCATAAGGAGGTAAAGTCTGTTAGAGATGTGAGCCTATGTCCAACCATTTCCATAATAAACATTATTGTAAATTATTTATGAACAAAAGTTTTTGATTTATCCACTCCCTTTCCAAGATTATAATATGCATGCACTTATTGGATCCTTTTGTACGAATAGGGCTATGTACCTTGACCATCTTGAGATCATACAACTGTTGATCCAATTACTGGATCATAGAGGTTGGTGTTGGGTTGAATATCTAAGGTATTAGATTGAGGACTCAATCTCACAATCGAATGATTATCAAGAAGAGATCTCCAACCTAAGAAGGAGATAGAAATCCTTAGTCTAAAGGTTGACATCCAACCGACCTCTTGATGCATGTCCTCATCATAGGAAAAGAGATTCGAAAGTGTTGGATGAATTACGTCAAAGAGGACTTAGTGAGATCTAGATAGCAAAGACCTATCTCTTATATTGTCACGGTATAAGCACAAAACCTATGACTGGAGACATATGTGTTACTATATGTCTGAGTATGTACATTTGGCAAACCATTAAGTCGATAACCTAATCAAGGTCTACACCAGTGTGCTAGTATGCATATAAGGGCATATGAGTAATACGATCTCTCAAAGGAATCATACAGGTTCGCCTTTGAACATGAAGACATGAGCTTACTCATGAGATATTGGGATAAACCAAATTGCATCGATGGTTGTCTTGTTTTGGAAATAAGACATGATTTGTAGGTATGATATATGATTTTGAAAAGTATATGATCAATACCAACTCTCAAAGATCGAATGAGAAACTTAATGATAAAACTCCGAAGAAGATAGTTAAAACGAAATTAGAGCTTTAGTTTTATTCACGGTCTTCTAGTATGCAAGATGTACGTGTATTAGGAATACTTGAGAGTGATGCGATCTTAATTAATTATACACCATGACACTTCCATTTCGAGGGAGTGATGAATTATGTTTGGATTTTAGTGGCTCCACTCAGTAAATCGGTTATCCAATCTTTGTCAAAATGTTGTACATTGTACTGAATCGGATTTAGCTACAATGAAAAGATTTAGATAATGTTGTTTGATATGATTAAACAATACTAAGAGGATTTTAGATCAAGATATGAGACTGGATTTCAATGTCCAAGTCACTACACATGGATTATACAATTACATTGACCTTGTCTCAAATTATTCACAGATAAGGCACATTATCCATGAAAGAGTTTGTGGATTATTACGAAAGAAATGAAATCCAATCATTAGGCAAAGTAAGACAAATTGGAAAATTAAACCGGGTTTAGTATCCATGACAAAATGAATGTGGATAGTGATATCAATATTAATTTTTAAAATAGTATGGATAAGATTCGTATTATTTTTTTGAGATTTATTTGTGAATAGGATTCAGAAATTATATTATGTATGTGAACTAGATTCACATTCCATTGTAAATGTAAATATAATTAATATTTTTTTGACTAATGAATAAGATTCATAACTAATCAATGGCCAATTTGTAAATGTTGAAAATTATTTTTAATTATGAGGAAGGAAGTTGGATCATTTTTTTGGATTGTGGGAGCAACACGATTCATCCTCGTGCCCACAAATGTTGTCTATGTAGGGTCGGATTTTAGACATGAGGTCTCTTGCTTTAGAGGAGAGGGGATCACAAACACGCTTCAAGAGGTAATTTTATACTCATGTGAACTTGATGAAACAGATTGGGAAAGTTGTTTCCCAATCCATGTGGTTTCATCTCTTTAGATTTTTTAAAAAATTACGTTGCTATCTATCTCTTTGTTTGATAGGATGTGTTTAGACCTTCACTCTTGATGAATCTCTGATTTATTATCACATTTCTTATTAATTATCTTCATTTCTTAAACTTATCAGTTGAATCCATCACTTATTATCCCTAATTAAGAAATTAACTGTAGTTCATAACTAACCCTATTTATTGTATATAATTAACACTATTTTATTTCCTTTTACTTCTTTTATTTTTATTAAATACCAAAAATCCATGAAAAATAGATAAATATTGCACATTTTTGTTTTGACATTAAATATAAATTAGAAATATAAAAAAAACAAAAGAATTAAAATCAAGTATTTTTTGTCATTAAAAATGCTTCAAAAAATTGGGGTTTGTACATATGACTTATTTTGGTTTTTTATTCAATATGAAACTTGTAGATCTCATTGAGATCTACAACTTTCATGTTTTGCATTTTTTTAGTTCAACTTGTAAGTATTTCTTTTTTATTTATCTTTGATTTTTCTCTTTTCCTTAATTCCCATTGGGCGATGTGGTGCCTCCTAGGCCATCCACATGGCCCGACCCTTTGTCCGCATCCACCCTCCTCAGGAGAAATCCAATCACTTTGATCAAACGCTCTTGATTCACCCACGACCGCACTAGTCCACAACTGTTAGATCTGATCCTATGATCAGATCTAGACCACCCGCGTGCGCTTTACCCTCAACCCTTGGATCTGCAGATCCAATGGTTGAGGTGTTGTCCCATACCTTGTAACAGTCTCTTCTTGGCTCACACTCGTCAACACCCCTATCCTCTACCATTTCTCCCTCTTACCCCACCTCGCCATTCTCCTCACCAACCAACCCTTGACGTAGCCCTACCCTCCTTTCTTGCGCACCTTTTAATGATCCACGACCTAATCCCTAGGGTAGAGTTCGACCATTACAAGCCTCACCTTCCACCATTAGTAACAGCCACCCCACCTTCTTCAAAACATCCTCCTTCGACCATGAATCCTTGGTCCACCCATTACAGTAGGCTACAGTCGGCCCTCCTCCTCCTCTTATGATAGAGGATGGAGATTTGGAGGCATTTCGATGGCTGGCGGTTGCGGTGTAGACCATTGGCCATCCGGCTTTGGCACGACGTCACTTGATTGATGTTCGAGCTCTCTAGCCCAGTTGCACATATTGAGCGAATATTGGAGTTTTACTCAAAGCTCAGCCCAATCCCTTCGACCATCTATGCATCTTCTTTAATATCTAGGTAATGCATCTTTTAGTTTTATTTATTTTCTCCCCTTTATTCCGCACACATAACCATCTTCATTGTCACTTGAGAGGCTCTCGAGCTTTATCGTAGGTCCACAACCCACGCGGATGCTTCAGATCCCATCCCCTCTCCGACAGAACCCTCATCCATTCCAGGCATTCATCTCCGGCGATGCTAGAGATGAACCCATTTAGGGCTCACACCTTCTTCGCATTGCAGTCCTCCAATTACCTATTAGCATACACGCACATGCTTCGACTACCACTTCTTAACCATCTTGCATGTTCAATTCGTCAATGGTCAGACTTTGGGCGGAGATCTATTCTAGTGCTCTACCTCCGACGATGCACATCACCATCGACTTCCATAAGGTCCAATCCAACATCCCCTCCTCCATCAGGCCTTCTTTGCCAAGCTTCTAGGAAGCTTCTTGGAGCTCCAGCCGACATGAAGGAGTTCCAAGCACCTCGTCGGAGCTCCATTTACGCCACTGCATCACGACAGAGGTGGAGTGTCTGTGAGATATATGCACTGCTGGATGTCGCTATTCCGTTGCTGATCCAACGACACTTGAAGCGCCACGTTGCCCACTCGAGGCGCATTAGGTTCGGTGGAGCCGAGCCTTTTCCGAGTCAGCTTCAACCACTATGTGGCCCGAGCCACATGCAATGGACCCGCACTTCTGCTTGAGCCTCCATCCACGTGTGTAGCACGTGTCGGCTTGGAAAACTACATCCATGTTCCACATATCCTCCATATTCACATACAGGTCCAAGTGTGCATGGCTCACGTGTCACACTAGGGAAAATTGCACCAAAGTCCTCCTGGGTTTTCAATATTGTAGAAATGCCCCTCTAGGGTCCAGTTTGCGAAGTTTTCTCTATTTATTTTTCATGTTATCTTTGTAGTTATGCCCTTACACTCTTTCTTGAATATCTTTAGCATATGGACTCCAATTTCAGTGATTTCAATTTCATTATTTTGCTTGTTTAGTTCTCTAGCTAATATCATGTTCTAATCCATGATTTGACACTTATAAAAGTACGATTATTATTCAAGATATAATTTATCTCTCTTCTTATGTATTTACATGCCATTGATTAATACTGGATTAATTTTTATGTGTGAATAGTCATGAAATTGAAACTAATGTTATGCTTATCTTACAGATTATTGAGGGGCGTAATTGTACATATTACTTCATGTAAATACTTGTGTACATGCCACTTATTCTGTTGCATATGATCTTTAATTAACTTGCATAAAACTCTAATAAAAAATGCCTGCGTCCCATTTTTGTAGGTTTATCTACTTACACCTTCTTTGTTCCGCTTTGCATTGTTTCATCATTTTGCATTTTATTATAGATGTTCTACAATATAGATTGCATGATTATTATTTTGCATACATCATAGTCTTGTATCCTCGTGGTGCTTCATTGTGTCATTTTTGTCTGCACTATTTGTGTGTTGCGTTCTGGTTGTGCATCGTTCACCTCGGTATATGATTTAATCACTTAATTAGAGTATTATCATATTTTTAATCAAGTAGATATATTGTATCCCTATGTTCGACCTTTAGTACTGATGAATAACTAATCAACTAAGATAATCAGTGCTCATTATAACATGAGCCAATCAACAATAAACAGAACCAAGTCAATGATCTCTACAAGAAGGACACGTCTTAAATTTATAACCTGGGCAAGTCTAGAGTCAAACACAGGGATACAAGCAATTCTCTGAATTAATCCAGGTGTCAAATATCTATTAGAGAGATTTCTAGGCTGTCTATATCAAGCACGTACAACAAACATAATGCATGCAATTTTCAAATCATTTTATGCATTTATATTACATGGGAAAACTATAATGCAATGAAAAACTAACTAAATGCACAACACATAAATATGTTCCTGATTAAGAAATTTAATAGCTTGTGAAATCAATAATTACTTAATGTGCAATCAAGCTGATCTAAATGCCATTCAACAAAGCATGATTTGATTATTAGGCAAAGATAAGATTGAATAGACATATTGTACTCTCTAAATAATTAAGTATGTATGATAGGTCAAATCAGGAATGAAATGCACAACATGAAAGAGCATAAAACCAGCTTTAAAACAACATTGATTTCATTAAAATCAGATACCGGGTTCACAAGATATTAAACAAACATCACAAGGGCATATATGCAATAAAAACTATAAAGTTTTAGTACAATATATCTAAAATGGAAAAAATTTTAATTACAGAAGGCCATTAAGGTTTAGTTATAAATTCACCATTTTCAAAGGGGCTTATATGTAATTTGAAGAAGTCAGCGGGACGATAATGCAAAATTTCCACCTCATGTGTGTCAACGTGTGACGTCTGGGCCAAAATGAAATTATACAAACAAATAAAGGTTAATCTGTAATAGTTTTCAACTCACGTGTAGAGAGCATGTGATCGATTGATGAATCAGTGATTCATCACTTCAAAAGTCAAAAATAGAGCCTTGTTCCCGAGTAAATAGAGGCATATTTCCCTTTATAAAGCATAAATAGCATTCATGCATACATACATAATACATGCATTTTAGCAGTCCATTTGCATTTAAATAAGAAGTCAAAATCCCTTGTAAAAAAATCCACTTACCAAAATAACCTCTTCCTTATAATATGTACTCCTTAGTTAATAATATAGGGAAGAAAGTCAGAAATCCCCCTTGTAAAATAGCCAATAAAGCCCTAGAATCCCTGGATCAGAAAATACACATAAATCCTTCATACAAACTCCGAAATAGGTCTACTCACTCTTAGAATACTACACATTAAAAGACCTTTAAAATGAGACTAATTTCATCTAATTTGGAGCTCGTATGAGAAAGTTGGGTTTTTTTGGGCCTCTTTGTATACTACATGTATGTATATTTGTATTATTATATTTATGTATCATATTTGACCTCATTTCCGTCTTTCGTCAACATGAAACTTGTAGATCTCATCGAGATCTACAACTTTCATGTTTGGAGTTTCTCCAAATTCGGCTCCCTCTTCTCTCTACCTTCATTTTTTGGTCCAGCCAATCACAGCAGGCCACGTGGCGCCCTCTCGTTGCGCCACGTAGCCCGCTGTCCTTGTCTCATCCGCCCGCAGCCACAGCCGTTGGATTTCCTTCCTAATCCAACGGCCAAGCCTTCTCCACGCGCACTCTGATTTCCAGGCGTCTGATCTACCTTGGCCTTTGATCTCATCCGCTCATTAGCGCTTTAATCTCATCACGCCACGTGGCAGCATGTGCGCCCTTCGATAGCGCATTCATCTCTTCATCTGAGCCGTTAGCCCCGCAGGCACCTGGACCACCCGATTAAACATCCGACTCTTATCTTAGCCATCCATCGGCGTCGAGTCCTTAGCGCACCACGTACCCTATATACCATTTTGATAACCGTCTCGCACCCTTGGTTAATTCGGTCACGTTAATGTCCAAATTAAGTTAAAGTGTTCGTTGCTGTCGGATACGAGAGGGTTAATAAAAAAAACCACTATTAATTAATGTCAAGTTAATTTCAAGCGGCAATATTTTTTTTTACTTGGTGAAGTCCAAGGTCAAACTCAGGGAGGCATATGTCTCCTTAGGTGAATTTTAGCAAAGTCGAGTGTTGGATTTTCAGGGAATAATTTTTTTTGTTCTTTTTCAATTTCTATGCAGGACACATGCAGTCAGCAGACCAATATGAAGTTAATTCAATTAAGATAGCAAATGAAATCCAAAAATTCTAAAAATTGGCTAGATGATTCATGATGATAAAAATGACCTACCCTAATTTTTTTGGAATTTTTAGACACTAAATGAATTTACTGTGAATTAAAAATGCAGACAGGGTGATTTTCACTTATAAATTTTTAATAAATAACAAATCACAATTTTTTCAGGAGACCTAGATAGCTCTAATGATAAGGAATCCAGGAAAATTGACAAATCTTAATTTCAATGTGAGATGAATTTACTAAAATTAAAATGGGAAAATCACTCAACAATTTAAATAGGCCTCGATATGCGTGAAAATGACATGAAATTTTTATGGCATGTTAAGTTCACTGTCCTAGAGCTACTGTGAATTTTTGAGGATTTTTGGAATCGCAAAAAATAATTAGAAATTAAAAGGTATCGCTGGGTAAAATATTCCACAAATCAACCAATTAATTCATTTAAAAATATGCTGTAATTACAAAAATATGATACGTGGCACACTAGATAAAGGACAAAGTTCTCAACAAAATGCAACTTTTAGAATTTAAAACTATTGTAAAATGCAACCTAGAGATGTGTGCAAACACAGGGGTGTAAATGCAATACAGGAAAATAAAATTACATAAAGAAAATATGTTGACAGGGACTTAAGTGCAAATACCTATAATGCGGGGGACTGGAGTGCAAATTCTCCACAAGGCACGTGCTCCTCACATGGGGTCTGCTTCACAGGGACTGATTTGCAATATCTGAACGTTCCAGGGGCCTCTGTGTAAAATTCCCAGGCCGCACGTGCTCCTCATGTGGGAGGCCTAGGCTCGGGTAGCTGCGAAGACTCGGGGCTCGGCTCGGGCGCTTCTGGAGGTCTGGAGTGAGGCTCGGGCGCTTCTAGAGGTCTGGAGTGAGGCTCGGGCGATCCGAGCCTAGGCTCGGGGAAGAGGCTCGGACCGTAGCTGCGTGGCACGCTGTGGACCCTTGGATCGAGCTCGATCCAATGGATGTCGGTGAAGACTCGTGGCGAGACCTCAGACCGTTAGATCTAAGTTGATCCAACGGCTCCTGGCTTCGATGGAGATGGCGACGTGGCTCGCTGCAAGCCGTTTGATCACTGGTCGATCCAACGGTGGAGTGATGAGCTGGGCGCTGCTACGTGGACGTTGTGGGACCGTTCGATCAAGATGATCGAATGGTGGCTGGACCTCCGTCCTCAACGGCCCTCCGCCTCCTGCAGAGGACTTGGCGGGGCTCCGGCAAAGGGGTCGTCCCTCCGCCCGTTCCTCCTCACGTCGATGAAGCTCTCCGATTGCTCGGAGCTATCCCAGAAGATGCTCAAAGGTGTGGTGAAGATAATGGTGGCCTCAGGAGCTGGAGATAGGCGGTGGAGCACGACGGTGGCGAAGCTCAGGAAGAGCTCCGGCGAGCTTCCGATCAGTGGACGAAACAATACCTGCAAATGTTAGAAATAGAGCCGAAGCTCGTGCGTGCACTCGTGGAGGAGTGAAGGTGATCGGAGAGGCCTAAGGGGTACTGAGGTGGTCTGGCGAAGGAGCTCCGGCCAAGTGGTGGAGCTGGAGCTTGCTGGAGGATGAAAGGCATCGTTGGAGGGCGTGAAGGTACCCGCGAAGATGGGAGCTCCGACGCGGAGCTCGGAGGAGTGAAATGGAGGCGAGCAAGTAGCCGTAGGCGTCGAATAAAAAGAGAAAAAAAACGAAGAAATGAAGAGAAAATCAAGAAGGGATGGAGGCGTTCACCTGGGGATTGGAGCTCTTCTTTGAGTTCCAGGTCGTCGCTCGAAGGGCCGGTGGATCCCTGAGTTCGAGCAGCTACGCGGAGGGTGGCTGCGACACGGCGGCGGGTGCCGTGGATCTCGCCAGAGAAGACGCCTGTCTTCGCTCGAAGAGACGGTCAATTGCTGTCACCAATCGAGAGCTCTGAGCTCGGGGGTTTCTCCTGTAATGGCGGATGGGGATGAAATTGGCCGGAGAGGGGGTATTTAAAGGATGAAGGTCTCGGTTGGAATGGAGATGGGGCGAGGTTTATGGAGTTCGTGGGAGAGAGCTGGAGGTCGACGTGGGTGATGGAGTGGCTGGCGAGGATCAGGGATGAGTGGGGGTCATCGTGGAGGGTGTGGTGCTCGGCGACGGTGGAAGGAGCGCTGCCAAGAATAGGAAGGGGGTGCCCCTCCCGCAAGGCAGAGAACGTGGGAGAGAGGGGCTCCTGAGGTAGGAGACGAAGTCTCCACCGTTGGATCTTGATCCAACAGTGGTGATCAAGGTGGAGAGTAGCGGCTGGATGAAGATCTGGCCGTGGCGATCTGAGGGTGTAGTGGGCGCCACGTGGTGCGCTAAGGACTCGGCGCTGATGGATGGCTAAGATAAGAGTCGGATGTTTAATCGGGTGGTCCAGGTGCCTACGGGGCTAACGGCTCAGATGAAGAGATGAAGGCGCTATCGAAGGGCGCACACGCTGCCACGTGGCGTGATGAGATTAAAGCGCTAATGAGCGGATGAGATCAAAGGCCAAGGTAGATCAGACGGCTGGAAATCAGAGTGCGCGTGGAGAAGGCTTGGCCGTTGGATTAGGAAGGTAATCCAACGGCTGTGGCTACGGGCGGATGAGGCAAGGGCAGCGGGCTACGTGGCGCAACCAGAGGGCGCCACGTGGCCTGCTGTGATTGGCTGGACCAAAAAATGAAGGTAGAGAGAAGAGGGAGCCGAATTTGGAGAAACTCCAAACATGAAAGTTGTAGATCTCAATGAGATCTACAAGTTTCATGTTGACCAAAGATGGGAATGAGGTCAAATATGATACATAAATAAAATAATACAAATATACATACATGTAGTATACAAAGAGGCCCAAAAAACCCAACTTTCTCATACGAGCTCCAAATTAGATGAAATTAGTCTCATTTTAAAGGTATTTTAATGTGTATTATTCTAAGAGTGAGTAGACCTCTTTCGGAGTTTGTATGAAGGATTTATGTGTATTTTCTGATCCAGGGATTCTAGGGCTTTATTGGCTATTTTACAAGGGGGATTTCTGAGTTTCTTCCCTATATTATTAACTAAGGAGTACATATTATAAGGAAGAGGTTATTTTGGTAAGTGGGTTTTTTTACAAGGGATTTTGGCTTCTTATTTAAATGCAAATGGACTGCTAAAATGCATGTATTATGTATGTATGCATGAATGCTATTTATGCATTATAAAGAGAAATATGCCTCTATTTACTCGAGAACAAGGCTCTATTTTTGACTTTTGAAGTGATGAATCACAGATTCATCAACCCCCTATACTTAAACCTTGCTCGTCCCTGAGAAACTAAATGAAATGCAAGAGTGAAATGATTTTGGGTTCCATACCAAAGTCATGAACAAAAGTTAAAAATGGAGCTTGACTCAACCTTTGGATTAATTGTGTAGCGGAACCTTATTTGGACCTGAACTTAAGACCTAATAGACTTCAAGTTCCACAAGTCTTCTATTCAAGACTTCTCAATAGTCAGGTCAGAACAAATCCTCAAACGCAAATTTCTGATGACTATGATTCTTACTTGTATTGTGTAAGTGGGGTATAGCTCTCCACATCAGAAATGGCTCGGAAGCATCCTCCTCTAACAAGGTAACTCAATAACCCGGTCCAGTAACTCTTTCCTCGAGGAGCGGGGTATTCCCTTCTAAGTTCAAGTGCGACCAACTCAAGAGGAGGGGGTAGAGAAAAGAATGGACGGTAGCCAGTGTAGCTACCTATCCCGGGATGCCTGACCAGTGTAGCCAAGTCATCCAGCTGCATTTTCTTTGCTAATATACATACTCCGACAGGTATTATTTTTTCACTTGGACCTGTCTGATTTTTTTTGGAGTTCTTGCATTTTTTTCTGGAACTATATACAAGGTGCAACATGTACATCAGGAGTTTTTCCTCTTGAGCTAGTAGACTATCCCTCTTTTGAAGCATTATTGCAACCCACAGCATCCCGTCCTTAGATGTCAATACCACCAGACTAGGTTGAGATGCATTACCCTCCCTAGAGGAGGACAGATGTTTCCACCCGTGTGCTACTCCAAGCTAAAGGATTCTACCTCCTCACCACCTCATCAATGAAGAGCTACGTGCATTGTGCTTGTCCAAGTTAGGTCACTGTCTATAAGAATCATGTGTATGCACGAGATATTCTACTTAGACTAATCAAGATGACATGTGAACATAGACTTGCGGACTCAAAGAATTAAGTCACTTGACCTGAGAAATTTTAACTCCAGATCCTATAAGGTTCCTCTGAAATTAGGTGGATTAAGGTCAAATCAAGTCCATCCTTAATATCTACTCATAACTTGGTTCAGAACCCACTAGCTTTTCACTTTGCATATGCAAGATATGCAGATGAGATGCAGATGTCATGCTATGAAGATGAATGTAAATGAAAGACTCCTTTTTTTAAAAAAACTTTGGTATACCTCCTATTTTACAACAATTTACAAGAGTATTATACAAGTTATACAAGTGTTATATAATATACAAGTATACATTTTTTTTCAATTTTTTACAAAAGATTTACAATTTTTTTTTTCAATTTTTTACCCACCCGTAATTATTGCAAAATATATACAAAAATACGTGAAAATACGTGAAAGTACGAGCTATGGGTAAAGTATATATGTAATATATACACGCCCCCCTATACTTAGCGTGTGCTACATCCTCAGAGCACGAAGAGCGAGGAAAAAGACATAGCTCGTGCTAAGCGTAAGAGAGATAAAGAGAGAGAGAAAAAAAGTATAGAAGTCGACCGCCCCCCCTATACTTAGGCTCTGGCAGCCTAAGTGTAGAAGAAAGTCAAAAAGTGGGGCGGTCGAGGTCAAGAAGAGAAGTGGATGAATATACAATACGGGCATCGGTCCCCCCTATGCTTAGGCTCAAGTCAACCTAAGTATAGGACAGAAGTGAGTAAGAGGTCCAATGTGATCTGGAGAATATACACAGAACCGACTCGAGTAACTCCTCCCCCCTATACTTAGGATCTGGTCATCCTAAGTATAGTCCAAGATAGTGATGTAATGAGTCGGGGATGAGTTACGAGAGTCGCGGGAGAAAGGATAGGATGTACAAGAATGATGATATATACAGATGAGTCGGTTTGAATCTTTCGAGATGATGCAGATGGCTGGAGTTTACTGCTGCAAGGTCTCATACGCGACTTGAGGTGTATCTGCTGTCTCTGTCTCGCGCATGAATACAATCTCCTCAACATGGACTAACTGCTCATTGGATTCGACGAAATGCTTCAACAGCTGTCCATTCACTAGGAATGTCGGTGCGTCATCTGCGAGATCTGAGATCTTGACACATCCACTATCATGCACCGTACGGACGATAAATGGGCCCGTCCACTTAGACTTCAACTTGCCTTGGAAAATCTTCAGCCTAGCATTGAACAACCATACCTTCTGTCCAGGAACAAAGGTCTTTTGTTTGATATATCTATCGTGCCAACGCTTCACCTTGTCCTTGTACACCAAACTGTTGTCATATACGCGGTTTCTGACTTCCACAAGCTCATTCAGATCCATGTCTCTCTGCTTCTGTCCTAGGTGCGTGTTCCAGTTGACCTTCTTGATTGCCCATTCTGATTTGTGCACTAACTCTGCGGGCAAATGGCATGGCTTTCCGAATACCATTCGGAATGGGGAGGTGCCTAACGGTGCCTTGTAAGCCGTCCTATACACCCAGAGGAATTGATCCAAGATCTGAGACCAGTCCTTCCTGTTCGGGCGGACAAGCTTTTGCAATATGGTTTTCACCTCTCTATTTGATACCTCAGCCATACCATTGGTTTGTGGGTGGTAAGGACTCGCGACACGGTGTTCAATGTCGTAGTCCTTCAGGAGTTTCTTTACCTCCCAATTCACAAAGTAGCTACCCCTGTCTGATATCATCATTTTGGGGATCCCGAACCTAGAGATGATGTGCTCTCTGATGAATTTACAGACAGTTCTGCTGTCTGCGGCTCGGGTCGGGATAGCCTCCACCCATCTGGATAGATAGTCTACCGCAAGGAGGATATATTCGAACCCGTGGCTAACAGGGAATGGGCCCATGAAATCGATGCCCCAGGTGTCAAAGACATCACAAATGATGACCGGCTGCATTGGCATCTCATCCTTGGAACCTACGGTTCCTCCCATTCTCTGGCATACTGGGCACGACTTCTTGAAGGTGGTGGCATCGCGAAACAGAGTCGGCCAGTAAAAGCCACACTGAAGTACCTTCCATGCGGTCCTCTTCCCGGAGTGGTGTCTTCCTGCCTCTAAGCTGTGGCATAAAGAAAGGACACTCTGGTATTCCTCCTGAGGAATACATCGTCTCCAGACACAATCCGGTCCTTCAAAGAAAAGGATCGGATCCTCCCAATGGTAGTGTCTAGCGTCCGACTTTAGTCGGTCGATTTGGCTCTTTGGCCAATCTTCGGGAACTTTCTTGGAGACAAGATAATTCACGATATTGGCGTACCATGGGAGTGAGTCGATAACAAAAATCGACTCGTCAGGGAAGGAGTCTTGAATTGGTGAAACCTCAGAAGTATTAAGATCTTCGAGACGAGAAAGATGATCGGCCACTACGTTTTCTTTCCAGGTTTATCACGGATGTCCAAATCAAACTCCTGGATAAGTAGAATCCATCGAAGAAGACGCGCCTTCGCGTCCTTCTTCTCCATCAAATACCGTAGTGCCGTATGGTCAGTGAACACAGTTACCTTGGATCCGATTAAGTGAGATCTGAATTTGTCCAAGGCAAACACTACCGCAAGCATTTCCTTTTCCGTAACTGTATAGTTATGCTGAGCGGTATCAAGCACTTTGCTTGCGTAGTGAATTGCGAACGGGACACCATCTCTTCTTTGTCCTAACACAGCCCCAACAGCATAGTCTGAGGCATCCGTCATGATCTCAAAAGGTAGAGACCAATCAGGGCCTTGTAGGATGGGTGCGTCCATAATCATTCCTTGCAGAAGCTTAAAGGCCTCAAGACATTTGTGATCAACAACAAACTCCATGTCTTTGCCTAAAAGCTCAGTTAGCGGTCGGGCAATCTTAGAAAAATCCTTAATGAATCGCCGATAAAATCCAACATGCCCGAGGAACGACCGCAACTGCTTTACGTTGGTTGGTGGTTGAAGTCGTCTGATCACATTCACCTTGGCAGAGTCAACCTCCATTCCTCTCTTGGAGATGACATGCCCCAACACTATGCCCTCCGTCACCATGAAGTGACTTCTCTCCCAGGAGAGCACCAGATTAACCTCACAACATCTTTTGAGGACTCGGTCCAGATTCCTAAGACAGGAATCGAAAGAATCGTCGTGGACCGAGAAGTCATCCATGAAGACTTCCAGGAATTTGCCGACCATTTCGACGAATACAGCAATCATGCACCTTTGGAAAGTACCTGGAGCATTGCATAGCCCAAAAGGCATGCGCCTGAAAGCATAGGTACCAAAGGGGCATGTAAACGTGGTCTTTTCCTGGTCCTCTGGAGCTATGGCTACTTGATTGTAGCCCGAGAACCCATCTAGGAAGCAGAAGAACTCTTTCCCCGCTAGTCTCTCTAAGATCTGATCAATGAACGATAGGGGGAAATGATCCTTCTTCGTCGCGGCATTCAGGCGTCTGTAATCCACACAGACGCGCCACAACGTGGGTACTCTCGTCACGATCTCCTCTCCGTCCTCGTTGGTGGTCGTCTGAATTCCTGATTTCTTCGGGACAACATGGATTGGGGCCAGCCACTTAGAGTCGGAGATTGGGTAAATGAAACCCACATTGCACCATTTTTCTATCTCCTTCTTCACGACCTCTCGTAAATTTGGATTCAACCGGCGTTGGAATTCACGAGAGGGTTTGGCTTCATTCTCCAAGTAAATATGGTGCGAACACAGAGCGGAATTTATCCCATGGAGATCGGAAATGCTCCAGCCTATTGCCTTGCGATTTTTCTCCAGGATCTCTAGCAAGCGAGATTCCTGCTCCTCGATCAATCACGAACTGATGATGACCGGAAATTTCTTGGCTTGACCCGCAAGGAAGGTGTATTTTAAGGTTGTGGGTAAGGGTTTGAGCTCAGGAATAGTGTGGTCGTCTAAGAAATCTGGCTCAATCTGATCTGGTTCAGTGTTGGAAGTGGCTGGATCGTTCTCTGTGATAGCTACCACCAAGTTCGGCTCTGGAGTCGGATCGTCAAAGGTCTCCATACAATCGGCAAACGCCTCGTCCGACTCGTCATCCTCATCTTCCGATTGTCCTAGAGATGTAAGGACTGAGAGGCCCAACTGGGCCTCTACGTCATCGAAGATGTAGGGCGATGCAGGCTCAGAGCTGTACTCGTTCCCGAGGATCTCGCAGACTGACTCGTGTACTGGATCATCTTCGGAGTAGATGGACACATCGGTGCTGGCTGGGTTCTGTCTCCATGGCCCAACTAAGTCTATATGCTCGCAGTCTATTCCGGTAGAAGAGTACTCGGTGCTGGATTCTGAATCTGGTCTCTGCCATCTCGTCTGCTTCATTTCAAGTTCTTCATCTCCGCCTGGAGTTTGGAACTGAATTTTCCCAATCTTATAGTCAAATAAGGCCCCTGCTATTCTAAGGAAGGGCCTACCTAGAATGATCTGGGAATCTCTCCAATTACGAGGGGTTTCCATATCCAGGACAGTGAAGTCCACTATGTATTCTTGTCCCTTGACTTTGATCGCAATGTTCCTCAATTCTCCTTGGGACCTCTTGGTTGATTTGTCAGCAAACTGTAGAAGAGCTCTAGATTTCCTAAGAGGTCCGAGATTAAGCCGCTCATAGAGGGCTGTAGGCATCAGATTGATGGAGGAACCATTGTCAAGGAGAGTGCGTGCAAATGCGATGTCATCAACATGACTCACTACATAATGTGCACCCATGTCTCTTCGTTTCCTCGGAAACTAGTTCTTTATTGCACAAGTCATGGCTACGGATAAAACGTGTTTCTCAACACGACTTTTGGTCTTCCTGCTAACCCTAGTAGGTGTGCATCGCACCTTAAGGTATTTTTGGAATGCAGGGGTCATTTCCACGAACTTGTCAAAGGGGATGTGACCTTGATGTGTTTATTGCAGAACTCTGCCATCTCAGGGTCATCTTTTTGGATTTTTTTGGTTTTCTTCTTTCCACCCTTGAGAGCTCGGGGGAAAGAAATTATTGACTCCAACTCATGTTCGGAAACTGAAAGATTCTCATTATGATCAGGAACTGAGTTATTTACATGACTCTGACTCTGAAACAAACTAGGACTCTGACTCTGACTGAAATGAAAATGCTGAGGCGAAACCGGTGATGCTTCTTCCGCGACTGCTGGACGATCCTCCTCAGATGGAGGTACGGGCTCTTCATCGGTTTCGTTGGACTCCATGCGGATGCGAGGATGCTGCTTTGAGGACTCAGATGTCCTCTTCTTCTGCCGGTGGTAGTGGTGGTGATGCTCCTCCTCTTTTTCCTCCGAGTTCTCCTCAGGTAGAGTCTCGGAGGATCCTTCCTTCTGTGCCCGTGCCCGATCAGGTATGGTCACGGTCCTTCCGCTCCTGAGGGACATATGATTTACATTATCGTACGAAAGGATCTCATGTTCAGATAAATAATTATCTGAATAATATACCTGATCTCGAGGTCGGTTCTGGCCATGATGTAAGCTGTTCGGGTTGGCCTGAACCTGTGCGGGAATTGGGGTCTTTGGTGCCATCTGTTGGTCCTGGGTACGAGAGACCCGATTGATATCACTTCTCATGTCCAGGTAATCATTCTGCATCTGTTGGACCCTATCAGACAGGGCCTGGATCGCCAAGGTAAGAGACTCCAATTCGGTGGGCTGGGCGTTCTACGGTGTGGACGAGGTTCGATATTGGCCCTGTTGGCCATGCCGATACTGCTGCTGCTGGTGGGACGGTGCTGGGCCATGCTAATATGTGCGCTGGTGCTACTGAGGCTGGTACACTTGTTCTGGCCTGGACTGAAACAGTGGTGCAGGGACGGAGCTGGTTGCTTGGTAAGCTGGGGAAGGTCGGTGAGGCTGACCATTCCCCAACCCCGACTGTCTATTGACGGGGTCGCGGCTGTACCACAGCCCGTTAATCTCGAACACATGCGGAGGGTCCTCGTATCCGGTCTCTGCTTGTGGGGGTGCATGCTGGTCCTGCTGGGTGTATGTCTGATCCTCCACCCAGCCACTGTGAGGCCCCGGTGCCTGCTCCTGCACAAGATGGACTCGATGCACAGGTGCACGTGGTGCAGAAGGGGCCGGTAGCTTCATCTTGGCTACCTTCTCAGCGAGTTCCTCCACTTGCTTCGGTAGACGCGAGAGAGACTCAAGGTCAGTGACCCTCTTGTGGATCTGCTCAACCATGGTAAGCTTGTCGGCAATCATCCCCATGTTAGGGATGAGGTCCTCGGTCAGATCCGCTACAATCCTTCGGGTTGTCTCATTGGATAGGATTGAGGGAGACAATGTATAGGCCCTGGTGGCCTGTGACCTACCGGTTTCCGCCATCTGTTCCAAGATCTTCCATACAACGTGCTCGTTTTTGTTCAGATAGCTTCCTCCACACACGGCACTGACTAACCCCCGCATCTCCGGGGTTAGACCACAGAACAAGGTCTGGACTAAGATCGCCTTCGAAATGCCGTGGCAGGGGCATTTCTGTACTAAATCATTCAACCTATCCCAAGCGTCATGGAAAGGTTCACTGGGTCCTTGAGAGAAGCTGGCGATCTTCGTTCTCATCTGGTTAGTCCTACTGAGAGGGTAGAACTTTTTTAAGAATAGGTCCTTGAACTGCATCCAGGTAATACATACCACCCCTAAGTTCTTCAGTCAATGAGCAACCTTATCTCTTAAGGCAAAAGGGGTGGCCTTCAGTCGAATATAATCTTGGCCAACATTGGGGTGGCTAAGATTGTTGCACACCAGCTCGAAGTCACGGAGGAAAGTGTATGGTTCTTCATTTACATTTCCGTTGAACTTCGGAAGAAGACTAAGGAAGTGGGGATTCAGCTTAATTGCCTGGGTGGGAACCGCTGGTGCTAACCAATTCTGAATCTCGTTCTCCGCCGGGTTGTAGGTATCGACCATTGGTCGGTCGATTCCTCCAGCTACTATAATCTGTCCCATCTGCGCCGTGAGATTTGCATTCTTCTGTTCGGCTTCGGCAAGACGAGCAAGAATCTGTCGTATTTGTTCCTCATCCAGTGGCATCTTTGGCGGCATCTTGTCCTCTACTCGTGGGTGGGAAATGAGATTGGTGTCAGAGGACAAATCAAGGAAGGGATTACCGAGGCAATGGTCTTCCTCGGTAATCTCGGAGGAGATGAAAGGGTTGGTTTGAGAGTAACCACCCTGAGTATAAGGGAACCAAGACTCAAGAGGGTCATGAGTCATGGGTGGTCCAAGGTGCGCTTGGACCGATGAAGATGAGTTACTTGGGGGACTAATTGAGAGATCGGTAAATAACGCATCGAGTTCTCCCCAGTTGCTCATCTTGATATGGCGAGAAGAAGATAGGATTTTACTCCTACCTGAAGCAAACAATCAATCCAAGACCCTGGGTTCACACTCAACACAGTAAGGACTCGAAATCGAGTCCAATTAATCTTGTAGTTTTTAAGTGTGATTTTCAAGCAAAAATAGCAAGGATTACACGGCCTATAGGGAAGTCGGCTCAGAGCCGGATGCGTCTTCCCTGTTTAACCTGTCGCCTAAGATACCGCTGGTCCTTCCTTTATTCGCTCCTATCCCAAGTCGATGGATTCAGTGACCACACCCCTATCTACCTGCAAGCAGGCGGAGGCTGACAAGGCTAGAACTTCACCCCGGGGGGTTACTGGCAACTTGTCGTAAAGTACCGCAATTTCGCCACTATCTACCTGAGACAGGCGGAGGCTACTTGGTACTAGGCAATGAATATGAAATTATTCGACTTGTGATATTTGCTAGGATCGGTCAGAACGTGATATGGAAGACGGGGATTTGGGCTCTGCCTTAAGGTGTTCACACACACTCAAGTACCCTCACTCAGCCTGAAAACAAGGTCGGGGATTAATCTCCCGCAAACAATTTTCAAATTTTATTCCCTTTTTTTGGTCAATAATGTTTAGCAGTCCCGGTTTTAAGTTAGGTTTTCACTGATTAAGTCCAACCACACAGCAACGCCTATCGGACAGTCCCAATTTCTGTTTAATTAAATGTGATAAAATCAGAGGGGGGGGCAATCGAGAAAAGCCGATGCAAGTTAAAAAATTGATGTTATGTTGAGTTCAGGAGACTTATAGTGATCCCTTTGCTTTTTTTATGCAGGTGCAAAACAGAATTGAAAACTTTATCTAAATGCAAATGCAGGCGATGAAAGCCGCTCCTACACAAGCAGTTCTATTAGCGTGAAGAACAGGTTATTTTGGCTAAGTCCTGCGGTCTAAGTGCGTCTTTTAAGTGAGTTGTGTGGTCCTAATGATTACGAGCATAAGCAATTCCTAGATTGGCTCGGGGAGCCGCTAGTGCAAACTAATTTACATTCATCCACACAGCACACGGGACACAGTTCCACTATACTTACACGCGCGAGATCCCAAACGTGAACCGCTGAAATGATGCGAAAAAGAAATAAATAAAAATTACAATGCCTCTCTATTCACTCAATTAAAATGCTCGATCATCGAAGCGTCTTCGACTCCTCGCGTTCCTCGCACAGAAAAAGAGTGAGGTCAGAGAGTGACTCAAAAATAAAATGATGCAAAGAAATAAAAGAGAGAAAATAATTACAAGAAAACCGAGGGTCAGACTACCCGGGGAAAGAAAATCAAAACACAGAGAATATCACTAAAAATTAACCTAAGCCGTGCCTCCCCGGCAACGGCGCCATTTGGTATAGGGTCCGTCCACGTGTCACTTTGGGGTGCTCAGTCACAAGCTCGGATGCCCGAACCTAAGGGAGTGAAGCAGTGCTTCGGGCAGAAAGAATCGCGTAATATGGACCGCCAGTTCTTACCCGATTTGGGCTAATCAGATGGCAACTTCTCGTCGAAAACTAATTCATTTATTTTAGCTTTAAATCCCTTATAACAACTGTAAATACTAATAAATCTCTCATTATACTAGCCCTCATTCTTGTATAAATATTGTATATTTATTATTTTAAACTAAAATAAAGAAATAAATGGAAAAAAATAAAAGAAAGGACTGTATATATGAAATAAATACAGGCTGACTCTGACCCCAAGAGAAGCTCAAGACTTGAGCTGTCGACAAGGGATAAAGAAGGGGGAGATAAGGCCTTCATTCAGAAAATCAAGAAAACCAATATCTACTATTGCATTTTCGTTACTTGTACACTACTGTATATAATACATATTATTTACACTAATTTATTCATCAACAATTTCAACTTAGATAAGAATATTTTCTTCTTAGAACATGCACATAAAAATCAGTTGTAATTATTAAAAATAATTGCAAGAAGAGTCATTGTCATTTTGTAAATAACAACACTTTGAAAAGGCCACAAAGCTCAACTTGTTAGATAAATATCTTCTTCGTAAAAACTCAAAATGGAGAAAACTTACTTTCAATTTATACATAATTAAATAATCTTTAAAATGAGAATGGTTTCACAAAAATCGGAGTTAAGATATGAAATGTGGCTTTTTGGGTATGATTGTATTTTATACCTATGTATATTATTTGCATATAATTTATATATTTATTTTCCTTGTATTTTTGTATATATTATATTTTAACCATTTGTATATATTGTACTTGACCTATATAAAATAAAAATCACAAAATCAAAAATAAATCTAAATAAAATAATTTATATAGCGTACATGTATCACTATGCGTACTGTAAAATACCATATTTAATTACCCTAATAAGTCTTCTCATGAAAATAAAATAAAATAGTATTTAGATCCTTGTAAAATATTGTAAAATAATAAATTGCAAAATTATATGTATATTTGTAAAAATAAGAAACTAAAAATCAAATCACGGTGTTGTATATATAGGTATATATACCTATAAATAATATATTTTATTTATGTTAATCATTATATATATTATTTAATTCATTAAAAATCACCAGTAAGATAATTAATTACTAACATTTTTATTTGTAAAATTTTTCAATTTGAATTATTTTCTATTTTATTTTGAATTAATTTTATTTTTTACTTATTTTGTCGAGTAGTGTATTTTGTCCTATAGCTGGGGCGTGCTCTGATTGGTTGAGTCTGGGTCTATTGACCTAAGTCAACTCCCCAATCCTCACTTGCCCCCGCATAATTTCTCACTGGCCCGATTTCTCCTATTTTCCTATCTCAACCCGCCGCCTAACTCCTCATGTGTTCTTCTCTGAATTGTTATCCCTGGCATACTTCTCCATCGCCAGGCCATCATCTCCACCGATCATGCCCTGGTCCTCTAGCATTTTGAATTTCAAACTCCACAGGACCTTCTGCCACTTTAAATACCCAAACCTCTGCCTTCATCGACTGATCCTTTTTCCACGCTATTCTTCGCCCAAGGGTTGTTCCTAGATGTTGAGGTTGTGACAGGGCCTTGATATCTTCATCTGGGAGCGCGAGGGACTACAAGAGATCAAGATCCACCTACTCGTCAGAGCTCTACCGTGAGTCGATGCTTCTTTGTTCTACGTCACAGATCGAGGCGACTACCTTCGTCATTCACCATCGGGTAACCGTAGATACTTTTCCCTTCTATATTTTTTAATTTCGTTTAGATTTCATGTTATTAGCTTAGATTCAATTTTTCATCCACCAGCTCCCATCTGCAAGATCGGAGCTCCATTTCCTCTGATTTATCCATCTCACCTAACCAACACCTTTGCACGACCTTTCTCCGTCTTCTAACGCAGCCTGAACACCTCTAGATCACTTCCGATCTGGAGTTCAATCTCCATCTCATTCTCCCACATCAAAGATCCTCATTCCCCTTAATTTCGCTTGGTTTTTACCCAATAAAGTAGGTCGGAGTGATCCTCCGAGCATCAATAACACCTTTTAGGGTCTTGGAGCGCAGAAGAGACCTAGGAGCAGGATCCGGAGGTCCATCTAGAGCATCAGATAATTGGCATCTAGATCGCATACCAACCACCTTCGAGCATCGTTGAGCCATTGGATAGAAAGAGGATCATAGCAGGAACATGGCAAAACCTTCAAACGTATAATTGGGTGGAGATCGACCTAGCTATGGTGGATCAAAGCTCAAGTCCCCTGCCATTCGTTAGTGTTCATCCAGTTGCCCTCTCCATCATTGGATCTATAACAGGTGAACCTAGATTTAATCTAGATCTATAATAAAGCCCCAATTATTGGTTGTGGATCGAGCTTCCAGATCAAATCACGAGCGTTCATCTCGCACGTGAGTCACACCCCCTCCTCGGTGAATTTGCACTCCAGCCTCATGTTTATTTATTTTTATTGATAAGCCCCCAATGGGATACATGTCATTTTGTGCTTCATTTAACTTTTAAATAAATAACCTTTCTATTTATTTTATTCGCATTATAGTCCTATTTGAACTGAAGAGCATGCATCGCACATGATTTTTTGGAAAGTTGCAATAAATGTCCGCCATTTTTATGTTATTATCTGGTCTTTGGAACTTAATTATTTACATCAAGGACATGTACAACACACCTCACATGAGCTAGCACCTGCATTTCTTGAGAAAATTGTGGGGATACCCATGCCTTTACTAGCCTTGTTGTTCATTTGTTCAAGAAACTATTTTTCTTTTCATATTAGTCCCTATGAGTTTGCGTTTTGATTTCACTATGAATAAAATTTATAAATAGCAAATTATCATTAAAAATCCATAAAAATTATTATATCCTCCTGCTAACCTCTTTTATTCACAGTAATTTTTGTTTTGCATTTTAATTCTTCTTCTTATTTTTATTATTTGAAAACCCCAGATATCTCTTATTTGTAAAAAAATCTAAAAAAATTATAAAAACATTTGGAAAAATTCTGAAAAATAGTGTGGGTGTTTTTTATTTGTTTTATTTTGTAACCAAATTTCATTTTCTAATTCTTTATAAAACCAAAAAATAGAAAAACTTAAAAACATTAAGAAAATTCATAGAGAATCATTGAAAAACTAAAAATTCACAAAAATACTTTCTGCAAAATTCAAAATTTCATCCTTCTATTAGTGCTTATTTTTCTATATTTTGATTATAATTCTATATTAAAAATCCAAAAACAATTGCATTATTTTCTGTTTTTCGTTTTTCCTATTTTTAAATATTTTGAAAACCTCAAAAAATCTAATAATTCTAGAAAAATCACAAAAATAGTAGAAAAACCTTCATAAGTAAAAAGTAATTTTATTTTAATTTTCTGAATATTTTCGCTCTATTTAAAAAATACAAAAAGAGCTTCTTTCTTTCTTTTATTCTATTCTTTCTTTTATTTATTTTCTTCTATTAAAATCTAGAAATATTTGAAAAAATTAAAAATCATTAAAAATTTTGCATAATCAGAAAACCATAAAAAATAGAAATTAAAATTCATAAAAAATTACAAAGATAAAAATTCCATAATAATGAAGAGTAGTGTGTATGGAATTCCTTCTTTTATTTCATTGATTTTTCATTTAATTAAATAACCCTCAGAATTTTTGTAGCCTCCTTGAGTTCGATCGCGTATGCTATATAGGTAAATAAATAGCTACTTCTCTTGCTCACATTACTATATTATTTTTTACTTGATAAATAAATAAATTTTTGTTGATGCTTTTTTGGGTTGCGATGACAGTTTCACATTGTGTGTAAATCAATTAAATAAAAACCCATTGAAAAGTTGTGCTCAACAGCTATTAGGTTCAATATCACACTCCAAAAGGAACTTATAAGCGAAGGCAACCAAAATGCATTTCTAAGGTCTAAGGAAACCACTTGCAACTCTCAAAATCCCAAAGAGTTGGACTTGGAGACTTAGGGTGGAAGCCTAGGGATTTCAACTCTAACCTTAGGGATCCGTCCTTACCCACTCTGTCTAGGGGGTAAGTACCTATGTACAATGAGGGTGTTACTGCCCGTAATACAAGGTTGCATTTATTCCAAGTTATTTAAAGTCAACTTGCATAGTTCAGTCCCAGTTTTATAAGTTTGGTTATCACTTGTTAAGGTGACCACAAAGTATATGCCTAGCATATAATCCCTTTTACTTTTATCCTTTGGTTGGTGAAAATTGAGGGAGAAGATGGGAAATGGAATGTAGGCAGAAATCAATGATGCATGCAACCGATCAAGAATACTTACAGAGATTCCCAGCACTCTCCATGTGGATTCTAGACTGAATTTGCAAAATTTAATCTATTTGATGCAAGTCGATGAAAAGCCACACCTAGGAGGAGTTCAATTAGCGATGAAGATTTTCAATTAATTTTGACTAGATAGAATGTAGATTATGTGGACTCAATGAATCTCCTAAGATTTATTAAGTGAATCTTCTGATATAGGTTGTGTGTCCTAAGTTATGATTATTGGTAAGGAAAAAATGACTTAAGATATGTTTATTGGAATCGTAGTGCCTTGACCTAAATCACCACTTAAGTTGAGAATCACTCTTGACTCAACCTGATAGTAAGAGAATAAATAAAAGCCTTCTTTACATATGCAAGTCAATCGAGAACCGTTGTAAAATAGAAAGTAATTACAAGCTGAGCTATCTTCGAGAGGACTTCTCTACTAGACTCCTCAGCTCCACACCTCCACGATCATTCGATCTTCGTAGGCTTTGTGGGCCCCGTCACAAAACAAGATGTGATTTTAATATCCTCAAAAATAATTAGCATGACTAAATAGCTAATTAACACTTAAGAAAATAAACAAGTACAACAAAACAATCAACACACAAAACTTAACCTAAAAGCTCTAAAAATCACTAAAATAAATAATGATCTCTAGATCAAATCAAATAATGTATCACATCTCCGACAATGGTGTCATATGATGAACAACTAATCGGCTAAGATAATCGTTGCTCGTTGTAGCATGGGCCAATCAACAATCAACAGAACCAAGACAAAGATCTTCGTGAGGAGGACTCAACTTGAATTTATAACCTAGGAAAGTCTAGGGTTGAATATAGGGACACAAGCAATTCTCTGATTTAACCTAGGTGCAAATATCTATTAGAGAAATTTCTAGGCTATCTAGGTCAGGTACGCTGCAACAAACATAGTGCATGCAATTTTCAAATCATTTTATGCATTTAGATTATATGGGAAAACTATGATGCAAAGCAAAACTAACGAAATGTACAAAACACAAATATGTTGCTGATTAAGCAATTTAATAACTTGTGAAACCAATTAATACCTAATGAGCAATCAAGGTGATCTAAATGCCATTCAACAAAGCATGATTAGATTATTAGGCAAAGATAAGAGTGAATAGACAAATTGTACTCTCTGAATAATTAAGTGTGTATGATAGGTCAAATTAGGAAATGAAATGTACAACATGAAAGAGCATAAAACCATCTTAATATCAACACTGATTTCATTAAAATCGGATATCAGGTTCACAAGATACTAAACAAACATCACAAGGGCATACATGCAATAAAAACTATAAAGTTTAATTACAAACAGGTCCAAAATGAAACAAATTGTACTTAAAAAGTCACTAAGGTTTAATTATAAATTCACTAGGTGTGCAGGGCCTTATCTATAATTGAAGAAGTCAATGGGCTGATAATGCAAAATATCCACCTTACGTGCACAGACGCATGGCGTCTAGACTGAAATGCAATTATGCCAACAAATAAGGGCTTCTATGCAATAGTTGCCACCTCACGTGTAGAGAACACATGATTGGCCAGGTTCGGGCATGGTGCAGGGCCGATCCATGTATCGCTAGGGGATGCTTCATCGCAAGCTTGGATGCTTGAACCTAAGGGGATGAAGCGATGCTTCGAGTGGACAGAGTGGCGCAAGATATACGTTAAATCTTGCCCGATTTGGGCTAATACGATGACTGATGCTCATCATGGTCTCCATCTTCTTCCTCCAAAGGTGGTGGCGAAGGCGAGGCTCCGACGAGAGCTTGCTCCTCTTCCCTTTGACATCTGAAGTTCTTGATGGTCGAGGGAGGTACTTCATCTCTTTAAGAAGATGATGGTTACAAAATCAAGGGCTGAGGAGGCTCGGAACTCCTTGGTTGTGAAGAAAAATCAGAGGAAAAACTTGAAGTTGGAGATCTTCTAGTCTCTCCGATCAGTAATACGCCCATCCACCTGCAAGTGTTGGAAACAGAACACAGGTATAAATGTGGGTTCTAGGATTGAAATGAGGTGGACTGGAGGGCTTGGATGGATGCAGGAATGAAGCCCTAACTGGTTTCCTCTTCCTTGCTGGATGAAGAATGGGTCTAGATGAGTACACACATGGAGAAATATAGGGATCAACTGGAGATGCACACATGAACGATGGAATCGAGGGGAAAGTTTTCTTTAGGTTTTATGAAGTAGAATGATCGAGAAATGAAGATGGAATAAAAGGTAAAAACATGATGAAAAGCTAAATTAGGTTGTTAGAACTTTAATAAATAATAAACATATAAAATAATAGCATTATAATAAACTAATATACAATAATTAGGAAAAGTTATTTACAACAGGTTAAATGTCAATTAAGATTAATTGTAACTGTAATTAGTGAATTACTTAATATAGAGATATAATATAGATTAATTTCGTAGATAAATTTTGAATTTATCAGGTACACTTATCAAGAATTAAATATTCCACAATATTAAATAATTGTGGTCTCTGCTTAAATCATTTTACCTCGTATACAACAACAATTCCACACTATTAAGAGAGGCAAAAATATGGTTCATCAGATGGCGTCGTTGTTGTGGACACATCTCAACCTTTTGATTTCTTAGATTATAATGTTTTAATTGAGTTGATTATTTTTTATGTCTAGGTCAATTTGTTTGTTGAGTTGTTTTGCATTATCTTGTTCTGTTGATATTGTTATATATATATATATTTTTGTTTTTATCTAATACTTAGGATTTACGGCAGGACATGTGGAGACCGAAGACGCTCGGGAGACATGGAGGCGAGAGTTGGGAGCTCCCACTGTGAGGAATCATAGAACCAACCTTGAAGAGACTGAGAGAATAATTAGCATATAAGACATTCTTGTGTTGTATATATATTTGTAATAATTTCATTTCTAACAAACTTGGACTTTGTCATGTATTGTGTGGAGCATGCTTCACCCCTAACCTGAGTGGGGCTTCACTTGAGTGTTCGAACCTAGAGTTAGGCATGTGGCTCTGAACTCTTGTTATTTTCATATCACATGTGCTTGAACGTAGGTAGGACACACTAAAAAGAATATGGGAGATTCACTTCATCACCTCAGATTCATCTAGACACACATAAACATTGCTTCACTTTGACAAATAAATCGACTTCTTTCCTGCAAATAGAAGAATGTTCAGGATGTTGATTTCTCAACCTGCATGCATCTAATGATAAATTTAAGTCAGTAATGCACTTGCATGAAGAATGTTGGAGGCACTGTGAGTTTTTTCTTAAGCATGCTTCATGGTTTCATCGTATGCATCTGCTTTTTCTCGATTTCTCTACCTTGATTCATTACTTAGGATTTAAATGGAATTGGGACTGGTCGTTAGATGTGGATGCCTGATTTGTGCTAGCATTATATTCAGTGTCAACATAAGCTAAAATCGAGAGTGATAATGTAATTCAACCTCAATAAAAATGTAGTAAAAATAACACTCATATTATGGGAGATCAATACCACATTGTATGTAGGATGTATTTACATGTGGAGAGGTGAGGTTGCATCCCTAGGGTAATGCCCAAATCATCCAACCTTGCGTAATGGACTCAAATTTTGTATGAGCACCAATAAAATAGAAAAGAAGATAAAATGTCCAACATTTGTTGGTCCTCATGTGTGAGTTGGTGAACTAAGGGTGTTAGCCTGAATAGTTGACCATTGATTATGTATTATGTCCATCCCTCCCATAACCCTAGACATTCCATTATTCCATATCCATTTATTCATTCGTCTCCGACGATTCAACCATCTTGTAGAGCCATTCCACTCTAACCCTATCTGGTGTCCCGGTTGCCCATCCTTAGTTCCATATTCAACATGCGTAGGCTACTTTCAGTCTAAGTATAGGAGACCATGTTCCATCTGATTGTTCACCTCAAGTCCCTCCTCCTTCATTGCCTATATCTATACTTTGTCCTTCTCAGCCTAAGTATGGGGGACTCGAGCCCCCATCCCCTTCTATTCTTCACTCATTTGACCCTTCTTCTCACTCCTCTTCATATACTTAGGTTATTTTTAACCTAATTATAGGGAGAGACCCGAGTCAGTTCCCGTGTATCTTTCTATTTTTCAGCATGAGCTATGGCTTCATATCACTTTGTGTCATGAGGACATAGCAAAATCTAAGTATAGGGGGTGTACCATATATATTTTATATATACTTTAGCCATAACTCATATTTTGATTTTTTTTCAAACTATTTGGGGCTAGGGTAAAGTGTCTGTGAACTAATCTGTGTAAAAATGCTTTAAAAATGATTTGAAAAACTTTCTGACTATGTGACATTGTTTTGAAAAATGTTTGATGTGGGTTTGAAAAAATGGTATTTTACTAGTTTTGAAAACCTTTTGAAAAATGTTATGTGACACGGTTTGGAAAATCTCTTAAAAAATCCTTGTAAAATGAGGGTGAAAATGAGTCTGATTGTGTTTTTAAATACTTCTAACCTTATTTAAAAATCCATAAAAATTAGAAAAATAAAAAATTTCTTTAGAGACATTTCTAACTACTAAACTTTAAAATGATTAGCTACTTTGCAGTGAGGGAACTACGATCTCCCTTAGAAGAGTGAGTAGTTAAAAGAAAACATGTAAGGCACCATTTTGAAGTAATAAGGATAGTCGTTTGACGGTCCGTACTTATACCCATGCTAGTTGAAACTAGATGCAACTTATTATATGAGTTTAGGCTAGTAATTATTTCCCTAAAGAAACTAAAAAACCATAAAATCTGTAAAATTCAAAATCACAAAAATATTAATTATT
This sequence comes from Ottelia alismoides, assembly GCA_037367405.1. NCBI lineage: Eukaryota > Viridiplantae > Streptophyta > Magnoliopsida > Alismatales > Hydrocharitaceae > Ottelia > Ottelia alismoides. The sequence continues at coordinate 259,976 of JAZKJV010011076.1, forward strand.
GAGTTGGTGTACCCCTGATACTATCACTATCACTCAAGGCTTGAGGAATTGAGAACACTTGATTTATGAGGTCTTAAGAATCTGAGTTGACCAGCCTTAGTCATTAGGGTTTGAGACTTAATAATCCACACTTCTCTAGTTTGAAAGATATTGGTGCTATGTTACACACTTCATCTCTACCTTTAAGAATATGATCAACACATCACCTGCACAACTGCATGAATGATGAGATGAATTAAGGTTTCAGTTGAGGGACTGGGATTTGAGATTTGAGTATAGACCTGATTTTATGATGATCGAGGATGGGATAAAGTCGATGAAAACTTCATGAAACCTAAGTGTTAGCAACCTTAACCAGTATGAGAACAAGTTATTATGTTATTCTTGATATTGACCTATGCACTAGAGTGTGATGAAACTTAATAATTTGTTGATCACTGTTCATAAACTTGTTAAAGCAGTGAAGCTAAAAGAAAAAGAAAAGAAATGTTGAAAGAAAAGCTCTCTCAATACAAAGTCAAATACAAAGAGCTTCCACCAAAGGCGAGCGCACCCAACCATTTCAAAGTGTCCACTTGGACCAAAGCTAATTAGGTTTGATGAGTCGAGGTAGTATCTCAAAAAGATCTCTGCATCGTAAGTAATACAAGTCAGGATGTAAGTATATTAGATACTTAAAGAAGACACATCCAGATGTACTCCAGGAAAAACAAGTATAGACAACTCAAACTCTTTTTTACAGACACATTGATCAACAACCCAAAATATACTTTTATTGAGTAATAAGGCACTTGAGAGGACTCTTGTTCCAATGAGAGGGAGAGAAGAAATTACATAAACATATGCCCTCCATCAACTGGCCTCCCATCTTCACTTTCAAAGTGTGACAAACTAAAGAGACAGTGGATTGAGTGAAAGTAATGCTTTACTCCCTAGTGTTAAGGATTGGGTCTTTAGGAGAGTCTTTTGAACAAGTACTTTAGGTGACATTTCGACTCGACTCTCATGAATGCAGTGCACACAAAATTTCATATCCTTATACTATGTGTACATATAGAGAGTCTGATAAATAGAGAAGCTGGATCCTTTTGACTAAAGCTTGGTTGAGCTTAGAATTTTAGGATCACTAAAACTAAGGGTTCTTGATGAACTAAGTCTTGAAACTTTACATTCAAAGTCAGGAATTAATCCAACTCATTGATTCTTTAAATGTGGAAAGGAAGAGCATGGTTTAAGTATAGGGGGTGATGAATCTCTGGTTTATCGTCCCATTTCTTATTCATAGTCCTCCTTTCTTAGACTTTTCAATAAAATCCATCACTAATTATCCATAATTAATAAGCTAACCCTAATTAATATATATAATTAACCCTATTTATTTCCTTTATTTCATTTATTTTATTAAATATGAAAAATCTCTAAAAATTAGATAAATATTGGGCATCTTTGTTTTGACATTATATAACAATTCAAAATACAAAAAAGGACAAAATAATTAAAATCGAGTGCTTTTAAATCATTAAAAATACTTACAAAAATTGTAGTTTGTACAGATGGCTTATTATGGTTTTGGTTCTACATGAAACTTGTAGATCTCATTGAGATCTACAGCTTTCATATTTTGCATTTTTCCTAATTCATCATATAAGTATTTCTTTTTTATTTTTATTTGATTTTTCTCTTTTTCTTAATTCTCATTGGGCCATGTGGCATCTCATGGGCCATCCACGTGGCCCAACCTCCACATCCACCCTCCTCAGGAGCTGTCTGAGCACTTCGATCAGATGCTCCCGATTCACCTACGACCATAGTAGTCCATGGTCGTTCGATCTGATCTTATGATTAGATCTAGACCACTCACACGCACCTTACCCTCAGCCCTTGGATCTCCAGATCCAACGGCTGAGGCATTGTCTACTACCTTGTAACCGCCCCCTCTTCACACACACACACACACACACCACATTGACACCCCTCTCCTCTCCCATTTCTCCCTCTCACCCCATATCATCATTCTCCTCGCCAACCACCCCTCGATATAGCCCCACCCTACTTCTTTATCATGCACCCCTTAATGACCAATGACCTAATCCTTAGGGCAATGTTCGACCGTTATAAACCTCACCCTCCACCTTCAGTAACAACCACCCCACCTTCTTCAAAACCTCCTCCTTCGACCATAGATTCCCGATCCAATATTATAGTAGGCTCCAGTCTAGCCCTTCTCCTCCTCCACCTGTGACACAGAGTGGAAGTTTGGAGGCACTTCGATGGCTAGAGGCCACAGTGCTGAACCATGGCCATCGAACCATGACACGACGTCGTTTGATAGTCGTTCAATCTCTCTTGTCCGGACTGCCCAGAGCGAAGACGGAGTTTTACTCAAAGCTCATCCCAAGTCCTTCGATTATCCATGTGTCTTCTTCAATCTCCAAGTAATGCATCTTTTATTTTTATTTGTTTTATCCCATTTATTCCGCACCACACAACCATCTTTGTTGTCACCTGAGAGGCTCTCGAGCTTCACCATAGATCTGCGACCGACGCGGATGCTTCAGAGCCCCCCTCCATCAGAACCCTCCTCTATTCCAAGCATTCATCTCTGACGATGTCGGAGATGAAGCCATTTAGGGCTCACACCTTCTCCGCATCACAACACTTTGATCACCCTCAGCACACATGCACATGCTTCGTTTATCACCTCCTAACCATCTTGCAATTTCAATTCATCAATGGCCAAACTTTGGGCAGAGCTCCGTTCTAGAGCTTTGCCTCTAGTCAACTTCCAGAGGGTCCAGCACCCCCTCCTCCATTAGATCTTCTTCGCCAAGCTTCCAGGAAGCTTCCTGGAGCTCCAGCAAGCATAGAGGAGCAAGGAGGATATCCAAGCACCTCGACAGATATCCATTTGCATTGCAGCACGATAGATGAGGAGTGTCTGAGAGATATAAGCACCGTTGGATGGTGTTATTCCAGTGCTGATCCAACAATGCTTGAGGCGCCACATCGCCCGCCCAAGGCGTGTTAGGTTCGGTGGAGCCGAGCCTTATCCAAGCGATCAATATGCATTTAAAAAATCTATTAAAATAAAAATTCATTTAAAAAAAAAATTAAACATCAAATATACATTAAAAAAGCTATTAAAATAAAAATTCATTTTAAAAAATATTAAAAAATAAAAAATTATTAGATTCCTTATATCATATATTAAATAGTAAATCAAAACCAAAAAAAATATTATGTAAAGACCTTAAAATCTAAAATTACTTTAGAATGTAAAGAATTCATAACTAATTCCTTAAAAAATACAAAAATATGTATAATTCCTTCATCAAAGGGTATTTTGATTCTCTATAAATAAAAAAATTTACCATTGTTTACTATTTTAAAGCTTATAAAAACAATATTGTGAATAAAACATAGTTTTGACTTTAACATCCATATAAAATTCATAAAATCAGTAAAATATCTGAAAATATTTTAAAAAATAGGAAATAAAATATAAAATATAAATATATTTTCTCCCGTAGTTTTTTAGCATTTTATTACTATATTAAAAATATAAAAATGTCTTTCGACCTTATATTCATATTCTTTTATAAATACAATTCCAAATATTAAAAATAAATAAAAATATAAAGTAAAATTTTAATAAAAAATTATAAAAATTTAAAATCAGGAACTCAAAAATATTATTACGATAAAAACAAATAATAGATAAAATATGTACATATTATCATATAACATGTGTATGACCAAAACACTTAAAAATAATAAAAACACATAAAACAAACTAAAAACTATAAAAAAAACTTAGAAAGTTCATTAAAATATCATAAACCCAACATAACCTAATTCACTCTACTTATTCTCCCTTAGTTTGTACAGTTTGCCTCCATGAGTTTGATATTCCTCTACTTTTCACTTTACACATTAGTTTAGGAGTATAAACAAACAAAAAGATTTTTCTGGGTGAATCATCTGGATCATTTAGCGATACTTCTCTACCCCTAAAGAAGTGATCTGAGCATGTTCATCAACATTCACCTTGGATTTCGCATATATCTATTTATAGATCTTTATTAAATATAACTCCATATGAGTTAAAATAGAACTTTTAGCCCTTTATCAAATTTCTCTCATTGTTTCTTTCTCATTTCCTCCATTGTTGGATTTTCAATGCAAGAAGGCAAAAGAAATTTTTCGATTCTAGGATACATAATTGGCACCATTGATGTACTAAATTTTTTGACTCTAGGGTATCTTGGTGGCTCATTTTTTATCTTAGGGTTTGAACAGTGAAAAGATTGTCAAAGATGATAACTCCTCAAGCTACGAGCTTGGTTCACGAGATCAATGGATGGTGATGTTGGTGACACGTGGTGGCGAGCGGCGATGGTGGCTTCAGTGCCACTTTATAGATATGACTGTGATAACTAAAGAGAGAACAAAAGAGGGAGTGCGATGTGGTGGGAGAAGGCTCCCATAAGCGAGGTTTGGATCGATGTTTTTCTTTCCTTCCCGATGGGAGGCATGTATAAGACGTGAACTCATCGTTTTGTTCGCGCTCCCTTTCTATGCACACTCGGTTGCAATCTGACTTGAGATCCAACTCCCGCACAATCCTCAATGGCAGTTGCTTGACGACTAGGTCATCTTGGTAGATTTATTGAATACCTTTACAAGAAAATAGGAAGTGACAGTGTTCAACTAGGTAAGAAGTTTCTGAAATTATTAGCAATTATGAGCAATTTCGTTTCCATAAAAATTTCGTTTCCATAAAAAGTAAAGTTCTGCCTTGAGTCAATTTTCTAGGCTAATGGCTCATGGGCATAAAATGAAAGATATGAAAGTGGTTAAAGTGAGTGTCAGACGTTATTGGTAAATTGAAGTAAATAAAATTTCACAATAATATCATAAGTTTGACAAATAGAGATGGAGAATTCTTTTTTAATTGGGAATTCACCCGTTTGGTAACAGGGTTGAACTTGGTTGTAGCAATCTCTTCTTTAAAAATTAATGAGATGTGTAACCTTTTATGAATACAGACATTTGGATGATCATGCAGGGTGGAATACGGTAATTTGGAAATCCATCCTATTTGTGGATAAAATATACTTTTATTGTTGACTTTTTAGGTTACAATGTAGTTAGAAAAATTACAGTAAACACGAGTCACACCATTAATCTTAAGATGGGCGTACATGGAAGATAGAAATATAGGTGTTATCTTATCCTTATCGATTTTAAAAGACGTAATACATATGTGGATTTGAATATTGGCGGATATGAAAATTAAATATTAGCATATCTTTAAACATGGATACAGATGTAAAGCAACTATTGATCGTGTATGAATAATATTTGAAATACTCTATAAATGAGTGTAAATATACATGTATTGGATGGAGTATACATGATATAAATATACAAAATGTGTTTATATCATGATAATTATACCAAATATGATAAAAGAAGGTATAAAATTATGTTATATGCGATTAAAAATAAATCTGTAGCTATATTTTTATATGTAAACGTATATCCAGATATAGACATGGATGTTTGCAGATATCAAAGTGATATTCATATATGTATCCATTTAAAACGATATGTCAAAATATGTATATAACAGATATGATGGCTGATCGAAGATAGATATACCCATAACGAAGTCCATTTAATATTTCTGCAAAATTTAATTTACCCATTGTTGCGGTCATCAAAAAAATATAGCTGTCGCAAAAACTACTATGCCGGGAGGATCAACAGACGACGGTTGCCCTTCATACGAAACAAAGAAACAAGGAAGTACATCTGCAATCATACTAACTCCTACCACACACAACCCTTTTAAACAGATGAGGGACATAGTGTAAATGCAAAGATTACAAGGGTTATTGTGTAATTGGACAAGATTTTTGGGGTCATGGTGGAAAAATCCATTGAATCCATTATAGATGCACCTTCTTGTCTCTCTATTTCGGCAAGCAGTTACATTTATTTCTTCCAATTATTTTAAATTATTAGTGTTCTTTTAAAGCTCATGTACGTTGATATGCATTGAACAATAACTATCTAATCTAGGTTGAAGAACTGTCATATGAACCCTCCTCCTGTCATATCATTCTCCAACAAAATGGGGTCTAGCTCCACCATCCCCCCCTCCCTCAGTGAACTATTTTTAATGGTTCTATCTTTATGCAGGTGTAAGGATCGATTTGTATCAAGGATCCATCTGTACGTGAGTATTATATAAATTCTCATAAGGATAGGGCTCTTTTTATCCTCTATATAACTTTGTTCTCCATATAGTGAAAACACATCGCCACCATCCAAGGACATAAAAAAATTATGGGTGAACCTTATAAATATGTGTGTCTTTTTTCTTATGTAATTGGTCTTATCTGTGTGTACTTCCATAATTCACAACAAACTGGTATCAGAGGCAGGTTCCATCAAGATCATCAAGTAAGATGGCATTGCACAATATGAAGATCGAGTGGCAGATCAAGATGCATGCGCTTCTGAAGCAATAGGACATCTGGGCATCGCTGGACCAAGAGTGGGTGAAGGCTTTCAAATCCTCCGAGTTGATGGTGCGGGAAGAGACGACACACTCAATGATCATGCTATGTTTGACCGACGAGATTATCGTGGATGTTGCTGATGAGGACTCCGCATCCCATATGTGTTAGGACTCGAAAGTTTGTGTATGACAAAATCTTTATCAACAAGTTGTTGTTGAAGCCACGTTTGTTCTCTCTCATTATGCAAGAAGGTACATCTTTTAAGTAGCATCTAGATTGATTAAATACATTGTTGATGGATTTAAGAAATGTATATGTTAATATTGACGATGAGGATGCTGCTTTGATTTTGTTAGTTTCTCTTCCTTTATCATATGAAAATTCTGTTTGATTGTTTATTCTGGTAAGAACATCTATAAACCTAGAGGAAGTTCACACGAGTTTGCATACGCGTGAATCTCAACATATGGATACTAGGAAGTAGGACTCTAACATTGCAGGTTTGATTATTACTCATGAAAAGAGTCATGCCAATTTCAGATATGTAAAAAAAGGAAAATAGAAGTTCAAGTCAAAGGAATACAATTCTAAGAACATCTATAATTACTGTAAGGAACTTGGACCTTGGAAGAAGCACTACCCGAAGGAGAAAGGGAAAGCCACGATTGCTATTGTGCCTTAGGAAGGTGTAGACTTCGAAGATGATTTTGTTTTCAACATCAAAGATTAGAAGACGGGAGATAACACATGGATTCTTGATTCAGGATTTTATTACCGTATGACTCCCAATGAAGATTGGTTATGCGCCTATGAGAAAACAGATGGTGGAAATGTCATCATGGGGAATGATGCAACATGCAAGATTATAAGGATCGGCTCTGTGAATATCAAGATGTATGATGGAGTCGTGACGATGGTGACAGAAGTATGCCATGTTCCTAATCTAAGAAAGAATCGAATATCCCTTGGAGTCTTGAACTCCAAAAGGATATGAGTATAACATTTAAGGTAGAGTTATGCAGGTTGCCAAAGCTGAGATGGTTGTCATCAAGAAGAACAACAGAAGATCCTTTACATCATATAGGGGTCTACAGTTATGGGCTTTGTTATGGTGGTTTCTCAAGGAGTGAAATCGGATTCAGAGTTGTAGTAAAATACGGTTGGTACACATGAGTCAAATGGGGATGAATATCTTCAGTGAGAAGGATCTTATCGGGGATCTCAAAGGATCCAAGCTGGAGTTTTGTGAGCATTGTGTATTTAAGAAACAACACAGGAAGCAATTCAGTAAAGTTATTCATAAGAAGAAGGAGACCTCTTCTACATATATGTTGATTGTTGGGTCCTTCTTAGATCCCATCTCCAGGAGTTGTTAGGTATTTTATATCTATTATTGATGATTACTATAGGATCATTTCGGTGTACATGATAATGCACAAGAGCGAGACATTTCAGACCTTCAGGCAGTGGAAGATCTTGGTGGAGAACTAGACTTCTAAGAAGGTAAAACATCTTCATACATATAACGAGCTGGAGTTATGTTCAAGAAAGTTCAATGAGTTCTACAAGGAGGATGGTGTTACGAGACATCACACTGTTAGAGATATGCCACAATAGAAGAATGTTGTAGAACGGATGAACATGATGCTTCTGGAGAGAGCATGATGCATGCTCTTTAATGATGGACTTGGTAGAGCATTGTGGGTTGAAGCTATGAATACAGCTTGTTACTTAGTGAACCGAAGTCCTACAACAGCTATTGATTGCATGACACCGATGGATGTGTAACCCGATAATCATGTTGATTATTCTATTTTACGAGTCTTTGATTGTGCTACCTATTATCGTGTTAATGAAGGAAAACTAGAACCAATGATGAAGAAAGAGGCTTTTACAGGATATGGTGCAAAAGTATAGGAGTACATAATCTGGTCCCCTTATAAGCATAGATTTATTGTTTGCAAGAATATTAAGTTTGGTGAGAAATACATGCTTCACTTTAGTAGTGACTTTGTTTGATGTAGGGACATGTGATGTTGTGCATGAACAGATGAAGTTTGAGATGACACCAAGTAGTGATCACATAGTTGATCACACCGCTCATGATCAGGTTGATGTTGAACAACCTGAAGCTGAGCAACCAGAGGAGAGGAAACCAAGTGTTTCTACTGATTATCCCTGTAGAGAGATGTGTCCACCATGGAAATATAGTTTTGAAGGCATTGCTACATTTACACAACATGTTGCAGAGGAGGCAGAGTCTCCATAGCCCTCTACTTATAGAGAGACTATAGATGAAGTGGAATCTGGGCAATGGAATGCTTCTATGGGTGAGGAGATGGAGTCTCTTCACAAAAATCAGACATGGGAGCTTGTCAAGTTTACAAAGGGGAGGAAGGTTATTGGATGCAAATGAGTCTTCAAGAAAAAGATATGAATCTTAGTGAAGGATATGGGATGATCCTCAAGTGCATCACGGAACCGTGTGGATCGCATCGACTGCGATCGAGAGCGACTACTCACACTAGTTGCTCCGGGTAGCAGAATTTAAAAATTTTAAATGTGATGAAACTACACGATCCAAGAACTTTTATCGGATCGTTTCATCTAAAGTCCGATCCGATGGAGGAGATGCTTGCGAGCGCGTTGATGAGACGTGTCCTTCTTGCAATCCATGTTGATGATCCATGTGACGAATCTCATGATCTCATCACATGAGATATGACGTCTTCTTCACAAGCGAGGTGCACCGAAGGAGACGGATATCCACAAGCAAGTAATGACGATACTGCAGTGATGGTGAATCTCTCAATGGCTCCATGGTGGACGGACATTAGAGAGAGAGGGAGACAGCCTTGGCGTGTAGAGAGAGAGAGGAATAAGACATTAGTTTACGTTGTAAAATGTGTTACCCGAAGAGCAAGGGATGTCTCTTTTTATATAGGGTTTTGGGAGTCCATGGATCTCAATCCATAGACAACACACAGTCAATGGTTGAGATTGATTTGTATTTCATTCAATGGCTAAGATGTCATTATAAAAAATACAAGAACAATTGAATTAATTTGATATAATTTATTTTGATAAATCGACATAATTAATCCCAATTTAAATAACTTTGACTCGTCTTGGAGATAGTGAGGAGATAAACCTCATCCCCTAAAAAGAGGGGATGGCTACCAATCATCTCATGAGATCTCATTATCTCATGAGATCTCATTATATCAAGATATCTCCAAAATTTACAACAACAATTATTGTAATTATTTTTCACAAAAATAATTCACAATTATCTTGTGAAAAACTTCAATCAAGCCATTGAAATTATGTAAATCTCATTCACAACCTAAAACAAAATGTAATTATATTTTCAATTAATCATTCAATGTGAATCCAATTCACATTAATAATTAATCAACAAATACAAATCATAATATGATCTCTCTAATATATTATAAATCACTTTTATAATATATCTGATTAGTATGGATAGTGCTATCCACACTATTCATATCCATGATAATTAAATCACATTTAATCATCTTGGATCTCTTTTCTCATGTGTCTAAATAATATGAATCACATTCACATTATTAACATATTTGATAATTAAATCACATTTAATTATCTCAGATAACTATCCTAATAATATGAATCAAATTTATATTATTCATGATAATTTAATCACATTTATTTATCCATTTTCTCAATGCTCGTATACATATATCAACAATGAAATTATCCACGAACTCTTTCAAGGATAATGCACTTTCTCCGCAGATACTTGAAGATAAGGACAAGGCGATTGTATTGTTCCACGTATAGTGACTTGGATATTGAGATCACATCTTAAATCCAGATCTTACAGACCTCCCATAGATGCTTGATTCAATCAAGACCGCATCTAATCTTCTTATTACATCTGAATTACATTCAGATCACTGTCCAACATTTGGACTAAGATCATATTACTTCTCTATGAGAGGAGTCACTAAAATCCAGACCTATTTTATCACTCCCTCAAAATGGAAGCGCCATGGTTATGCAAACGTTTATGATCATCACCCTCAGGTATTCCCAATACATGTACATCCTGCATACTAGAAGACCCAGAATATACCCGAAGTATAAGATCAATTTTACACTGTCAACTTCAGGGTTTTATCATTAAGTTTCTCGTTTGACTATTGAGAGTTGGTATCGATCATATACTTTCCAAAAGCATATATCATACCCAATTGTTGATTATATACTTTCCAAAAGCATATATCAAACCTACAAATTTAGTCAAGCTTCCAAAGCGAGACGACTGTGCATGGAATTTGATTCTTTCCAATATCTTATAAGTGAGCTCATGTCTTCCAGTTCAGTAATGAACCTGTATGATACCTTTGAGAGATCGTATTACTCATATGCCCTTATATGCACACCAGCGGCTGGTGTATAGACCTTGATTAGGTCATCAACCTATTGGTCTACCAAATGTACATACTCAGATATATAGTAATACATCTGTCTCCGATCAGAGGATGCGTGCCTATATCGTGACAGCATACGACATAGGTCTTTGGTTATCTCGATCTCATTAGTTCAACTCTTTGACCTAACTAATCTGACACCTCCGAATCTCTATTCCCATGCAGAGGACCTGCATCAAGAGGTTAGTCAGATATCAATTAAATGAGAAAGGATTGCCATCTCCTACTCAGGCTGGAGATCATCTCTTAACAATCATTTGACGATACTTGATGAGCCCTCAATCTAACTCTTTAGATATTCATCCAAGTACCAGCCTCTATGATTCAATAATTGAACCAACAACTGTATGATCATCAAGATGGCCATGGTACAAAATCCTAATTGTACCAAGGGAACTATTATGCAAATTAGTTATTCTTTATTTCAGATCAGGGAATGATATTTGTAATAACATTTATTGCATAATGGCTCACCGTGGGGTCGCATGTCCAACAATCTCCCACTAGCCCAAAGAGCCATTAATGGGCTAATCATTTAAACGTGCACTCATGTGACAATCATAGGCTATTTAGGAAAACAAATAAGTAAGTTGATCAATCACTTTATTCCCGAGAGACTATGCCAAGTCCTTTTACGTCACATGCATATCTCCTAGTAATAGTGCTCGCGTCCAATGCGAATATTGCATCTTATGCAACCAATACTCAATCTTGTCAGTTATTGTGTCCTTGACACTATAGCTTAATAATTATTATAACCAGTATGTCCATAATCCTTATCGGACTACCCTTATTCTTGGATATCTCTATTTCTTATGGTATCCACAATTAAGACCATTAGATCACTATCTATGAAGTCTTAAGTTCTTGAAGATAAGACTTTGAGATCACTATCTCAAAAATCTTTTCATCTTTGAAGATATTGTTATTACTGCAATCAAGTGTTTTATCTCCTTAGTAGGATTCGTAACAATTTACTACTCCCATTGCATGGTAGACATCTGACTTTTGTACACATCTAGCATACACTCGGCTTCTCGTAACTTATATACAAGGGCAAGTAGTTCTAGCATTCACTTCCTCAACTCTTTGAGGTGCTATCCCTTTAGATAGGTCAGTACCATATCTTAAGGGAAAAAAGCCTTTCTTGTAATTTTCCCAAAAAATGGAACATGTACAAGGTGTACTACTAATGTGACGGTCACAATGCCCTCTTCTCTTTGCTTCTGAACATACTCAGAACTAAGATCTAAGAGGTATCCTTGAGATCATATCTCAAGGTATGGAATAGCTAGTCTATAAAACACTTATTACTAGTATCCTTATATCATTCCAAATGATTAGGGTATCATCTACATATAGCACGATGAACACAATGGCACTCCCACTAAGCTTTACATGGTACATCAAGATTCTATCTTAAATCATAACATTTATAGTTTCATCAAATTTTATGCTCCAACTACAAGAAGCTTATTCGAGTCCACAGATGGAGTTGTTTAGCTTGCATAGCTTGCTTTCCTCAACTATGAAGCCCTGAGGCTACTTCATGTGAATATCCTCCGAGAGATATTCACGGAGGAATGCAATCTTAGCTTCCATCTTGAAAATGTCAAAGTCAAGTTGTGTAGCTATAGTTAGCAATAATCTGATGAGTTTAAGCATGGTCATTGGATAGCAAGTCTCATCGCAAGCGATGTCTTCTATTCAGTGTGTAGCTCATGGCTACGAGTCGTGCTTTGAAGGTATGTATCTTCTCATCAGGTTCCATTTTTCTCTTGAAGATCCATTTACACATTAACGGGTCTTACCCATATAGGTTGATCCTTAAGGGTCTATATACAACGCTTTTATATGAAGTCTACTTTAGACTTTATTGTTAAAATCCATCTTTCCATGTCGTGATCTTTAGAAGCTTCATCACATGAAGTTCGATCAATATCAGATTTCTCTGACACATGGAATCCATCCTCAAACTCATTTGAAGAGGTATTAGTGTTTCATCTTTAATTGTCCTTTTAGTTTCGAACTTCAGGAGCCTCTTCATCTTCTCAAGATTAAATGAGCTCCTATACTTCATTTTCATCTTGATTCTCAAGAGAGTCATCCTCTAAGAATCATATCCTTAGAGATGAGATCTTTTAAGAATCCAAAGATTATAAAGTAGGTATCCAATATTATCCTTTATTTTCCTAATGAAGTAGAACTCTCTAGTGGTAGATTCCAGTTTATTAACATGGAACTTTATAAGAATATATATTTTAGTCTCTACTACATATATACCTTGGAAACTAAGAGGTAATTATGCTAATATTCATCATTGATCAAATCATGTCAAACATGATCCAATTGTATCTCCCTACAACTCTCTCGAGTTTAGGTATATTAGGAGGAGCGATATAGGAATGATATTCATATCTCCATAAGGTATTCTTTGAATTCATCTAACAGGTACTTGCTACATAGCTTAGATCAAATTAATTTCATCTTCCTTCAAACTTTGGTTCCAAACCAAAATCGTGAAATCTTTTAACATTTCAAAGCTTTCTAAAGTAAAGGAAAGAAACCTCATATCACTAATAATCATCGAATGATATCACATATCATAAATGTTTATTACGATATAGATGATCCACATACATCAATATGTATGAGATCTTGAATACCTTGACATCTAACACCATTTCCAGAGAAGGGTACGTTGGACAATTTTTACTTTCAATACAATATTCACAAGTGTGTAAGATTTGAAATTTTAGACATTCCAAAGTTTCATCTCTTACTAGTCAATTGATCTCATCAGCACACTAATGTCCAAGACTTGATGCCAAATCATTGTCAAATGATCTCCATCCTCCTATTGATCTTTTAATGTTTAGTTTTTCAATATTAGAAATTCTAATGAACCATTCATTAATTTCTAATTTAGTAGAGTCCTACAGATATCAAAATACTATCTGAAATATATCCATCATAACTTTTATGATAGGTCTATTCCAGAATATATGTTTATTTCCAACATTTAGAAATAAACTATGAGTTTATTCTAATATCTAAGTCAGAGACATTCTCTAAGACTAAGAGCTCTCCCACTGAAAATATGAAGTCTATTTATCCAATAGAGATTGTTGCAATAATTGCAACAGCATCCTTGTGGATAACTATTAAACCTTAAGATCAACTTTCTTGAATTTTCTAAAACATATGCAACCAATTGCAAGTGTTACTAAAAAAATGAGATACAATTATTATACTTCTAATCTTATCCAATAAGAAAGTCAATTTCAATGATTAAATGTAGATTATTCCGATGCTCTATCCGAGTCCTTCTCTAAGGATCTATATAGACTTGATAGTCATACTATAAACACATGAACTCAATGCAGTATTGGCATTCATCCAAGTATTTTGATGTCATATGTGTGGAGACCATAGAAGTACAGTCAACTCTTTGACTTTTCTTCTAACTTGGATCCGACCCATGCTTCCACTGTGCTCCTTTCATCTCTAAACAACCATTGCTTAAGAAAAAAAGGATCTCTTATGTTGAATTCAAAAGATTTCAATATAAGAGTATTTCGACATTTATGCATACTTCATTTAATTCATACAATATGAATATTATGAAGCTTCATGAATGACTAGAGTATAGATAGTAGGATGATGACATTCATCATATCTACATACATCTTAACTCTTAATGGCATAGGTTTAGGTAGGTATTCAAGCATTTTGAATACATCACCTCTTATAGAGCCATCATTCTGCATAATGCAGTGAACCATGTCATTCATGATTAAATGTCAAGAGCATATATGTATGCCATAACATCTTCTTAGAATTTTATAAGGATTATTTGACCATTGCGATCATCATCAACATGTTACTTCCAAAGTACATTCAGTGAGAGATCAAAACTATAGAGACATACAAACCCTTGGTTGTTGTCTTATTGTATATTTAATTGTCATTCCTCATTATTATGAGGAAACTTGCACATTACAACCACATACAATATATGTCCAACTGCAAGTACACTATCTTGATCATGGATCTAATCCATGATATTTTATTGGTTATTATTGAGTATATTATTGAGTGGGTTTAATGAAGGATTAGCTGAAATAAGAAATTTGCTTATATATATATATACACACACGTTTTACTTTGATTTAGGAATTTTTATATCAAAGTTGTCTTGCCTTGTCAACATTGAAAGTTCATTCCCTTATTCACTTTTAATGTAAGAGATATACTTACAATTATATCTCAAGCAAGATCTGGGATCTCCTTTCTTATCTTTGTCACATCCCAATAATATGAGAACCTGTAACTCGGATAAAAAGAAGCGGGAACACATTCCGCCTTCCAAGTCCAACTTGCATCTCCCAATTCAGTCTTTAACACCCGAGCCCACCATCCCTATGGTGATGTTGAGCTCGTCATTAATTTAACCAACCGTTAATAGGAATACAACTTGCTATGCGCAATCCAATATCGTCCCAATAATATGAGGATCCAATATTGGGGTCACTACGCATACGTCCTTACTCTTTCGAGAAACGAAGAGCTCGATCCAAATGGATTGTATGCAAGAGCTGTCACTTCGGACAGGAGACTCCTACATACAATATCTGGTGATGGAAACCTTCACCTTGACGGGAGACCACGGATGTCACTTATATGATCCTCCACCTCTTATTCAAATTTCAATTAATTTTCATGTATCATAGTCATATAATTAATTCTTCCAAGGAAAATACACATCTATTCATAATAGAGTGTTTTTAATTGGATATAATTAAATTAATTACATTAAATCAATTATCAATCCAATTTAATCGACAAGTTTGATTGTTACTTGAATATATGGTATTATCTCAAAGTACGTATTAATTCGAATTTTAATAATCAGAAAATACACCATGTTTTCTCCAGCATTATCGAGTCCCTACCTGTTGTCATGGCCAGTACCGATGGGAGTGGGACAGATCGCACACGGTACAACCTGCTACCTCAACGCTCCCTGACTAGACACCATATCCACCTCAGGAAAGGATAATGCCAAATCAGTTATTGTGTATTCACATTAACAATTAATCAACAAATATAAATCATAATATGCTCTCTCTAATATAATATAAATCATATTTATAATATATATTATTAATATGGATAGTTCTATCCACATAATTCATATCCATGATAATGAAATCGCATTTAATCATCTTGGATCCATTTTCTCATGTGTCCAAATAATAAGAATCACATTCACATTATTCACATATTTGATAATTAAATCACATTTAATTATCTCAGATAACTCTCCTAATAATATGAATCAAATTTATATTATTCATGATAATTAAATCACATTTAGTTGTCCATTTTCTCAATGCTCGGATACTTATATCAACATTGAAATTATCCTGAACTCTTTCAAGGATAATGCGCTTTCTCCGCGGATACTTGGAGATAAGGACAAAATGATTGTATTGTTCCACATATAGTGACTTGGATATTGAGATCACATCTCAAATCCAGATCTTGCAGACCTCCCATAGATGCTTGATTAAATTAAGAACGCAAATCTAATCTTCTCATTACATTTGAATCACATTCAAATCAATGTCCAACATTTGAACTAAGATCAGATTACTTCTCTATGAGAGGAGTCACTAAAATCCAGACCTATTTCATCACTCCCTCGAAATGGAAGCGTCATGGTTATACTATCGTTTATGATCACATCACCCTCAGGTATTCCAATACCTGTACATCCTGCATACTGGAAGACCCAGAATAAACCTGAAGTATAAGATCAATTTTACACTGTCTACTTCAGGGTTTTATCATTAAGTTTCTTATTTGACTATTGGGAGTTGGTATTGATCATATACATTCCAAAATCATACATCATACCCAGGTGTTGACTATATACTTTCCAAAAGCATATATCAATCCTAAAAATTCAATCAAGCTTCTAAAGCGAGACGACCATGCACGGAATTTGATTCTTCCAAATATCTCATGAGTGAGCTCATGTCTTCTGGTTCAATAATGAACTTGTATGATCCCTTTGAGAGATCGTATTACTCATATGCCCTTATATGCACACCAGCGCGCCGGTGTATAGACCTTGATTAGGACATCAACCTATTGGTCTGCCAAATGTACATACTCAGACACATAGTAACACATCTGTCTCTGGTCAGAGGATGCGTGCTTATATCATGACAGCATACGACATAGGTCTTTGGTTATCTCGATCTCATTAAGTCAACTCTTTGACCTAACTAATCTGACATTTTCGAATCTCTATTCACATGCAGAGGACCTGCATCAAGAGGTCAGTCAGATATCAGCCAAATGAGAAAGGATTGTCATCTCCAACTCAGGCTGGAGATCATCTCTTAACAATCATTGGACAGTACATGATGAGCCCTCAATCTAACTCTTTAGATATTCATGCAAGTACCAGCCTCTATGATTCAATAATTGAACCAAAAGCTGTATGATCATCAAGATAGCCATGGTACATAACCCTAATTGTACTAAGGGACCTATTATGCAAATTAGTTCTTCTCTATTTCATATAAGGGAATGAATTTTGTTATAACATTTATTGCATATTGGCTTGCCATGGGCTCGCATGTCCAACACTTAGGTAGTGAAGGATTGGATACAATGCATGCCTAGTTACGAAGAGGTACAATCAAAAGAATGATGTGGACTATATTGAGATATTCCATTTTGTTTTAAGCCATACATCCATCATGATGTTATTAGCTCTTGTAGCACATCGAGACTTGGAGTTGGGGCAGTTAGATGTAACGACAACTTTCTTATATGATGAACTCTAATAATACATTCTTATGAGCCAGCCAGAGGGATTCGCATTTCAGAGCAAGGAAGACCATTAGTACAGATTAAAGAAGTCCTTTTTGGGCTTAAGCAGCTCCCAGGAATTTCTATATAAAGTTTAAAACAGCTTCATGATTGAATATAGGTTCAATAGAAGCACAGACAATTATTATGTTTACCACAACAAGGTGGAGGATGACTCCTTCATCTATCTGTTAATGTAAGTCGATGACTTGTTAATTGATGCCAAATAGAAGAGTATCATAGATGATCTGAAGAAGTTCCTTATTTCAGAGTTCAACAAGAAGGACCTTAGTGCAATGAAGATGATTTTAGGGATGGAGATCATTAGGGACCATGAAAAGGGAAGCTTTTTTTATATCAGAAGGACTACATTGAGAAAGTTCTAATGAGATTTGGGATGTCTACAGTCATGCATCTACGTAATCCACCTAGTGCAAATATCCATCTCTCAGTTTCTTTTGCACCTTAGTCAAACGTAGAGTAGGAACACTGATGAATCTCCATTTCATCACCTTTATTCTATCATTTTGGCCTCAAAAACCCCAGCAAATGCATGTAAATAGCATCAAATTGTATATAATAGCATTCACCATTCATTGTATTAATTATACATTAAATAAGGTGTTTAATGCCAAAATTATAGAATAAAGAGAAGAAAAGAAAAGGGAATAAAATATTGAAGATATTTTATGACCCAAACCCCGAGACCAAGGCCAGCATGGAATTGGTCGACAAGGAATAAAGTAGGGGGAGATAAGGGCCAGTGTACAATAAATACCTCATTTATTCATGCCTTTATTTATGCATTTTTGACACCTATTTTGTACATAATTATTTATTCATCAAATAAAGTAGCTTTGTTCATAAAAGTTGTAGATAATAATGTAAATAAAATACAAAATTGAGTTTGTGTAAAAATAATACTCAGTGTACGATTTATACACAGAATAAAAAGCCAAAATCTCAACTTCACAGACCCATATCTTGCAAATAAAAACTCCAAATCATCCAAACTCACCTTTAATTGTATATAGCTTTCCAAGAACTATTTAATAAAATTTGTTTCATAATTTTTGGAGTCCATCTGCAAAAGTTAGGTTTTTGGCCCCCATTGGGCAGCCTGCCTGATTAAAATATTCAATATATTCCTTGTCTATTATTCTTGTCAAATTATATTTTTAGAATTTTGTGAATAATGTATATAATACATGTACATACTAAAATTAGACTAAAACTAAAAAGGATTAATAAAATAAAATAAGCCTATGCAAGTTAGTAGGCAAAAATACCTATGACCAAGAATGTATATAAATAAAAGGGGAAAACACTCTTTAATTTTTCTCTTCTTTTATATTTTTCTAATAATGTAAATAATACATATAACCTATTAAAAATGCAAATCCAAAATAAAAATCAAGAAAATATATTAAATAAACTAAGTACACAAAATACATAGGTAAAATGCCAAGAAGAATACCTACACATACATATACATATTTATTTAAAAATGGAAATAAACTCATAAAAATTAAATAAAAATATCTTTATACTCACAAAAATAAATTATAAATTCATAAAATAAGCCAATAAAATAATAAAATAAAATAAACAAATAAAAAATTAAAAGAAACAAAATACATGTAAATACACACATATACACTTTATTAAAATAAAACTATAATAAAACACTTCAAAAAATTCAATAAAAATCGTAAATAAATACTACATGAAATAATACACATTTTTTATTTTTTAAGAAAATTCTAATAAAATCATTTACTAGGTTAAATAAATCAATTTCTAAAAAGATTTCCTATTTTGGCGTCTAGCGGCCGACGTGGACCAATGGGGCGCCAGCCCTTGTTGACCGCCTGGTCAACTGTCCCATCTGGGACCTGGCGTCTCTGAACCATCTTTTCCCTGGATTTAGTCCCTTTTTTACGGCCATATCATCCATCGATCGAGCTCACTTCCTTCACAAGAATTGATCTCTGATCATCCATGATACCCGCCAATAACTTGGATCGACCCGATACTCATTGGATTAAGCCATAATCGTCGGTCAATAAGGCTCTAGGCCATTGTCTATAAATAAGAAGCTCCGCCCCCTTCCTCAAATTTGGCCAAATTTAATCCATCCAAAAGCCGTGATTTCGTTCCTGGGACATTCCTCGTGACAGGGGGAGTTCCCCAGCACCTCGAATCGGCCAGAGGAAGGACGATTTTGACGCGTCCGTCCTACTCCCTGGTGGTCCCCAGGTATAAGAGCTGCTCCTTTATCGCTTTTTAGTTAGGATTTAATGTTAGTTTTTAATTCCCGTTGTTAGTTTAGTCTTTAGTTAATCATCGTAGCTTAAAATCAAAAATTCAAAGTTCGCCGGAGCTCCGCTTCGACGACTTCTCCACCGCGCCTCGACTGTGTTCCGACCACCTTTCGCATCCCACTTCATTCTCCATCGAATTCTCCATCGATCTATCACCTTCGCGAATCGGGGCTCCATCTCCGCCTTTCGCCGGAGCCCCTTCGCCTCACTCCATCTTGCTGCAGAGCTTCAAAACCCAGGGTCGAGGAGGTAGCCATCACTCCCCCGGTTCTTCCTATGCAGGTCCAACGAAGAATGGAGCCCATCTGGGCTTGCATCGAACCAGGAAGAGGGTCCTGGAGGTCCTATTCTTCACCGACCTCGTCCGAGCACCTCGGACCTCCAGGAGCCTTGAGAAGACCGCCGGCCGACGCGGGAAGCCTTCAGCTACGTTCAGACCACCTCAGAAGCACGGGAGACGCCCGGAGGAGCCCAAGCTTCACGATCGAAGCTCGTCTGGGGCAAGATTCTTCCCTGTTCTTCCAGACATCTCCAGCGCCGTCGGATCAGGAGGCGAGGCCCAGGTCGAATGGGAGCCGTCCGATGAAGACACGCACTGACCGTCCAATCTGCGAGGAGCATCTAATCCGGATCCTTCATCGACGAATCGGTATCCGCCGTCGGATGAGCGACGCGTGGATAAGTGGCGCGACCATCGCCGTCCATGTGCGTGCCTTAGGGGGTAAATTTCAAACATATCCCCCCGCCTTTTTGTATTTATAGTTTAATGCCAAAAATAAAATGCCACGTTGTATATAAATTGTATTAATTGCAGTACGCCCCCTGGAGTTTTTATATTTGCAGTTTGGTCCCTCCGCGCCTCACGTGCAGTCCCCACGTGAGGCGTGTGATTTTTGCACTTAAACCCTGCCGGGTTCTATTAATTGTAAAATGGCCCTGAAAATAAAAGTAAATGTTTATTTTTGTTGTAATTTTTGCATGAATGCCCCTGAGAAAAATTTTAATTGCAAAAATGCCCCTGCCAGGCCATATATTGTTGTATGCTTCGTCCTTTTATTTTGTGCCTCATATTAATTTGAAAAATTTTGCAAAAATGGATATAAGCTCCTGTTAGTGTACCCTTGCACGCCATATTTTTGGATTTTAATTTTGTTGTATTTTTGCATTTATTAAAAATAAAAAACATGCCTTTTATTTACTGTCTAGTTTATAAAATACCAAAAAAATATTAAAAGACCTCGAAAAATTCCAAAAAAAATTCCCTAGTGTGTATTTTGACCTATTTTAGTGTCAGTCCAAAAATCCCTAAAAATCTCAAATGAAAAACCTTAAAAATTCAAAAATACACAAAAACTTCAAAAAATGTATAAAATCAAAGAAAAATCAGAAAAATATAAACTCAGTTCCTATTTCTTCTATATTTTATTATCTCTATTAGAAAAATAGTGTGGAAAAATTTTGTGGTTGTTTGCTATTTTTGATTCTTATTTTACTTACAGCCTGTACCTATTTCCCTGTTTTCCTTTATTTCAGCTTTTAAAAATACCAAAAACAATTTGAAAAATACCCAAAAATCACCAAAAAAGTAAAATTAGAAAAATACCAAAAAGACTTTATCTCTGGATTTTTGACTATTTTTGTATATTTTTATAAATATTATAGCACCCCTTTATATATACATATATACTCCCTAGTGAACAAAAAAAAGAAAAAAAAATATTTATAGCTATATATATATATCTATATATGTGTATATGCATCATTATTCATATATAAGATTCTAAAAAAAATTACTATATATATATGTATATATATTGTATGTACAATAGGCTATATACTCACCCTCTAAGGGTATAAATATATATTTATATATTTATATTCTATAAATGATATATATATTACCTAATGATATTATTAAAATAAATAAATAAAAAAATTAAAAAATTAAAAATAAAAAAATATATAAAAGATAAAAACCCACAAAAATTGGCTTCACACATGGATGACTCTGCGGTTCATGCACATTTTAGGCTATTGCATTTTGTATTGCTCTCTGTGGTTCGACCTCTATATACTTAGTCATTGTACATCTTGTGGTAGAGTAATAAATATTGATTCATATTTTTGGACTTAATTTCTTCCTTCTTTCATTGTGGGTTAATTGTTGTATAACCGACGTTCTGTGAGCGGTCGCCTCAGCGACACTATACATATATTATTGTGACCCTCGTGAAACCCGTGTTATCAGATGGCGCCGTTGCCGGGGAGCAATGAGCATAGCCTAATTATTTTGTCATTCTTGTGTACATTTTTGATTCATCATTGATTTTGTGAGCAACTATTTTTACTGACATTAATCACCATGCTCTATTGATTGATTAATTTATTGTGATTATTTTATATCTGCTCTATTTTGATTGGTTGAGCTATACTAATTCAATCTTTGTTGTGACTTTGATGCGAGGGCCCGCCACGCGAGGATGGCTTCTTAGGAGGCCAAGGCAGCCGAGCTTGGAGGAGGGTGGTCTTCACCTCATGACCACTTGGAGAGAGCATCAAGGAAGCAAGGAGCTGGGATTAGATAAGTGTAGAATATTTAGGATTATTTTTGTAATTTATGGTGAGAGAGAGATAATTTTGGCATGTAATTAAACAAGACTCTACTCTTCACAATGAGGTCCAGTGCCCGGGTGATTGTCCACCTGGGGGCCTCATCACGGCTTTTTGAGTTTTCATCGCTTTCTTTTCTTTGTTTTCCGAAGTTTTGAGCTTTCCGCCTTGATTTTACTTTGTTTTGTGTGCTTGGAGCCCCTAGATTTAGGTTGCTTGACTCGGTAGCTAGGTCCACACATTAAAAAGAATGCATGTTCCTATAGTCTACTTCGTATGGATCTAGTCAAACTTAAACAAGCCGCTCATTTGTCTCTTAGCCCTTGTGCCATAGCGAGCCCTGTAAAGCGCTTTCTCCTAAACTCAAGTGTGTTGAGCAGAGGAGGGGTGAGCCAAAACCGGACCCTTCGGGCTAGAGATGAATGAGCGACTTATGGTTCTTCACGCTAATAGCAACTAATGTTTAGGGCGATTTTTTGCCTTGCATACCGACATGTAGATAGGTTTAAAAATTCTGTTTTGCATACCGCATGGAGAGAGCTGGGATGCAATGTAAGTCTTCTAACTCAGCATACATCATTCAGTTCAATGGTGAGATTTCCATCATGGAACCACTTGCACAGCTTTTCCGCTATCTCCCTCTGATTTTGAGAACCTACGATTTAAATGAAAATCTACAAAAACGTTAGGCGCTGGTATGAAAACAGACTAAAAAAAAGTGAAAACCCAAAAATTAAATTAAGGGGACTGCTAAATAAACTTTGACATTAATTATAATCTGTAATGGACTATCATTGTACTGGGTTCATAAAGCCCTCATTGTTTTCAGGTACCTTGGAGGGGGACCAAAACCCTACTCCCTTGAGCGAGTGTGGCCCCCTAAGGATTGAAGCCAAAAACCCAGTCTGCAACTGCCTTGTGTATCGCCTGGATTTCCGAAGTAGTGGCGCTTCTATCGTACGTAGGCGAGTAGGGCTTGGTCACCAATGATGACTCTCTGTTGTGTAGGGAATCGACCCTGTCCGAAGTATTGAGCATAGGCCACGCCTTCACGGGGGTGTCTGTCTCATTGTCCTGCGTCTGAGTAGGTTCTTGCACGCTCACGGGTGATTCCGTTGTGAGCGAGAACCGAAGTATTGGTTTCGCCTATCGGCTTCCTCTCTCTTTCTTTGGCTGAGTAGGGATCTAGGAAGGGTTACAAGGACTCCAAAAAGTACAGATTACAGGTTACACAGGAGGAGGACAAGTACGGGATACTCTTCTGGCAGTACTCTCTCTCCTATAGGGTAGCGTCTAAGGACTTGTTAAAAGATATGCCTGAAATCACAACTCTAAAAAGGAAAAGATAATAAATAGCCGAGCTTTCACGGCTTCACATGGCGTGAGTTGGTGAACCCGATTTTGTATTGTGTTTGTATGAATCTAGATTAAGGTTCAAAAATCAAGTCCCGCGCCTTTGTACATATTTTGTTGTTTCTCCCTTTGACCACCCCGCTCAACCAAGCCTCTCTACTGTTTTACACTCCTTTTATTCCTCGTTGACCATCGTATCTTTCATCCAACATCTGATCTTCTCTTGTGCTTCGTGAAGTTGATCCATAGATGGTTTCCGTCGGGACTATGCCGACACCCACATCGGTTCCATGGACTCAACTCCGCCAATAAGTTCGAGGCGATTCCCGAGAACCCGATCCGGACTTTGCGGATCAATCTCCAGACTCCTCGTTTTCTACCTTTCTCTTGGCCACCCAATAAACTGGGATCACTTTTGTCCCACTTTCACCGTTGTGAACGGAAGTCGATTACAGTCTACATCCTTTTTCGTTCACAACATGCTGGGGTTGACCTGAATTCCAGCTTCATCACGGCAGCTGAACACAATTGCAAGTGATCTGATTCGGACTATCTCATTATGCAGATAGAAGACAGTGCGAGCCCTCGAGACTACTCCGGAGTTCATCTCGTCCGACTAAGACCCTGACATGGCTCCAGGAGGAAAGGGCAAGGGTCAGTAGCCACCCCAACCCGAGGGACAGGTGCCAGATCAGAACCAAGTCAATGCACAGTTACTGGCATCTATCCAGACCATCCAGCAGCAGCTGACCGAGCAGGCCCTCACACAGATAGCCTTCCAGGACATGTTGAATGATATGATGAACCGAGACGATGGAGGAGGAGGCAGAGGCAGAGGAGGCAGGGGAGGAGGAGGTGGAGGTGGAGGTGGTGTTGCCGATGATGATGTAGAATTTCCACCACCATCAAAGCCAACCCTTAAAGAAACAAACAATCCGAGAGACAGCCAGATGACCGAGTGGATACTCATTCCACCGGTACACGCTCACTTTGAGCTGAAGCCCCAATTCATTGCCCTTCTCCCTGCATTTCATGGAAACACCAGCGAGGAGCCGTACATTCACCTGCAGCAATTCTCTCGCATTTGTCGTACTACGCACTATCCCAATGTCCCTCTGGACATTGTCAAGATGATGGCATTCCCATTCAGCTTACAGGACAAGGCCCTTTATTGGGTCAACCATCTGGGGAAGGTCGTGACGACCTGGGAGGAGTTGAAGTCCGCATTCCTGCACAAATATTACCCTCTAGGTCGGCTCAACCAAATGCGAGCCCATATCAGTAATTTCTCCCAAGGACCCCATGAGTCAATAGATGAAGCATGGGAGAGATTCACTGACCTGCAGGAGAAGTGTCCCCATCACGATATCCCGAAGACCAGCTTGGTCCAGCACTTTTTCGGGGGACTGAACATTGAAAGCCAAAGGCTCGTGGACGCAGCATGTGGGGGTTCACATTTCAATAAGGATGAAGACGTAGTCTGGTAGATATTTGAAGAAATGGCCGAAGGAGAGGCCGTCCTCTCTTCATCCAAGGTGTATCAGAAGCAGCCCCAGATCCTTCAAAAACAAGTGCACATGGCAGCGTCCAAGGAAGCAGAGAGAGATGAGAGCTCCAACCTCAGTATCATCGGGGGCCATCTCTCGAAAGTTGATATCATCGAAAAGCGATCACAAGATCTGGAGAAACTCGCTGTGATCGAGAAGAGGATCCAGAATTTAGACAAGCTTGATCAGATCAATAAGTACCTTGAACTGGTAGTGGGCACCATCAACTCTGTTCAGTCGGCTACACCATCGGAAGCTCCCGCTGAGAAAAAGGGCGAGCAGCAACCGCAGCATCAGCCTCAGCCGAGCCAGCAGCCACCGGCAGTCCAGCACGTGTACTACGTGCAGGCGCCCGACCAGGGCCCGCCGCAGCAGCAGATGGTCGTGTACCAGCCAGAGTTTCTCTCCGGACCTGATCCAGTCTTCCCACCACCACCCCTGATTCAGGAAGTGAACGGGGTATGGGCTAATGATGCACAGCCGACCCGTCCTCCGGGACAACCCCAGGGTCAGCCATTTGCCAATCGGCAATACCACCAACCTCAGGGTGGTCGCTTTGGACAGTCCTCTCAGCCTCACATACAGTATCAGCAGCCTCCCCAATTTGCACAACAATGGAGGCAGAATCATCCGTACCAGCAGGCGCAATACCGCCACCCACAGCCGTATCACCAGTACGCGGCTGCCCCCTCTCAGCAATACCAGCAGTATCCTCCTCCCTCATACCAACAACTTCAACTTTCTGCACCACCTCAGAACCACCAGCAACAACTTCCACACCCATCCAACCAACAGCAGCGTGGTCTGCACGCTGAATCTTCAGAAGTACCCCCTGCAAACCCCACTATGGATTGTCTGGCCCAGCTTGTCAAAGGGCTAGCGGATATGACCAAGCGGCTTGACGACCTGACCGCCACTAGAACCACCATTCCGGCTCAGGTCGAAGCCAACCCCAATAATTTCAAAAAAAAAAGAGCAGGTAGAATGTGATGTCCTGTCCGTATTTGGTAATGATATGACTGTTTATTCTAATGTTGTTACTCTCAGGAGCGGTAGGGCCTTGCCTCCGCCTGCTACCAAAGGTGGGGTGAATAAAGAAACAGGTGGATCATCATCTTCCGCATCAGTCGTGCCAGCTCCAGGGGCGGGTGAGGAGGAAGAAGAAGGAGAAGCCAGTCTAGTCGTCGTGCATTTCCAGCAGCAATCTCAGCCAAAAATACAAAAAAATCAGAAAAAGCAAAAACAACAAAAAGAAGCTTGTAGCCGAAGCGAAGCTGCGCCAGCATTGGAGGAGCCACCAGCAGCAGCCGATCCCTCGCCAGCCGATGGAGCAGATGCTACTCTTTTTGATCGCCCTGCAGCACCAGCATGTCAAGACACAACTTGTACTCCTTTTTGTAGTTCGGATGTACAACATTCTATGGGCGATGATTTTGATGTAAATAAGAACTCTCATTTTCCTGTCAGTGATGTACATATTCCTTTTCCTCATGCAATACAAAAATCCAAAAAAATTGCAAAACGAAAAAAGGCATTGTCTGATCCAGGTGTTGTGGAAATTTTAGATAACTTGACTGTTGAGATTCCTTTATTGAAGGTCGTGAAATACATGCCAGCTGTGAAGAAAGGACTGAAAGAGGCATGTACTAACAGGCGTCGCTCAGCGCAGGAAAACAGACGCCGAGATGTAGAAAAACACGTTCTCTTCATGGCCACCGTTGCAGCCATTAGCAATCTCCCGCAGAAAAAGCAAGACACAGGACCACCTATGATCAGTTGTGAGATTTTTGATTAGGTCTTCGAGCGCACTCTCCTTGATAGTGGATCTTCCATCAACCTTCTGCCCTCGTCTATAATGCAAGAATTTGGGCTGGGACTGCTTAAGCAGACACGCATGATCCTTCAGTTCGTTGACCGATCCGTCAAGCGGCCCCGAGGTCTTTTGGAAGATGTTGTTGCTAAAGTGCAGGAGATGCAATTTCCAGCTGACTTTGTAGTCCTTGATATGGACTCGCCTGCACCCCTGCTCCAGACCCCTATCATCCTTGGCAGATCATTCCTTCGTACTTCAGGTGCCGTGGTTGATTACGGGTCTAGCAAGATTACTTTCAGCTCGAACACCCAGCAGATCACAATAAACATGAACAGAGAGCCGAATGCCACAACTGATGAGAGCCAGGCAGCATCCGAAGCAGACTGTGATTTTATTACAGAGATCAGAGATTCATGCTTGTCATTGGACAATCCATGGACCCGAGAAATCCTCACTCTTGAGGAGGACTCGAAAAGCGCAGTCAGCGTATGCTCTGACGATTCATGGGAGACAGATTCTCAGATGCAGGCGCATCTCTTCGAGCAGTCACTCCAGACCGAACATGATCAGCTTAGCGCAGACCCGTTCGGCACATCACCAAGATCTCAACAACATGAGGAGGATGGTAGCAGCTTCAAGGAAGTACATCCCACCACCAGCATAGTCTCTGAAGTGACCGATAAAGTGGACAGGTCAAAACCAGAACTCAAGCCACTTCCGGCAGGCCTAAAGTATGCTTTCCTTGTGGGTGAAGAACAAATGTATCCGGTCATCATCAGCAGCAGGATGAATCCGGATCAAGAGTCTTGTCTTCTCGAGATTCTAGAAAAGAACCGCAAGGTACTTGGTTGGAGCGTATCAGATCTCTGAGGGATAAATCCAGCCTTGTGTTCACACCACATCTATCTAGAAGAAGATGCCAAGCCATCCCGTGAATTCCAACGAAGGCTGAACCCTAATCTTCGGTACGTTGTCATGAAGGAGATAACAAAATGGTGTGACGCAGGCTTCGTCTATCCCAACTCCGATTCAAAATAGGTAAGCCCACTGCATGTAGTTCCAAAGAAATCCGGGCTTACCGTGGTTACAAATGACAAAGGAGAGGAAATTTCCACTCGGGTACCAACATCCTGACGGGTGTGTGTTGACTACTACTGTCTCAATGCAGCAACTAAGAAGGACCACTTCCCCTTGCCCTTCATTGATCAAGTTTTGGAAAGATTAGCAGGCAAGGAGTTCTTCTGCTTTCTGGATGGGTATTCCGGGTACAATCAAGTGGCAATCGCCCCTGAAGATCAAGAGAAGACTACCTTCACTTGCCCGTTCGGCACCTACGCCTTCAAGAGAATGCCCTTTGGATTATGCAATGCACCTGCAACCTTCCAAAGATGCATGTTAGCAGTCTTCGTCGAGATGGTAGGAAGTTTTCTTGAGGTGTTTATGGACGACTTCTCTGTCTATGGTGATAGTTTCGATTCTTGTCTTGAGCACCTAGACAGAGTGCTTCAGAAATGCCGGGAAGTCAATTTAGTGCTTTCATGGGAAAAGATCCACTTTATGGTCACAGAAGGTATTGTGCTGGGCCACGTCGTTTCCAAATGTGGCATGGAAGTCGACCCGGCGAAGGTGGATGTCATTTCAAATCTTCAGCCACCTCAGTCAGTGAAGAATGTGAGGTCATTCCTGGGGCATGTGGGATTTTACAGACGATTCATTAAGGATTTCAGCCGCATTACCCGATCTCTGACAGAGCTTTTATGCAAGGAAACAGAGTTTATTGTCGATAGGCCGGTTCTTCTTGCTTTCAACCAGCTGAAGGAGCTGATCACTCAAGCTCCAATCTTACAACCGCCCGACTGGACTCTTCCTTTTGAGATAATGACCGATGCGTCAGATTTTGCAGTCGGGGCTGTCCTTGGGCAAAGGAAAGGGAGAGCGCCCTACGCCATTCACTATGCCAGCAGAACATTAGATGAAGCACAAAGAAATTATACAGTGACAGAGAAAGAATTGCTGGTTGTGGTTTTCACCTTAGAGAAGTTCAGATCCTATTTGTTGGGATCGAAAGTCACAATTTTCACAGACCACTCTGCTATCTGGTACCTACAACAGAAGAAGGATGCCAAACCAAGACTGATTCGTTGGATCCTTCTCCTCTAGGAATTCGATTTGGAAATCAAGGACAAGCCTGGAGTCCAGAATGTGGTAGCAGACCATCTCTCCAGAATAGAGCAGCATGACCCTCCTCTGAACAATGCACCTATCACAGAAACCTTTCCTGACGAAGCCATCTTAGCAGTGGATTCTCTTCCGTGGTATGCAGATATAGTCAACTACCTTGCCTATGGAGTAACACTAGCGGATTGGACGAAAAATCAGAAGAACAAATTCATGTCGACCATCTGATTCTACCAGTGGGAGGATCCTCTTTTATTTAGGGAAGGAGCAGATTGCATTTGGCACAGGTGCATCCCTCAGACGGAGCAGTCTAGTGTCCTCGAGCATTGTCATTCGCTCGAATCTGGTGGACATCACTCTGGAGATCGTACGGTAGCCAAAGTACTTCAGTGTGGCTTCTGGTGGCCCACTTTATTCAAGGATGCAGCAGATTTCGTCAAACGATGTATTGACTGTCAGAGACTGAAATGTACACTCACTGCAAAGGATTCAATGCCCCTGAAAATTATTCAGATAGCAGACGTTTTCGATGCATGGGGCATTGACTTCATGGGACCTTTCCCTAACAGTCAAGGTTTTGAGCACATCCTTCTTACTGTCGACTACGTGAGTCGTTGGGTTGAAGCTATCCCCGCTTGAGCCGCCGACAGCCGAACAGTCTGTCAGTTCCTGAAGAAGAACATCATTTCGCGGTTCGGGATACCGAAAATTCTCATATCAGACGGGGGTAGCCACTTCATTAACAAAGAGGTCAAGAAGTTAACGAAGGAGTACGACATCGACCATCGGGTCGCATCTCCTTATCATCCTCAGACCAATGGCATGGCGGAGTTATCAAACAAAGAAATCAAGACTATACTGCAGAAACTTGTTAGGCCAAACAGAAAAGACTGGTCTCAACTCTTGGACTCAGTCCTATGGGCTTACCGAACCGCCTACAAGTCTCCCTTGGGCATGTCGCCCTATCGTCTTGTATATGGAAAACAGTGCCATCTGCCCGTGGAATTAATTCACAAGTCTCTTTGGGCAATCAACAGTTGCAATTTGGACTCACGCAAAAGTGGTCAGAAGAGAAAAGACGATCTGAACAGGCTCTTGGAATTCCGAGACTATGCATACGATAACACCTTGATGTACAAGGAGAAGGTGAAACGCTGGCATGACCGGTACATCAGACGAAAGACCTTCGATGTTGGACAGAAAGTGTGGTTATTTGATGCAAAGTTGCGGATCTTCCCGGGCAAATTAAAGAGTAAGTAGACAGGGCCATTCCGAGTTTGTGAAGTGCGTGACAATGGAAGTATTACAATATCAGAATTGTCCCCTGACACACAGCCCTTCGTCATCAACGACCAACTCTTGAAGCCTTACCTTGAACCAGGTGCATTCTTGGCCGTTGTAGACTCCATTCAGTTAGTGCACCATGAAGACATTTCCACAACCGCTGCAGCATCAGAAGATTCAGACGATGTACTCCAACCACCGTTTATCTGATTTCCTTCTTTTCTTCTTTTCTTCTTTTCCTTTTCTACTTTCTTTTTCTATCTAAAAGGTGCCGCCCTTGTAGACAGTTTTCTATACTTAGGACGTACTTTGTCCTAAGTATAGGGGGGATGTGCACCTAGAGTTTTTCATTTCAGTCCGATCCTCTCCAGTGTCTCCTCTTCTTGTCTATACTTAGGAGTATCTTACCCTAAGTATAGGGGGAGACAATCTGAGTACGATCTGTGTATTCCCACCCTTGACCCTCCCTGCTTTTTGTACAGTCTGCTATACTTAGGATTACTTGATCCTGGGTATAGGGGGGACGGTCAACTTCTCATTCATTCATTTCATTCATCTAAATTCTTTAGATCTGTCTATACTCAGTACGAGTTATGTCTTTGCTTTTCCTTTCGACCTATGAGGACATAGCTCAAGCTAAGTATAGGGGGGTCGTATATACCATGTATATATTATAAGCCATAACTCATACTGAAAAATAAAACATGAATTCAATCTAAAAAGCAATAAGTAACTCTATAATAATAAAAGATGATTGTGAGATCCTCAGACTCTTTGTACTTGTACTGATTATTAAGTCAGGAAAAGCGTTTTCTGCAAATTATTCTCTTTGAAAAATCTTGTGAAAATTGTTTGAAAATAGTGTGTACAAGTATTCAACCTTTGAAAAAAATTAGTTTTGTGTGTAAATTTATTTTCTTTGAGTGAAATCAAAATGTGTGAAAACTAGTGTGCAAATGACTGTAAAAATTTGATTGTCAAAATTGTTTTGAAAAACCTATCTATGCTGTGTAAAACATTTGTAAAATCATTTTCAAAGACGTGTACATATTTGCAAAATTATTTTGGACTAGAGTTCTCAAAAATCTTTTGAAAAGGATTCTCGAATAAGTCTGAGGAGTCTACACAAAAATCTCTCATTCGTAAATAAGGAATAATCACAAATAAAACTTATAAAAACCACATTGTATAACAAATACAGTTTTTCTTCTTTTGTATATACTGATTAATAAATCAGGCTAGATACCTATACGGTATGATTTGAAAAATAATGTGAACTGTTTGAAAAATTTGCTGTCAAATGTTTTCAACTTGTGTAAAATTGTTTGGATTGCAAAACTTTTCTTCGTGTGAAATAAAGGATTTGAAAAACTTACGTGCAAATGTTTTGAAAAATGTCTGTCAAAATTATTTTGAAAAATGTATATATAGTGTGTGAAAAAAAGCTTTGCAAAAATAGTTTTCAAATGTGTGTAAATGATTGCAAAAATTATCGTGTACTATAGTTTGCAAAAAAAAATTCTTTTCAAACTAGATCTGAGAAATAAGAGCATTATTACAAATACTTGTAAATAAGACACATACAATTCTTTCGGTACACTCCTAAATAAACTACTACCTGTAAAGTCTTTGAAAATCCATATCTTTTGTAAATAAAATGGTACGTCCGTGTAAATATCGTTGTATGTGTCAAGCTTTCTATCATAAAAAAAACTTCTTTGTGTAAAAAGATTATTTGATTCTTGTCAAAATCTTTGTGAAAAATTGCATCATTCATTGTGCATAGCATAAGCATACCATTCATATTCTTTTTGAGTGAGCTTGATGATTGAATCGGTCCAATAAAGTCTCAAATTGGAGCTTGGTTAGACCTTACCGCACCTAACTGCACTGGAACCTTACAGGAACTAGGTTTAAGGTACTTCAGGTCTATACAGACTTAATTCTTTGAGAAATCAGGGCTGGGTTCAAGTCACCTCAACTGACTAACTAGAACTTTTCGAGACACACGCATGACTCTTGACGACCGTGACCTAACTTGGACACTTGCACCTTTCACTTGGCTCAACTCAGTGGAGTGGTGAGGGGGTTGGATTTGCCAGTCTGAGACGCACACGGGTGGAAACATTCGTCCTCGTCTAGGGAGGGAAGTGCACACCAACTTGGTCCAATAGCAATGAGGTCTAAAGACAGGAGATTATGGGTTGCGATAAAGCTTCAAAAGAGGGATAGTCTACTGGCTCAAGAGGAAAAACTCCTTATGTAAATGCTGCTGTGAATAGTATGTTGAAAAAAAATGGTCAGGCCTGTACAAAAATAAAATGCCTGCAAAGTATGTACAAAGTCAATAAGCAAGCTTGAGTTCCAAAGACAAATATATGAGCCTGCAGCTGGATGACTTGACTACACTAGTCTTGCATCCCAGGATAGGTAGCTACACTGGCTACCGTCCATTCTTCTCTTCACCCCCTCCTCTTAAGCTGGATGCCACTTGAACTTAGAAGGGAATACCCTGCTCCTTGAGGAAAGAGCTGTTGGATTGGGGAATCATTGGGTTGTCATTCTGGAGAAGTCAGTTCCTTTATCATTTCAGTTGGGGAGAGCCACTATCACTTACACTGTACAAGTCAGCTTCATAGTTATAAGGGTTTGCGTATGATGTAGACCAGTTCTGACCAGGCTATTGAGGTGGGTTGAACCGAGTTCTGTGATTACCGAAGGCTGTTGTATTTTAGAGCTGGTTCTAGACTAGGTTCCACACACATCTACACCCAAGGTCTGATAGGAGCTCCAAATTCAGATTTTAAAAGACGCATTGCACTGAAAGCACCCCTATTCACTCTATCCTTCTTTAATTGTCCTTTTTCTTTTCTTTATTCTTTTTTGTACTTATTGCATAAGTGTTTGCTAGGGACTAGCAAAGGCATGTATAGGGGGGTGATGAATCTCCATTTCATCACCTTTATTCTATCATTTTGGCCTCAAAAACCCCAGCAAATGCATGTAGATAGCATCAAATTGTACATAATAGCATTCATCATTCATTGTATTAATTATACATTAAATAAGGTGTTTAATGCCAAAATTATAGAATAAAGAGAAGAAAAGAAAAAGGAATAAAATATTGAAGATATTTTATGACCCAAACCCCGAGACCAAGGCCAGCATGGAATTGGTCGACAAGGAATAAAGTAGGGGGAGATAAGGGCCAGTGTACAATAAATACCTCATTTATTCATGCCTTTATTTATGCATTTTTGACACCTATTTTGTACATAATTATTTATTCATCAAATAAAGAAACTTTATTCATAAAAGTTGTAGATAATAATGTAAATAAAAATACAAAATTGAGTTTGTGTAAAAATAATACTCAGTGTACATTTTATACACAGAATAAAAAGCCAAAATCTCAACTTCACAGACCCATATCTTGCAAATAAAAACTCCAAATCACCCAAACTCACCTTTAATTGTATATAGCTTTCCAAGAACTATTTAATAAAATTTGTTTCATAATTTTTGGAGTCCATCTGCAAAAGTTAGGTTTTTGGCCCCCATTGGGCAGCTTGCCTGATTAAAATATTCAATATATTCCTTGTCTATTATTCTTGTCAAATTATATTTTTAGAATTTTGTGAATAATGTATATAATACATGTACATACTAAAATTAGACTAAAACTAAAAAGGACTAATAAAATAAAATAAGCCTATGCAAGTTAGTTGGCAAAAATACCTATGACCAAGATTGTATATAAATAAAAGGGGAAAACACTCTTTAATTTTTCTCTTCTTTTATATTTTTCTAATAATGTAAATAATACATATAACCTATTAAAAATGCAAATCCAAAATAAAAATCAAGAAAATACATTAAATAAATTAAGTACACAAAATACATAGGTAAAATGCCAAGAAGAATACCTACACATACATATACATATTTATTTAAAAATGAAAATAAACTCATAAAAATTAAATAAAAATACCTTTATACTCACAAAAATAAATTATAAATTTATAAAATAAGCCAATAAAATAATAAAATAAAATAAACAAATAAAAAAATTAAAAGAAACAAAATACATGTAAATACACACATATACACTTTATTAAAATAAAACTATAATAAAACACTTCAAAAAATTCAATAAAAATCGTAAATAAATACTACATGAAATAATACACATTTTTTATTTTTTAAGAAAATTCTAATAAAATCATTTACTAGGTTAAATAAATCAATTTCTAAAAAGATTTCCTATTTTGGCGTCTAGCGGCCGACGTGGACCAATGGGGCGCCGGCCCTTGTTGACCGCCTGGTCAACTATCTCATCTGGGACATGGAGTCTCTGAACCATCTTTTCCCCGGATTTCGTCCCTTTTTTACGGCCATCTCATCCATCGATCGAGCTCACTTCCTTCACAAGAATTGATCTCTGATCATCCATGATACCCGCCAATAACTTGGATCGACCCGATACTCATTGGATTAAGCAATAATCGTCGGTCAATAAGGCTCCAGGCTATTGTCTATAAATAAGAAGCTCCGCACCCTTCCTCAAATTTGGATAATTTTAATCCATCCAAAAGCCTTGATTTCATTCCTGGGACATTCCTCGTGACAGGGGGAGTGCTCCAGCACCTCGAATCGGCCGGAGGAAGGACGATTTTGACGCGGCGGAGCTCCGACGTCCATCCTGCTCCCTGGTGGCCCCCAGGTTTAAGAGCTGCTCCTTTATCGCTTTTTAGTTAGGATTTAATGTTAGTTT
The DNA here is from genome assembly GCA_037367405.1 of Ottelia alismoides. Lineage (NCBI taxonomy): Eukaryota > Viridiplantae > Streptophyta > Magnoliopsida > Alismatales > Hydrocharitaceae > Ottelia > Ottelia alismoides. The sequence goes on from JAZKJV010011076.1 coordinate 295,755, forward strand.
TTAATTCCCGTTGTTAGTTTAGTCTTTAGTTAATCATCGTAGCTTAAAATCAAAAATTCGAAGTTCGCCGAAGCTCCGCTTCGGCAACTTCTCCACCGTGCCTCGACTGTGTTCCGACCGCCTTTCGCATCCCACTTCATTCTCCATCGAATTCTCCATCGATCTATCGCCTTTGTTCAACCGAGGACCCCTGGTCTTCGCGAATCAGGGCTCCACCTCCGCCTTTCGCCGGAGCCCATCCGCCTCACTCCATCTTGCTGCAGAGCTTCAAAACCCGGGGTCGAGGAGGCAGCCCTCGCTCCCCCGGTTCTTCCTATGCAGGTCCAATGAAGGATGGAGCCCATCTGGGCTCGCATCGAACCAAGAAGAGGTTCCTGGAGGTCCTATTCTTCACCGACCTCGTTCGAGCACCTCGGACCTCCAGGAGCCTTGAGAAGACCGCCGGCCGACGCGGGAAGCCTTCATCTACATTCAGACCACCTCAGACGCACGTGAGACGCCCGGAGGAGCCCAAGCTTCACGATCGAAGCTCGCCGGGGGCAAGCTTCTTCCCTGTTCTTCCAGACATCTCCAGTGCCGTCGGATCAGGAGGTGAGGCCCATGTCGAATAGGAGTCGTCTGATGAAGACACGCACTGACCGTCCGATCCGCGAGGAGCATCTAATTCGGATCCTTCATCGACGAACCGGTATCCGCCGTCGGATGAGCGACGCGTGGATAAGTGGCGCGGCCATCGCCGTCCATGTGCGCGCCTTAGGGGGTAAATTTCAAACATAACACCCCGCCTTTTTGTATTTATAGTTTAATGCCAAAAATAAAATGCCACGTTGTATATAAATTGTATTAATTGCAGTACGCCCCCTGGAGTTTTTATATTTGTAGTTTGGTCCCTCCGCGCCTCACGTGCAGTCCCCACGTGAGGCGCGTGATTTTTGCACTTAAACACTGCCGGGTTCTACTAATTGTAAAATGGCCCCGAAAATAAAAGTAAATGTTTATTTTTGTTGTAATTTTTGCATGAATGCCCCTGAGAAATATTTTAATTGCAAAAATGCCCCTGCCAGGCCATATATTGTCGTATGCTTTGTCCATTTATTTTGTGCCTCATATTAATTTGAAAATTTTTGCAAAAATGGATATAAGCTCCTGTTAGTCTACCCTTGCACGCCATATTTTTGGATTTTAATTTTGTTTTATTTTTGCATTTATTAAAAATCAATAACATGCCTTTTATTTGTCTAGTTTATAAAATACCAAAAAAAATATTAAAAGACTCGAAAAATTCTAAAAAAAATTCCCTAGTGTGTATTTTGACCTATTTTAGTGTCAGTCCAAAAATCCCTAAAAATCTCAAATGGAAAACCTTAAAAATTCAAAAATACACAAAAACGTCAAGAAAATGTATAAAATCAAAGAAAAATCAGAAAAATATAAACTCAGTTCCTATTTCTTCTATATTCTATTATCTCTATTATAAAAATAGTGTGGAAAAATTTTGTGGATGTTTGCTATTTTTTATTCTTATTTTACTTACAGCCAGTACCTATTTCCCTGTTTTCCTTTATTTCAGCTTTTAAAAATACCAAAAACAATTTGAAAAATACCCAAAAATCACCAAAAAAGTAAAAAATCAGAACAATAACAAAAAAACTTTATCTCTGGATTTTTGACTATTTTATATATTTTTATAAATATTATAGCACCCCTTTATATATACATATATACTCCCTAGTGAACAAAAAAAAGAAAAAAATATTTATAGTTATATATATCTATCTATCTATATATGTGTATATGCATCATTATTCATATATAAGATTCTAAAAAAATTACTATTTATATATATATATATATATATATATATATGTATATTGTATGTATAATAGGCTATATACTCACCCTCTACGGGTATACATATATATTTATATATTTATATTCTTTAAATTATATATATATATATATTACCTAATGATATTATTAAAATAATTAATAAAAAATAAAAAAATAAAAAAATATAAATAAAAAATATATAAAAGATAAAAACCCACAAAAATAGGCTTCACACATGGATGACTCTACGGTTCATGCACATTTTAGGCTATTGCATTTTGTATTGCTCTCTGTGGTTCGACCACTACATACTTAGTCACTGTACATCTTGTGGTAGAGTAATAAATATTGATTCACATGTTCGGACTTAATTTCTTCCTTCTTTCATTGTGGGTTAATTGTTGTATAATCGACGTTCTGTGAGCGGTCGCCTCAGCGACACTATACATATATTATTGTGACCCTCGCAAAACCCATGTTATCAAACACATGTCAGATATTCCATTTGCCAGCTCAGTTTGAAGTCTTATGTGTGCCATGGTCACACAAGATCTGATATCACTCATCATGTGGGTGTTGTTAGCATATTCATGGGCAATTTAAGTGAGGAGAGGGATCTGCCGATGTACCTAACGTCCGGCCGTGGAGGGCTTGCGGTGTTTGACAAGTCAAATCTAACAATCGTTGTGTCAGCCGCTTTCACAGCACTCGGCACCTAAACCAATCTTCTCAATCAGCAATCGTGCCACAACAATAGATATGCAATAAAAGTATGTGTGGAGTCAAAATTTATTTTATTTAACTCTACAAAATGTGTATAGTGGACAAGTAGTAGAATGTCGAACTCTTGGGAGTAAATTGGTGGGTAGATTAATTATAAATAATTATTATAAATTAATAATAATAATAATAATTTTTGTACTTTTTAGCTCTCTTTTTCTTTTTTATGTGGGTTTTTTATTTTTTAATTTTATGTTTTTAAATTATTTAATATTTTTATATTGTTAACTTTTATTTTTTTTATTTCATTTCAAATTTGCACATTTCTAATTTCTTTATTATTTTTAAAATATAATATTTATTTATATATTTATAATGATATAATAGATAATAGAATTATTATATAAAATATATAGTATATATAGGGTACTATATTTTTATATACACATAAATATGATTAAAATACAAAAAATAAAATGTTTTTGTGTTTTTAATATTTTTCCCTATTTTGGTAATTTTTAGAGATTTTTTGTTAATTTTTATGTATTTTTAAAGTAATAAAATGTGGAAACAATGTATAGTTTAAATATCCGAAATAGGTTTACATTTAATGAATATAAATAAGTCCAAAATTATCATATAACTATTTTTAGTATATACTACATATAATAAAGAATATAAATGAATATTTTTTTATTTTTTTTACAATTTTTATGATTTTTATATGTGTTTTAGGGTTTTATGATTTTTAAGATTTTTAAATGTGTTAGAATATTTAATAATATAGATAAACTATTTTTTTGGAATTTTTTATAGTGCTTTTGTATTTTTTATTTTAATAACCAAACAAGAAATAATGGTGATGCTTCTTATATTTAATAAACAGAAAAATAGAGTTAAATGCTCAGATAAAATATACGTGTTAGAACATGTCCCAAGACATCTTCCCTAATTTTCTTCACATCCATGAATAATCATAACCACTAAATAAAGATATAATATAATAAAATAAATTACACAGTAGAACATGGACCTATTTGCAATTTAAGCAAACCATACTTGCATTTAATAACAAGTACAGGGGGCACACGTGCAAAATAACTAGTGAATAAATATATTATATGCCTGGTAGTGGAATAAATGCAAATAAAATAAACTCAAAGACTACTGATGTAGTTTTACAAAAGTAATACAAGTATTATACACAATATTAGACTAAATATAAATAAAGAAACCTGAAGGGGCCTTAATGCAAAAATTACAATGCATCACACATGGGAAGCCACATGAGGTGACCTAGTAGAGGACCTAAATGTAATATTAAAGAATGATTGGGTCCAGTTGTAATTATTACAAATTTATTTGTGCTACAGGTAATATTTAATATACTAAACTAATATACAAAAAGTAGGAAGGGGCTGTATGCAATTATCCCTCTCATGCGCTCACGAGCGGTTATATGGACTTCATTTACACGATGAATGTCCATGATTAGCCGATAGTGCTTCGACGATAATCAATTGAGATAAGGTCCTTCGCGCAATCTAACGCTGGATGCTTGGCTCCATTCAATGACAGTTGTACATTTTTTAGGAGATGCAAAATCAAACAATGTTGGCTTCATTCCAAGAACGGAGAAGAACACGAGTGGTGTCTTCCCTTGTTCAATCAAGTCTCATGATCAAAACCTCCTCCTGTGATGTTGCATGCTCAGAAGATTCATGCAGTCGATCCGTAATGAGAGATGCCCTCAAGGAGGTCCAGGACCCGACGATGAGGTCCTGGAGATACGTGATAAAGTGCTTCACCAGGGAGTGGTGCTATGGATTCCACTCACCTCGAATGAAGCTCTAATCTCCTGTAACATGAAGGGCCAACTCACAAACAAAGAAATGAAAGGTTTGGGGCCTTTATTAGGGGGAAATAGTGAAGGGTGAGGCGGAGCAGAGAGTTCTCGGTGAAGGTGGAGGAGGAAACCTCTATCTCCAAAACTGGAGTGGATCTGGGTGAGTGGTTGTCGTCAAGAGATGTAGAAACAAATAAGGAAGAAGATGGCGATGGTCGATGGTCGGAACAAGGTGTGTAGCTCAGTAGAGAATGGCCGCAGCTCTAAGCTCTGACATACTTAAATCTATGGATCTATGCTATGAATTGCAGTATAAGTGTGAAATAAAATGAGAACATAAATGTGGAAATGAAAATCTACATTAGAAATGCGATAAAAATCCCATATCTTGTTTTTACACCAAGGAGAAGAGGACCACATCGGGGCAGAGCCCCGACGAGGGTGGATTACCTCTTCTACACCTTATGTGTGTTGTAGACCTGATGACGAGCTTATTGTGACCAAGTCCAACCCATGCTAAGGTGGAGCTTATTGTGACCAAGTTCAACCCATTCTAAGGTGGATCTAAGGGTTCCAGTATGTGAAGCGAGATCAAACAACAAAAATAGGGCTTGGGTTTTATACATACGCAAGTGCGAGGGCATCCAAAAAATCTAGGGTTTAAACTCGATTCTAGGTGTGTACGATGAAATGGAGTGTCACACCTGATGGAGGGAGATGGTGAGGTGATCCTTCATGAAGAAAGGTTGGTGGATCGAGTAGTGTGTCAATGCCAAAAAATTATCAAAGGAAGGGTGTTGGTCAATCTGACAGATGTATGCCTATGATGACAGTACAACTAATCGAGGTCAACTCTTACTCGCACCCCATTGCTCCACATATGTCCACTACAGGATAAAACAAGGACTAATTCCCTTATCGATTCGATTTAAAATAATAAATGATTTTACTAATTAAAAGTAAAAACATGAAAAATGGTTATTATTGAATGTAGTATTTTATGGGTATTTTTATTTATTTTTACGACCTAATTTATTATGTGCTAATTTTTACAAATATTTTCATAGGCAGAAATACATATATTTTAAGTGTTTTATTTTTATTTTATCTTTTTATTACTTATTATCATAATTACATATTCTATATATATTATTTATAATATATTTAGATACTTATTTACATATTTTTATTTTATTTTTATGATTTATTTACATATTTAAATAATTGTATGTATGTCTATTATAGGAATAGTATATCTATATGTTTTATTATATTATTTATTTTAATGTATTTTTGATGGTTTTATTTTATATTTGTACTTTTGTGTATTTTTACAAGTATTTAAAAATAAAAGTATTGTAAAAATATAAAGAATAAATTAAATTAATAAAACATGCAAATATATAATATAATGGGATCCCAGAAAGCCTGCTTTTGCATCTTAACTCCATTTTAAATGAAACGACCTTAATTACATAGATAATTTTTCTTAGAATACAATGGATGTGAGTTTGATAAATTTGGAGCTTATATGGAGAAGTTATTGGTCTGTGAATTTCAGTTTACGGCTTTTTATTTGTGTATCCTAGTTTTACAATGTTTTATTTTTATGCATTTATAACTTTTTGTGTATAATTTTCATGTTGATCATTATATTATTTAAGGTATTTAAAATAAAGAATAAAATCAAGTAAAAATGGTTATTTTAAAGAATGAAAATTAGGGTTTCTTTATACAGTATAGACCCGTATCTTCCCCTACTTTTTCCTTGTCGACCAAGTAAATATTTGACTTGGTCTCGGGGTTTAGGGTTATTTAGTATATTTGATACTTCATTTATTTTTCTTTTCTTTTCTTTATTCATTTATTTTAGATATAAATACAATTATTTATGCATTATTTTTAGATGAATATTGAATGTTAATTTGTATAATTTATATATATTTACATGTGTTTATCTAGGGATTTAAAGATAAAATAAAGGAATAAAAGTGAATGAGTGGGTATTAATTACCCTCATATACTTACCTTTGCTAGTCCATAGCAAACACTTATTAGAAGAATAATTTATATGAAAGAGAAAAATAAAGAAAAAGGAAAATAGAGAAATGTAGAATGATAATGACTTTTAAACTTATCTTTATAAAATCAAAGTTTGGAGCTTAGTAAAAACCTTTGGATTGTTAATGTGTTCAGAATCTTATTAGGAATAGGATCTAAAACTAACAGCCCTCAAGTTCCACAAATATCTGTTCAGGTCTCCTCAATAGCTAGGTCAGAATAAGTATCTTCATATGCAAACCCTTATGACTACAGGTCTTACTTATACAGTAAAAGTGCATGCAACTCTTCTCCTCAGAAATAGCATGGACAATCTCCCTTAACAAGATAACCCCAATTCTCTAGTCTCGCTACTCTTTCCTCGAGGATTGAGGTGTTCCCTTCTAAGTTCAAGTACGACCAGCTTGAGAAGAGGGGGTAGAAAGAAGAATGGACTATGACCAGTGTAGTCACATATCGTATGGAGTTTGGCCAGTGTAGCCAAGACTCCTGATGCTGGCAACCTAGAAATTTAACTTTGCAACACAATTCCTTGCTTATTTCAAATATACTCTGACGGGATTGAATTTTTCATTGACTTTTCTCCATCTATTCTTTTTAGAGTTTTTTTTCCTTTTTTTGATATATACAACAACAAATACATATTAAATCTTTCTTCTTGAGCTAGTAGACTATCCTTCTATTGAAGCTTTATTATAACCCATAACATCCTCTCTTTAAATGTCCATTCTACTAAATGGAGTTGGGGGGTGGGGGGGACACTGGCCACTTGTTGTGACTACATCTCCATATGCGTGCTTCCTCAAGCTATATAATCCTGCCCTCACCATCTCCTCAGAGTTGAGCTAAGTGTAAAGTGTGGTGATCAAGTCAGGTCATTGTTAGCAAGAACCATGTAAGCGCTTCGAAATAATCTACTTAGACTTATTGAGATGACATGTGGACATATTCTTGTGGACTCAAAGAATTAAGTGTCATGACTTGAAAAGTCTTATTTCCAGTTTCTATAAGATTTCTATGAAATTAAGTATATTAAGATCTAGACCAAGCTCTAATCTTCAGATTTTATTTAGAGTCGTTCAATTATCTCTCCGAAAAATGCGAATGCAAGTGCAAATCTTTTTATTAAGTGCATTTTCTAGTTTTGAACTTTTTGTGGGATTTTTGGAAACATTTTGCAAATTTCTATATGTTTTAAGAATTTCTAATTTTTTATGGATTTTTGATAGGGTTAGTGAATCGAACATATTTACAAGAATTTACAAGGACTGATACATATTTACAAAGGAACTTTGACAAGAATTTATAAAGAATTATTATATAGGTATGTAAATGTTTTGTGCAGGGTTTCCAAAATAATTTGAAACCATTTTTGCAAACATTTTGAAAATAATTTTACAAATTTTTTACAAACATTGACAAAGGTTGAAAATCAATCTACAAAAGATTTTTAAAAGGTATGAAAGGATTTTTCAAAATATTTTGCAACTATTTTCGAAATCATTTGTAAATAAAATTTCAAAACATTTTATTCAAAAAGATAAAAACAAATTTTTTACAAATATTTTCAAAGAATTTTACAAAGGTTTGAAAACATTTTACATAAATTTTCTTAACGGTTTCAAAATATTTTTAAAGACATTTTACCATTATTTTCAAATAATTTTGCAAAATATTTTTGCAAATCGATTTATTTAGTATACTTACAAAGAATTTTGGTGTATGTAAATGGTATACCTTTAGCCATTATTCTATACTCATATTATTAGAAAATATGAAAGTACGAGTTATGGCTAAAGTATATACATCATATATACACCCCCTGTACTTGGCTCGAACTATGTCCTCATAGTGATCAAAGAGCAAAAAAGAAGGCATAACTCGTGTTGAGTATTGAAAAGTCTATAGTATAATGACTGAAAGGAAGAATAAGAAGTCGATCCCCCACCCATGTCTCCCCCTATACTTAGGGTAAGAATGTCCTGAGTATATAATAGAATATCAATAAGTAAGGAGACAAGTGAGGGGATATATGAAAATAATAAAGAGGGTAGAATGGACACATTACTCCCATTATGCTTTGGGTAAGAGATCCCTAAGTAGAGACAACAACAGGATTAAAGAAATAGAACAGAAAAGAATAACCTAGTGGTACACCCCCTATACTTGGACAAAGTACGTCCTAAGGTGGGATACACATATTCGATGATAGATCTAGGGTGTACACAATAAATGGAAGAAAGAAAGAAGAAAAGATAAAACATGCATAAACAAGCGGTATCGAGTGGAGAGGTGCAGGACGATACATGTCAGTCAAATATCGTAGTGGGAGAAAATGCATTATCTCGGTGGGAGAACAACGATGAAGTCAATAAAGAGAAGAAGAACACACAAATATATACTCAAGTGTGTGTTTGCTGCCGAGAAAAAGGAATCAAAAATTAAGCCAAGATTTAATAGCATGAAAGGAATCATTGACTTATAAGAATGGAATGAATGATCAAATATGATATCAACAAATGTGGAGAAAGAACGATCGATCATGGAATCCTTCAAATCAATCACAGTTTCAATAAGATGCAAAAAGTAAAGATTAGGAGACTTTCTATGAATGTCGATATCCGATGGACATAATGTTGAAATATCAAAGTAATCATTGAATATCTCTAAACATAACTTATCCACACGAGGGTCTTCAAGGAGAGAAGACTCGACGGAGTCAGATTTATCAAACGAATAAGAAGTCTTGATTTCATGACGCAAAAATTGGATACACAATTAGAGAGTAAAACCAAGTGCAGAGAAGATGTTGATGTTCGACATGTGAGCCCACGGCAAGCCATTATGCAGTAAATGTTATTGCAAAATATCATTCCCTGATCTAAAATTAAGAATACCTAATTTGCATCATAGGTCCCTCAGTACAATTAGGGTTTTGTACCATGGCCATCTTAATGATCATACAACTTGATTAAATTATTGAATCATAGAGGCTGGTACTTGGATGAATATCTAAAAAGTTAGATTGATGACTCATCAACCACCGTCAAATGATTATTAAGAGATGATCTCCAGCCTGAGTAGGAGATGACAATCCTTTCTCTAAAGGATGATATCTAACCGACCTCTTGATGTAGGTCCTCTGCATAAGAATAGAGATTCGGAGGTGTTAGATAAGTTAGGCAAAAGAGGTGACTTAACGAGATCGAGCTAACCAAATCCTATGTCGTATGTTATCACAATATAGGCACGCATCCTCTGACCGGAGACATATGTGTTACTATATGCTTGAGTATGTAAATTTGGCAGACCAATAGGTTGATGACCTAATCAAGGTCTATACATCGATGCATTGGTGTAAATGCAAAGGCATATGAGTAATGCAATATCTCAAAGGGATCATACAGTTTCACTGCTGAACCTTAAGACATGAGCTCCCTCATGAGATATTGGGAAGGATCAAATTCCGTACACTATCGTCTCACTTTGGAAGCTGGACTGAATTTGTAAGGTTTAATATATGCTTTTGGAAAGTATATGATTAACACCTAGATATGATATATGCCTTAGGAAAGTATATGATCGATATTAACTCCCAATGATTGAACGAGAAACTTAATGATAAAAACCCTGAAGCAGATAATGTATAATTGATCTCATACTTCAGGTTTACTCTGGGTCTTCCTGTACGCTGGATGTACATGTATTAGGAATACCTTAGGGTGATGTGATTATAAGTAATTGTATAATCATGATGCTTCCATTCTAAGGAAGTGATTAGTGACTCCTCTCGTAGAGAAGTAATCTGATCTAACTCCAAATATTGGACATTAATCTGAATGTGATTCAAATGTAATGAGAAGGTTAGATTTGCGGTCTTGATCTAATCAAGAATCTACGAGAGGCCCGCAAGATCTGGATTTGAGATGTGATCTCAATATCAAAGTCACTATACATGGAACAATACAATTACCCTGTCCTTATCTCCAAGTATCCGCGGAGAAAGCGCATTGTTCTTGAAAGAATTCAAGAATAATTTCATTGATGATATATGTATCAGAGCATCAAGAAAATAGATAATTACATATGATTTAATTATAATGAATAATATGAATTTGATTCATATTACAAGGAGAGTTATCTGAGATAAATAAATGTGATTTAATTATTAAAGAATGTGAAAGATATGAATGTGATTCATATTATTTAGGCACAAGAGAATAGAGATCCAAGATGATTAAATGTGATTTAATTATCATGGATATGAATAATGTGAATAGCACTATTTATATTAATTAGATATATTATAAATGTGATTTATAATATATTAGAGAGATCCTATTGTGATTTATATTTGTTGATTAATTATTAATGGGAATTGGATTCATATTGAATGATTAATTGAAAATACAATTTATATTTTATCTTGGGTTGTGAATGTGATTCACAAATTTCCAATGGCATGATTGTAATGTTCTCAAGATAATTGAGAATTATTATTGTGAGATAATGTTGGAATGAGATAATGTAATCTCATTGGAAAAAGATTTCCATCCACCAGAGGTGGTGGACAGCTACCAAGTCCCAAAGTCGTCCCCCGTTAATTTGTAGATGATTATCTCCTTCCAATTATCTCCAAGATAATTGATTTGATTTGATTTGAAATTAATTTATATTGATTATTAATTATATATTTAATTTTATGAATTATTTTTTATTGTGTTTTTACAACAAGATCATGTCCATTGAAGGAAACACAAATCAATCTCATCCATTGATTTAGTGTTATCCATGGATTGAGATTCATGGATCCCAAAATACTATATAAGAAGAGGCACCACTTGATATTCAAGTTACATCAAATAATTTCTCTCTCCATCTCTCTCTCTCTACACGCCAAGTCTCTCTCCCTCTCTCTCATTGTGGCCATCTACCATGGAGCCCTAGAGAGAGTCACCATCGCCGCAGCGTCATCATAATGTTGCCGGATTGTTTGCTCATGAATCTCTGCCTCCTTCGGTACGCCTCGCTCGTGAAAAAGATGTTGCATCTCGTGTGACAAGATCAGGAGATTCATTGCTTGGATCATCAACATGAATTGTGAAGAGCACGTGTCTCATCAACGCGCTCGCAAACGTCTCCTCTGTTGGATCGGACTTGAGATAGGAGGTCTCTTCGTTTAGAGACTCGATCGCAAGAATGCTTCAAGAGGTAAATCTAATACTTGTTTGTGGTTTCGATGAAATGATCCGAGAAGTGTTCTTCGATCATGTGATTTCATCTTTGAAATTTTTTAAATTATGTTGCCTCAAGCAACTAGTACGACCAGTCGCTCCCGATCACATACGTTGTGATCCTCATGCTTTCGTGATGTGATTAAGGATCTTACCTTATACTTAAAGTGGTATTAGAGCCAAGTTGGAAGTTTTGGATACAATCCATAAGCTTAGGAAGATTTGGGCTCATAAGGGTTTGTGAAAATTTTATCACATTTTATTCTCACGGCTCTGTTTTTTTATTATTTTAGTTCCTATTTAAAATGTTCAAATAGGGAATTATCACTTTTATAATGTTCCCCATTAAGTAAGGAAATCGTGGGATTTGTGTTTGCATGATTTGGAATCCGAGTGCTCAAGATATGATCATTTTAATGAACATATATCCATTGTTTCAAGAATGGCGAATCTTGATGTAATTAAAGAGTTAGTTGCTGTTTCGAAATGCCTAGAAATACATGTTAGTCACTTGGGCTATATTATAAATCAAATTATCAAACTTTGGAAACTTGTTTTGCTTGATTTTAATTTAAATTGGTTGAGATATGCTAATTTTAGTAAGTAGGGGTCATTGTTGGAATTTACATACTTGATCGTGAACCTTGTGATTGTTATTTAATTAAATTAATGGAAATTAATGGTTAATTTTATGAGATAATTATGATAAATATTTGTGAAATGTTTAAAGATGATGATTATTTCTTTAATGACATTGACCATAACCAAATCTTGATTTGATATGATCTAGATCACAATTGGTTACATGAACCTTCCAACAAACATTGATGCTTGAATAGGATTGAGAATTTGTTTAGCAAATCTCCTTATAATGAAAATCAAAATGGTTGTATTTATTATTATATGGTATAACTTCGATTGAAAAATCGATTATCATCTCAAGTACAAAGTGATAAATTTGGCTTTATCCTTACCCGAGGCGGATATGGTGTTTAGTCAAGAAGCGTTGGGGTAGTAGGTTGCTCTGTGAGTGGTCTATCCCACTCCCGTCGGTACTGGCCGTGATAGCGGGTAGGGAAGGGATAATGCTTGAGAGATCATGGTGTATTTATCTAATTATTAAAATTCGAAATAATACATATTTTTGAGATAATACCATCCTTTCAAGTAACAATCATGTTTATTGGTTGATTGAATTGAATTGATAATTGATTTAATATGATAAAATAAATTATATTCAACTAAAACATTATATTACAAATAGAGTTGTTATTTCCCTTAGAAAAATTAAATATGTGAATATGACTCATAATAATTAATTAGAATTTGAAAATGATATGGAGGATCACATAAGTGACATCCATGATCTCCCGTCAAGGCAAAGGGTTCTGTCGCCAGGGATTGTATGTAGGAGACACATATCCGAAGTGACAACTCCTACATACAAGCACATCTGGATCGAGCTCTGTACTTCTCGAAAGAGTAAGGACGTATGCATAGTGACCCCAATATGGAGTCCTTATATTATTGAGCCATATTGGATTGCCTATAGCGAGTTGTAATCCTATTGATGGTTGGTTCAATTAATGATGGGTCAACATCACCTTAGGGGAGGTGGACCCGGTGTTAAAGATCGAATTGGGAAATGCAAGTTGGACTTGCAAGGCAGAATGAGTTCCCACTTCTTTTTATCCGAGTTGCAGGTTCTCATAATATTGGGATGTAACAAAGATATGGAAGGAGATCCTATATCTTGCTTGAGATATAATGATAAGTATATCTTTTACATTGAAAATGACTAAGGGAATGAACTTTCAGTGTTGACAAGGCAAGACAAATTTGATATAAAAATTTCTAAATCAAAGTAAAATATGTGTGTATATATATATATGCAAATTTCTTATTTCAGATAATCCTTCATTAAACCACTCAATACTATACTTAATAGAAAACAGTAAAATATCATGGATTGGATCCATGATCAAGATATTATACTTACAGTTGGACACATAATGTATGTGGTTGCAATGCGCAAGTTTCTTCATAATAATTAGGAATGACAATTATATAGACAATAGGACAACAATGTAGGGTTTGTGTATCTTTATAGTCTTGATCTCTCATCGAGTGTGCTTTGGAAGTATCATGTCAATGATGATTGTAGTTATCAAATAATCCTTATAAAATCTAAGAAGATGTTATGGCATACATATATGCACTTGACATTTAATCATGAATGATGTGGTTCACTGCATTATGCAGAATGGTAGATCTGTAAGAGATGATGTATTCAAAATACTTGACTACATACCTAAACCTAAGTCTTTAAGAGTTAAGATGTATGTAGATATGATGAGTGTCATCATTATACTATCTATACTTTAGTCATTCATGAAGCTTCATAATATTCATATTGTATAAATTGAATGAAGCATGTATAAATGTTGAAGTACTCTTATATTAGAAATCTTTTTGAATTCAACATAAGAGATCCTTTGTCTTAAACAATGGTTATTTATAGATGAAATGAGTGCAGTGGAAGCATGGGTCGGACCAAAGTTAGAAAGAAAGTCAAAGAGTTAACTATACTTCTGTGACTTCCATATGACATCCAAAGAGTTGGACGAATTCCAATACTGCAATAAGCGGATGTACTGATGGTGTGACTATCTAGACTATCTAGGATACTTAGAGAAGGACCCATTTAGTGCATCGCAATAATCTATATCTACATATCATCATTGAAATTGATTTTCTTATTTGATAAGATCAAAATCTGATAATTGTATCTCGTTCTTCTAATAAATCTTGCAATTGGTTGCATATGTTTTAGAAGACTAGAAATTTTTGATCTTAAGTTTTAATAGTCATCCACATGGATGTTGATGCAATTGTTGCAACAACCTCTATTGGATAAATGGACCATATTTTCAGTGGGAGAGCCCTTAGTCTTAGGCAATGTCTCTATGACCTAGATATTAGAATACACTCTTTGTTTATTTCTAAATGTTGGAAATAAACATGAATTCTGAGATAGACTTGTCATAAAGAGTTATGATGGATATATTTCAGAAATTAATCTTACATCTAGAGGACTTTATTAGAAAATTAATGAATGGTTCACTAAAATTTCTAATACTGAAAATTAAACCTTAAGATCAATAGATATGAAGATCATTTGACAATGATCTGGCATTAAGACTTGGACATATGTCTATGATGAGATCAATAGAATAGTAAGAGATGAATCTTTAGATTGTCTGAAATTTCAAATCTTACATACTTTTGAATATTGTATTCAAAGTAGAAAATGTCCAATTCACCCTTCTCTGGGAATGGTGTTAGATGACAAGGTATTCAAGATCTCATACATATTGATGTATGTGGATCAACTATATCATAATAGGCATTGACAATATGTGATATCATTCAATGATTATTTGTGATATGAGATTTCATCCCTTCACCCTAGAAGCCTTTGAAATGTTCAAAGATGTCACAATTTTGATTTAGAACCAAAGTTTGAAGGAAAATGAAATTACTTTTATCTAATCAAGGTAGCCTATACCTATTAGACGGATTCAAGGAAGACCTTATAAAGAAAGGAATATCATTCCTATCTCAATCCTCCTAATGTACCTTAACTCAATAGAGTTGTAAGGAGATATAATTGGATCATGTGTGACATGATTTGATAAATGACAAATATTAGAATAATTACCTCTTAGTTTCCTAGTATATATGTAGTAGAGACTACAATATATATATATATATCCTTAATAATATTCCATGCAAATCTAAACTCGAACATCCTCGTAAGTTACGCTTTGGAACCTAGCCTAGTGTTGGACACTTGAGGATTTAGGGTTGCTTGGTCCATAACTTTGTCATGGATGCAAGTAAGTTGGAATCTAGCACAAGAGTGCTACTTCCTTAGGAAAATAAAAGGGTATTGGATACCTACTTTATGACCTTGAGATTCTTAAAAGATTTCAGCTCTAAGAATATGATTCTTAGATGATGAAACTATTGAGAGTCAAGATGAAAATGAAGTGAAGGAACTCATTAAACCTTGAGAAGATAATGAGGCCCCTAAAATCGGAAACTAAAAGGATAATTAAAAATGAAACACTCATACCTCTTCAAATGAGTTTGAGGATGGATTCCATATGCTAGTTAAGTCTGACAATGATCTTACTTCATATGATGAAGTATCTGAGGATCATGACATGGAAAGATGGATGTTAACAATAAAGTGTAAAGTAGACTTCATATACAAGTGTTGTATATGGACCCTCAAGAATTCACCTATAAGGGTATGACCCATTAAGGTGTAAATCGATCTTCAAGAGAAAGAGGGAATCTGGTGCGAAGGTAGGGACCTTCAAAGCATGGCTCGTAGCCATGAGCTACACACCGAAGAGAAGATATTGCTTTCAATGAGACTTGCTCTTTAATGACCTTGCTTAAACCCATCAGAATATTCCTAACTATAGCTACACAACATGACTATGACATCTTCAAGAAATGAGTTAAGATTGCATTCCTCTATGAATAGCTCTCTGAGGATATTCATATGAAGTAGCCCCAGAGCCTTATAGTTGAGGAAAGAAAGGTGTGCAAACTACGAAACTCCATGTATGGACTCAAATAAGCTTCTTATAGTTGGAGCATTGGATTTGGTGAAATCATAAATGTTATGATTTCAGATAGAATCTTGATGAACCGTGTGAAGCTTAGTGGGAGTGCCATTGTGTTCATCGTTCTAAATGTGGATAATATCATAATAAATTGAATGATATAAGGATGATAGTAAGTGTTTTACAGTTTGGCTATTCCATACGTTGAGATATGATCTCAAGGATACCTCTTAGATCTTTGTTCTGAAGCTGTTCAGAAGCAAAGATAAGAGGGTATTGGGTCCATCACATTAGTGGTACACCTTGGACATATTCCATTCTTGGAAAACTCCTAGGAAGTCTTCCTTCCCTTAAGATATGGTACTGGCCTATCTGAACGGATAACACCTCAAAGAGTTGAGGAAGTGAATGCTAGAACTGCTTACCCTTGTGCATCAGTTACGAGAAGCTGAGTGTATGCTAATGTGCACAAAAACCATATGTTTTCCATGTAGTGGGAGTAGTAAACTGTTACTAATCCTACCATGGAGATAAACACTTGATTGCAGTAATAACAATATCTTCAAAGATGACAAGACTTTAGAGATAGTGATCTCTAAGTCTTATCTTCAAGAAATTAAGACTTTATAGATGGAGATCTAAAAGGTCTTAACTGCAAACACCTTAGGAGATAGAGATCTCCAGGAATAATGGTATTTTTATAAGGATAATGGAAATATTGGTTATAATAATTATTGAGTTTTAGTGTTAAGGACACTATAACTGACAATATTAAGTATTAGTTGCATAAGATGCAACATTCACATTGGATGAAAGCACTGTTACTGGGAGATATACAAGTGTCATAAAAGGACTTGGCATAGTCTCTCGGGAACAGAGTGAATGATTTGCTTACCTAGCTATTTTCCTAAATAGCATACGATTGTCACATGAGTGTGGGTTTAAAGATTATCCTGTTAATGGCTCTTTTGGCTAGTGGGAGATTGTTAGACATGCGAGCCCACATCAATCTATTATGCAATAAATGATATTGCTAAATATCACTACTTTATCTGAAATGAAAAATAACTAATTTGTGTAATAGGTCTCTTAGTACAATGAGGATTTTGTTCTATGGCCATCTTAATGATCATACAGTTGTTGATTCAATTGTTGAACCATAGAGGTTGGTGCTTGGATGAATATCTAAAGAGTTAGATTGAGGGCTCATTAAGCACCGTCAATTGATTATTATGAGATGATCTCCAGCCTGAGAAGGAGATGGAAATCCTTTCTTTAAAGGCTGATATCTAACTGGCCTCTTGATGCATGTCCTCTACATAATAATAGAGATTCGGAGGTGTTTGATAAGTTAGGAAAAAGAGTCGACGTAACGAGATCGAGATAACCAAAGTCATATGTCGTATGTTGTCATGATATAGGAACGCATCTACTGACCAAAGACAGATGTATTATTATATGTCTGAGTATGTACATTGACTGACCAATAGGTTGATGACCTAATCAAGGTCTATATACCGGTGCGTTGGTGTGCATGCAAGGGAATATGAGTAATACGATCTCTCAAAGGGATCATACAGGTTCATTGCTGAACCTGAAGACATGAGCTCACTCATGAGATATTGGGAAGGATCAAATTTCATGTGCTGTCATCTCACATTGGAAGCTTGACTGAATTTGTAAGGTTTGATATATGCTTTTCGAAAGTATATGATCAACACCTAGGTATGATATATGCTTTTGGAAAGTATATGATCGATACCAACTCCCAATGATCGAACGAGAAACTTAATGATAAAAACTCTGAAGTAGACAATGTAAAATTCATCTCATACTTCAAGTTTACTCTGGGTCTTCGAGTATGCAAGATGTACATGTATTAAGAATACCTGATGGTGATGTGATCATAAACGATTGTATAACCATGACGCTTCCATTCCGAGGGAGTGATGAAAAAGATCTGTATTTTAGTGACTCCTCTCATAGAGAAGTAATCTAATCTTAGTCCAAATGTTAGACATTGATCTGAATGTGATTCAGATGTAATGAGAAGATAGATTTGTGGTCTTGATCTAATCAAGCATCTATGAGAGGTCCATAAGATCTGGATTTTAGATGTGATCTCAATATCCAAGTCACTATACGTGGAACAATACAATTGCCTTGTCCTTATCTCTAAATATCTGTGGAGAAAGCGCATTGTTCTTAAAAGAGTTCAAGAATAATTTCATTGTTGATGTATATATCCGAGAATTGAGAAAATAGATAATTACATGTGATTTAATTATCATGAATAATATGAATTTGATTCATATTACAAGAAGAGTTATCTGAGGATGTGAATGATATGAATGTCACTCATATTATTTAGGCATAAGAGAATAGAGATCCAAGATGATTAAATATAATTTAATTATCATGGATATGAATAATGTGGATAGAACTATCCATATTAATTAGATATATTATAAATGTGATTTATAATATATTAGAGAGAGCCTATTACGATTTATATTTATTGATTAATTATTAATGTGAATTGGATTCACATTGAATGATTAATTGAAAGTACAATTTACATTTTATTTTGGGTTGTGAATGTGATTCACAAATTTCCAATGACATGACTGCAATATTCTCAAGATAATGAGAATTATTATTGTGAGATAATGTTGGAATGAGATAATGTAATCTCATTGGAAAAGGTTTCCATCCACCAAATTGGTGGACGACCACCAAGTCCCAATGGCATTGGGTGGCCATCCCCCCTTAATTTTTATATGATTATCTCCTTCCAATTATCTCCAAGATAATTGATTTGATATGAAATTAATTTATATTGATTATTAAATATATATTTAATTTAATCAATTATTTGTTATTGTGTTTACAACAAAATCATGGCCATGAAAGAAACACAAATCAATCTCATCCACTGATTTAGTGTTGTCCATGTATTGAGATCCATGGATCCCAAAATACTATATAAGAAGAGGCACCCCTTGCTCTTCAAGTTACATAAAATAATTTCTCTCTCCCTCTCTCTCTACACGCCAAGTCTCTCTCCCTCTCTCTCATTGTGGCCATCTACCATGGAGCCCTAGAGAGAGTCACCATCGTCATAGCATCATTGTTATGTTGTCATATTGTTTTCTCGTGAATCTTTGTCTCCTTCGGTGCATCTCGCTCGTGAAGAAGATGTTGGATCTCATGTGAAAAGATCAGGAGATTCGTCGCTTGGATCATAAACATGAATTGCGAGGAGCATGCATCTCATCAACACGTTCGCAAACTTCTCCCCTGTTGGATCAGCCTTGAGATAGGAGGTCTCTTCATTTAGAGAATTGATCACAACCACGCTTCAAGAGGTAAACCTAATACTTGTTTGTGGTTTCGATGAAACGATCTGAAAATTGTTCTTGGAGCATGTGATTTCATCTTTGATTTTTTTTTAATCTTGCTGCCTCGAGAGACTAGTACGACTTGTCGCTCCTGCTCGCATACATTATGATCCTCACGCTTTTGTGATGTGCTTGAGGATCTTCCCATATCCTTCAGTTGAATCCTACTGCAGATAACCCTCGAAGAGTAATGCAAACTTATCAGTGAAAAATAGGGCAATGCTGGCCATACTCAGGTCCTCAAAAAATATAGCATCTCATCAATGGGGAGGGCATAAAGCTAAGGGGAGAGACTAACTAGATCTGGCATATCAAAATGTAATCCCTCAGAAAGTAAAATCTGTTAAAGTGGATCATGATATCTATCAAAATTATCTATGCTCTCTATGAGGATAAGGAAGTCAGGAGAATGAAAATAGATTGGTTGATAATATGAATGAAGCAATGCCAATTCCTGCATCGTCTCATGAAGCATATAAAGAGATAGTGCATTAGACTTCTGAATCATGATGCGAAGAACCGACTAAAAGATCTAGAAATGAAAACTCGGTACAATGATCTCATCATCCAACATTTATATTGCCTTTGTGATCACATCGTCAATCCGATGTGTGAGATCAAAAATCCTCAAGAATGGCATCACACCTATCGGGTTCAACATCCACCACAAACTACATATGCATTCCAACCAGAAATCTGCCCAACTCACTCATATAATCCGAATCGTCCATGCAAGCCTCGTCTCTCAGCACATCATGCCTAGGTTAAAGAGAAGATGATGCGGACATGAACGAAGTGGGTGTGCGAGATATGTGAACAGAATGCTAGACATGACCTCAACTGCAAAGGGGTTGAGGTCAATCCAGACAAGGAAAACTTGAGGTTCAAAAAGGGAGTCATCTTGACTGGACTAGAGATGCGAGAGTGATATCGGTGAAAAGATAGCCACGAGGCTCGGTTCAATGAAAGAGTGACCCATAATCACGATACAAATAATGACAAATAAAATAGAAAAAATAAAAAGGTGAAAAGGAAAAGGGAATCAACAAATTAAAAAGCACTCAAGGACTGCGAAGATTTAAATAAAAAAGAGTGTAATCGAATCCAAAAGATGCAATAAATACACAAAGCAAACTCCAAATTTCACTTACTCAACATAATGAAGTCTGTAAGAGAGTGGCTGTTATCTTTTTATTTTTAGAGTTAGATGATTCAGACAGTTGTGTTAATCAGACTCACAGGTGCAGTCACCTAGAGTAGTTGTGCTCAAGTGGGTGCACCTTTCCTACTTGAACACTACCACTTTGTCTAAGGTTGGAGGCAAGTGCTTGCGGCAATAACAAGGTCCAAGAGCTACTCAAGAAGGTCAGATGAAGAACGCAAGGGGGAATGAAATGAGGCATAAATGGTGGTCAGAACTGGGCTAAAGCATAGTGAAATGGCTGGAGCTGCTATGCTCCAATGATCAAACAAATTGGATTATAATTAAACCTACTGAATTAAATGCAAAACTAAATGCGGAATTAAAATCACGACATTAAAATCTACCAAGGAATCAAAAAGTCACAGCTCTTATACCTGTCGGTAGGCAGGGAGCAGGGCGGCCGGAGAAGTTCCATGTGGATCCGCTCCTCTCCTCGCTCCGCCGTCTCCGAGCATAGGGGAAGGCTCGCTGTTACTGGCCTTCGATACTCGCACACAAGGAATCCAAATGAAGGTCCAAGAGGAATCAAGATTAGACAGAAGACCAGGAAGGTATATTTATAGACAAGAGTTTCGATGATCTTCGAGAGAGAACTTTGAGAGGCTCAAGGAATATCTGACGAATCTGATGATTTGGCGTGAGGCTCGATCAAGATGAGTTCAGGTTCACCGAAGAGCTCGAGGTGATTCGAGCATCGTGGCAGCCTAGAAAAATCAAAAAAAAAGAGGGACTGAAGGATCTGACATGAGTCAGAGCTAAAAGATAGGCAGTTGACCGGGGGTCAACATTCCCTGGAACATGATTAGTCCACGTAGGACGAGATCACGATAAAAAAAGGAGTTTAATCATAAATAAATAAATTAAAAATGGTAAATGAATTTATTAGATTTGAGTATAAAATAAAAAAGTTTTTTATTTATGCAGTATTTTAATATGATTTTTATTTAGTTTTAGGAGTCAATTTATTACAAGTTACTTTTTGTAAGTGTATTTATAGGTATATTAAACTATATTTTGCTCATTTTATTTTTATTTTGTATTTTTGAAATTGTTATTTTATTTTCATTATTTATATATATGCATCTCAATTTTAGGTACACAAATGTTTTTTTATTGTATTTTTATGATGTTATTTATACAATAAAATGAATAGTGGTATTAAATATATGGGTATAATTATAGGTATTTCACTTATGTGTTTATGTATAGTATTTTATTTTTATATTTTATTTATGATTTTCTTATATTATAAATATGTACATATACTATAAATAATAATTACAAAATTATAAAAATAATAAAGACTATAAAATGAATATATTATTCAGATATATGGTACAATAGGGGTCTAAAATCGAACTTTCACACCTTAACTTCAAAAAATATGAAACCACTTCATTAAATAGCTTATTAAAATTTATATACAATTAGAGGTTTTGATACATTTTGAGCCTTCGTTTAGGAGATATGGGTCTGGGAAGTTTGGGTTTTGGCATTTTATTTAGAGTATAAAATGTACATTGAGTATTATTTTTGTGCAAACTCAATTTTGTATTTTTATTTGTATTTTTGTCTACAAATTTCATGTACAAAGTTTCTTTATTTGAGGTATAAATAATAGAAATTAAAATAGGTCCCAAAAGTGGGTTATTGATGAATAAATACATGGAAAATTTATTGTATTATTGGCCCTTATCTCCTCCTATTTTATTCCTTATTGACCAAATCAATTCTTGACTTGGTCTCGGGATTTCGGGTGATGAAATACCTTTGGCATGTTATTCTTTTTTCTTTCCTTTATTATATAATTTTGGCATTAAAAACAATATTTTATACATAATAAATGGAACAATAATGAATGTTACTTTGTACAAAATAATGCTATATATGTTAGCTAGGGTTTTTAAGGCCAAAATGATAGAATAAAGGTGATAAAATGGAGATTCATCACCCCCATATACTTGCCTTTTCTAGTCCCTCGAAAACACTTATGCAATGAGTGAAAAAATAAAAATGAAGAAAAAAAGAAATAACTTGGAATAATTGTCGTCTTTTAAACTAGTCTTTAATAAATTCAAAGTTTGGAGCTTAGAGAAGGCCTTTGAATTAATGGTATGTTCGTAACCACATTGAAGTCAGAAAGTGTGACATAATAGCCCTCAGATTCCATACTCCTATCATCCAGTCCAATTCACAGCCAAGTCAGAACATCCTCTCAGTTGCACTCTTGCTACCTTGAAATGATAGAGCCATGTATATGAATTTGTTCAGCTCTTCCTAGACAAAACCATTGAACCATAAATGTGTATGCCCTTCTAGTAACTCATCCTCGTGGAGACAAATATTCCCTTCCAAGGTCAGGTACTCCTGATCTTTACAACCGAATGTGGAAGAGGTTAGAAGAATAGGAAAAGAAGTGGGAATGGATCGGTGTAGTCTTCATTCCCTTGTGAAGTGGATCATTATAATCGATTCTTCACCAAGAAACAGGCTTTCTCTGAAGCTCAAATTTTTATGGAATTTTTGGTATAGGCTTCTTTGGATATCTTCTTTGACGTTGTATAGCTTCTACATTCTTGCTTGTGCCCCTGTGGATATAGCATCTCTTTCTTCCATGGGTCTTGGAAGAAGTTGCACCGATCTCATTTGAAGCATTATCTCAATCCATCTCCAATCTTTAAATATCATTGTTACTGAAAGAAGTGGGTTAGAGTAACGATGTCGGCAATCCCCAAAAATGGTTCCTGAGCCACCCTTGACGAAGCATCCTTGCATCATCCCAACTTAGACTCCAAGATTTTTCAACAGTCCATCTGGGTTGACATAAGTGCTATGTGTAAGGTTTCCAGTCAAGTCATTATCTCAAGAGTCTTATGGATGATATGAAGGGTCCTAGTTAAGCACATTGAAATGACTCATGAACATAGTCTTATGGAACCTAAAGAATTAAGTCAAGGTGATTGAAACATCTCCACTTCTAGTCCTCAATGGGTTCCTCTGAAATTAAGTGTATTAAGGTCTATTCTAAGCTCCAATCTTCAGACTGTATTTGAAAATGTTCAATTGTCTAGGTTATTCTGAAAAATGCGAATGCTATGTACAATGCAAGAAAAGATATTTTTGTGATGCAATTTTCTGATTTTGAACTTTTTATGGAATTTAGGAAGGTTTTGCAAATTTTTATGCAAATTTTGAAGAGATTTTGCAAATGTTTTTGGGATTTTGAATTTTGCAGATATTTTTGGGATTTTTTCAAAACAAATAGATTTTGGAAAAAAAAAGAAAGTATAAGCAAATGTTTAAATGGGCATGCATATATTATTAAAAAGAATTGAGGTTTCATAGATTTAAAAGAGATGTGTTATTATTTTTATAGATACATATATATAGTTGGTGAGAAGTGTTCATTTATTAGTATGATGTGTATATTCCTCAAACTTATTTGAAACTACTTTACAAACAATTTTGAAAACTATAGTCCAAAATAAATTTTACAAATAATTTTATAATTATTTATAAACATTTTAAAATCATTTTGCAAAGATTTTTAAATAGTATATATTGATTTTTCAAAATATTTTTGCAACCATTTTCAAAACCATATGAAAATATATTTTCAAAACATTTTTATTTCACACAAAGAAAAGAAATTTTTTTCAAACCAAACATTTTTACAAAGGTCAAAAAGATTTTACAAAATATTTTCTAAATAGTTTTCAAAACATTTTCAAATATATTTTCACATTATTTTTCAAACATTTTGCAAAACATTTTCCCCTGATTTATTAATCGGTATATACAAAAAGAATTTGAGGAATAATATGTATCTTTTTATTAATTGATTTAATAAATTGTATAAGTATATACATAGTATTTTATCCATACTTATTTTGAAAATAAAAAAAGTACAGGTTATGGATAAAGTATATTTAATGTATATATGACCCCCCTATACTTAGATTGAGTGATATCCTAAGAGAAAAAAAGAGAAGACATAACTCATACTGAGTATAGAAAAGACAATACTAACAACGACTAAAGAATAATGAATGAAAGAATGAGAAGTCGAACCGTCCCCCTATACTTAGGATCAAATAATCGTAAGTATAGCAGATTGTACACATGGCAGGGGGGTCGAGGGTGAGAATGAACAACTCAACGATTTGTCCTTTCTTTCCCTATACTTAGGGTAAGATATCCCTAAGTATAGACATGAATATCAACAATAGAGGAGATAGTGAAGGATATGGGAAGATCCTTAAGCGCATCATAGAAGCGTGAGGATCGTATCATATGCGATCGGGAGCGACTAGTCGGACTAACTACTCGAGGAAACGCAATTTAAAAAATTTTCATGCGATGAAAACACATGATCCAAGAACTCTTCTCGGATCATTTTGTCTAAACCACAAACAAGTATTAGGGTTACCTCTTGAAGCGTGGTTGCGATCGAGTCTCTAAATGAAGAGACCCCCTGTGTCAAGTCTGATTTGACAAAGGAGACACTTGCGAGCACGTTGATGAAACACATGCTCCTCGCAATCCATATTGATGATCCAAGCGGCAAATCTCATGATCTCATCTCACGAGATCTGATGTCTTCTTCACGAGCGAGTGCACCGAATGAGACGGAGATCCACAAGCGGTCGAAGCAGCAGCACAACAGTCGTGGTAACGACGACGATTCTCTCTAGGTCATCATGTGGACGACCACATGTTGAGAGAGAGAGAGAGAAAGGACGTGTAGAGAATGAGATGGAGAGATGTTATTCACAACTTGTGTAACTTCCAAGAGTAAGGGGTGCCTCTTCTTATATAGGGTTAGGAGTCCATGGATCTCAATCCATGGACTACACACAATCAATGGTTGAGATTGATTTGTGTTATTTTCAATGGTCAAGATTTTGTTGTAAAAACACAACAAAAATTTAATTTAATTTAGATTAAATATATATTGAAAAATCAATACAAACTTATCCCAAATTAAATCAATCAAGCATTGAGATTATGGAATGAAGATTGCATCCTTCCATAATATGGGAGTTTGTGGGACTCTCACGTAATCTCATGAGATTACATTATTCCATGGAAATCTCAAAGATTTACATCAACACTTGTTGTAAATTATTCTACAAAAATAATTCTTAATTATTTTGTAAATATTGCAATCTTGCCATTTGAAAATTGTGAATCACATTCACAACCCAAAATAAAATGTAAATTGTATTTTCAATTAATTGTCCAATGTGAATCCAATTCACGTCAATATTTAATTAACAAATGTAAGTTACAAATAGCTATCTCTTATATATTATAATTACATTTATAATATATATGATTAATATGGATAGTTCTATCCACATTATTCAATGTTCATGATAATTAAATCACATTTAATCATCTTAGATCTCTATTCTCATGTGCCCAAATAATATGAATCACATTCACATTATTTACATCTTTGATAATCAAATCGCATTTAATTATCTTTAATAACTCTCCATATAATATGAATCAAATTCATATTATTCATGATAATTAAATCTCATTTAATTATCCATTTTCTTAATGCTCAGATACATATATCAATAATGAAATTATCCTCAAACTCTTTCAAGGATAATGCTCTTTCTCCGTAGATACTTGGAGATAAGGACATGGCAATTGTATTGTCCACGTATAGTGACTTCGATATTGATATAGTATCTCAAATCCAGATCTTGCGGACCTCTCATAAATGCTTGATTAAATCAAGACCGTATATTTAATCTTCTCGTTGCATCTGAATCACAATCAGATCAATGTCCAATATTTGGACCAAGATTAGATCACTTCACTACTGAAAGGAGCCACTAAAATCCATACCCATTTCATCACTCCCTAGGAATGGAAGCGTCATGGTTATACAATCGTTTATGATCACATCACTCTTATGTATTCCTAATACCTGTACATCCTGCATACTGGAAGATCTAAAATAAACCCGAAGTTTTAGATCTGTTTTAGACTGTCTCCTTCAAAGTTTTATCAATAGGTTTCTCATTCGATTATTGGGAGTTGGTATCGATCATATACCTTCTAAAAGCATATATCATACCCAGGTGTTGATCATATACTTTCAAAAATCATATATCAAACCTACAAATTCAGTCAAGCTTCCAAAGCCGGATGACCGTGCATGAAATTTGATTCTTCCCAATATCTTATGAGTGAGCTCATGTCTTCTGATTCAGCAATGAACTTGTATGATCCCTTTGAGAGATCGTATTACTCATATGTCCTAGCATGCATACCAACGCGCCGGTGTATAGACCTTGGTTAGGTCATCAACCTATTGGTCTGCCAAATGTACATACTCAGACATATAGTAGCACATCTGTCTTCAGTCGGAGGATGCATGCCTATATCATGACATCATTCGACATAGGACTCCGGTTAACTCGATCTCGTTAAGTTAGCTCTTTGACCTAACTTATCTAACACCTCCGAATCTCTATTCCCCTGTAGAGGACATGCATCAAGAGGTCGGTTAGATATCAGCCTTTAGAGAAAGGATTGCCATCTCATTCTCAGGCTGGAGATCCTCTCTTAATAATCATTTGACGGTGCTTGATGAGTCCTCAATCTAACTCTTTAGATATTCATCATAGCACAGGCCTCTATGATTCAATAATTGAATCAACAACTGTATGATCATCAAGATGGCCATGGTACATAACCCTAATTGTACTAAGGGACCTATTATGCAAATTAGTTATTCTTAATTTCAAATCAAAGAATGATATTTGCAATAACATTTATTGCATAATGGCTCGTTGTGGGCTCGCACGTCCAACAAATAGGTGGTGAGACAAGGAATGAACATGTGAAGTCACTCATCCCCCATATATTTAGGATGAAGCATATCCTAAGTATAGAAGCAATGAATGAGGAAAATAGAGCATAAGATAGAAAATACAACAGAAAGGAAGAAAAGAAAAAAAAGAAAATAAGAAAAGAAGAAAACTAAAGAAAGAGTTTTTTAGTAACATTATCTGAATATTTCGATGTTGTTGAGGTTGTGGATGCTTCTTCATTGCATATCACTTGGACAGAGTCGACAACGACGAAGAAAGTATCTTGCACAAGGTAAGACTTGACCGTTGATGACGAATGGTTGTGTGTCAGGTGACAAATCTGATACCACAATGCTTCGGTTGTCACACACTTCTTTCACTATGAATGGCCATGTCCATTTACTCTTTAATTTTCCCGAGAATTTCTTCAACTTTGTGTGAAATAACCACACTTTCTATCTACTCTCAAAGGTCTTTCATATGATGTGCCGGTCATACCGACGTTTAACCTTCTCCTTGTACATCAATATGTTATCATAAGCATAGTATAGGAATTCCAAGAGCTTGTTCTGATCCTCTTTTCTTTTCTAACCACCTTTTCATGAGTCCGGGTTATAGATATTGATTGCCCGTAATGATTTGTGGATCAGTTCCGCGGGTAGATGGCATGGCTTTCCAAACACAAGACTATAGGGCGACATGCCCAATGGAGGCTTGTAAGCGATGGAGTCCAAGAGTTGGGACGAATTCTTTCTATTCGGCTTCTCAAGCTTCTGCAGGATCATCTTGATTTCTCTGTTAGACAATTTGGCCATGCCATTGGTCTGGGATGATAAGGAGACACGACTCGGTGCTCGATTTCGTACTCCTTCATTAATTTCTTGACCTCTTTAATAATGAAGTGACTACCCCCCTTCTGATATCAGTATCTTTGAAATTCCCGAACCATGATATGATGTTCTCTCTCAGAAACCAAAAAACTGTACGATTGTTTGCAGCTCGGATGGGGATAGCTTCAACCCAATGACTCACATAGTCAATGACAAGAAGGATGTGCTCGTATCCCTGACTGTTTGGAAAGGGTCCCATGAAATAGATGTCCCAAGCATTGAATACATATGAAATATGAATAAACTTCAGGAGCATTGAATCTTTACTATAAGGGTGCCTCCCAATCTACTACAGTCAGTGCAGTGCTTTACAAATGTTGCAGCATCCTTGAATAGTATCAGCCACCAGAGGCTACACTGCAGTACTTTCGTTGCCATTATATCTCCAAATTTGTGTCCACCAGATTCGAGCAAATGGCAATGCTCGAGGACATTGTGATGCTCGTCCTAAGGAATACATCGGTGCCAAATACAATCTGTACATTCCTGAATAAAAGTGGGTCTTCCCATTGGTAGAAATGGATGGTGGATAAGAATTTGTCCTTTTTATTTTTCATCCAATCTTGTGTGACTACACCAGAGATGAGGTAGTTCACAATATCGACATACCAAGAGAGAGATTCCACTGCTATAATTAATTAATCCAGGAAGGTGTCTGTGATGGGTATACTGCACGTAAGAGGCTCTTGACTTTCAAGTATGGAGAGGTGATCTGCTACCACATTCTTTATTCCAGGTTTTTTCTTGATTTCCAAATCCAATTCCCAAGGAGAAGGATCCATCTAATCAATCTTAGCTTCACATCCTTCTTCTAATGTAAGAACATGATAGCGGAGTGGTCGGTAAAAATTGTGACTTTTGATCCAAGCAGATAGGATTTGAACTTTTCTAATGTGAAAACCACTGTCAGCGGCTCTTTCTCTGTAACAGTGTAATTTCTTTGAGCTTCATCTAATGTCTTGCTGGCACAGTGAATGACATAGGGTTTTCTTTCCTCTATCCTAGCATTGCCCCAACTGCGAAATCCGATCATCCATCATAATCTTAAAAGATATTGTCCAGTCGGGCGGCTGTAGGACTGGAGCTTGAGTGACTAGCTCCTTCAACTAATGGAATGAAAAGAGGATCTGTTGATCAACATTAACTCGATCTCCTTGCAAAGTAACTCTGTAAGAGGTCGGGCGATGCAGCTGACATCCTTGATAAAGCGTCTGTAGAATACCACATGCCCCAGGAATGAACTCACTTGTCTAATATTCTGAGATGGTTAAATATTGTTAATGATATCCACCTTTGTTGGGTCGACTACCATGCCACGCTTGGAAACTACGTGGCCTAGCACAATCCCTTCGGTGACCATGAAGTGACTCTTTTCCCATGAGAGTACAATATTGACTTTGCGACACTTCGGAAGTACTTGATCTAGTTGTTGAAGACAAGCATTGAAACTATCACTGTAGACTGAGAAGTCATCCATAAACACCTCGGAAAACTGCCAAACATATCGACGAAGACGGAAAGCATGCAACTTTGGAATGTGGCAGGGGCATTGCACAATCTAAAGGACATTCTTTGAAAAGCATAGGTGTTGAATGGGCAAGTGATGGTAGTCTTCTCTTGGTCCTCAGGTGCGATTTCCACTTGGTTGTACCCTGAGTAACCATCTAAAAAGAAGAAGAACTCCTTGTTGGCTAGTCTTTCTAATACTTGATCAAGGAACGACAAGGGGAAGTGGTCCTCTTTATCATGAAATTCAGACGGTCGTAATCAACACATATACGCCAGGATGTCGGTACCTGAGTAGAAATCTCCTCTCCTCTGTCATTTGTAATCACGGTGAGCTCGGATTTCTTCGGAACTACATGCAGAGGGCTCACCCATTTTGAATCGGAAATGGGATAAATGAAACCTACATCACACCATTTAGAGATTTCCTTCATGATGACATCCTGCAAATTGGAGTTGAGTCTTCTTTGAAACTCTCGGGATGGCTTGGCATCTTCTTCCAATAGATATGATGTGAGCATAATGCATGATTTATCCCGTAGAGATCTGACACATGCCAACCAAGTGCCTTGTGGTTTTTTTCTAGAACATCGAGAAGTCGAGATTCTTGATTCGGGGTCAGCCTGCTATTGATGATGATCAGATACATCTTCTCTGCATCTATAAGGAAGGAATACATCAAGCCTGTCCGAAGTAGCTTTAATTCAGGTTCTGATCTGGTCTGCTTCTTGGTTACTTCAGAACTGTGCAAGTAGGTGGATGATCTGCCATGACTTTAGAGGTAGTTCTCACCTTAGTGTCTTTTTATTCAACTGACAATGTGTCAAACAGATCTACAATGAATTCATCATGTTTGGACTAGCACGAATCTTCTGAATCAAAGATATGCATCAACATATTTGATTTTATCTCCCAAGTGCTTTCGGAGCTTGTGTCGACTACACTTTCCTGGTCCTCCTCAGGAGAGAGGATTTTCAGGGTCCATGTGTTGTTTAAAGAGAGTTCTGTATCTCTGACTTCTGTAATGAATTCCTGGTCTACTTCACGCAATGTTGCATGACTTTCATTAGATACAACTTTCAACTCACCGACCACATCTATGTAACTCTGTGATGGATCGAGGTAAACGTGATCTTTCTAGACCCATAATCAACCATGGGCTTTACGGTATGCAAGAATAGTCGTCTAAGGATAATTGGGGTATGATGTAATGGTGTAGGAGAGTCCACATCAAGGACAACAATATCAATTGGAAACTACATGTTAAGCACCTTTACGACAATGTCTTTCAATAGTCCTCAGGGTTTTTTGATAGATCGATCGGTGAACTATTGGATCATGCATGTCTGCTTTAATGGACCCAGTCGA
Source organism: Ottelia alismoides (assembly GCA_037367405.1). Lineage (NCBI taxonomy): Eukaryota > Viridiplantae > Streptophyta > Magnoliopsida > Alismatales > Hydrocharitaceae > Ottelia > Ottelia alismoides. The sequence goes on from JAZKJV010011076.1 coordinate 327,291, forward strand.
ATTCTTGCAGTAGTGATGAGGGCAAGAGGTTGATTGAAGAGCCACTGTCAAGTAAGGTTCGCTCGAAGACTTGGTCAAAGATTTCATATCTTATCAAAGGTGCTCCTTTGTCTAGATTCTTATGAGGGAGGTTGCCAACGGTCGCAATAGTAGCCATGGTGAGGATGTGCTTCTTGACTGTCTGACATCTGCTTTTGCAATTTGACCAATACTTGTTTGTGCACGCTTCCTTCATGCCCTTATTCACAGTGGGCATATATTCCATGGCTTTATTTAATGGTAACTCAACCGTTATATTGTTAAGAATACCCACAACTTCATGATAAGATGTTGCACTTTTTCTGTTTGCATTTTTTGGATTTTTGTATTGCATCAGGAGAAGGAATATTTACAGAACTGAAATCAGAAGCAGTGTTCTTACTTACAACAGAATTCTAGTCCACAATATTATGTATATTCAGCCTACAAAAAGGTGTACATTCTGGTGATGATGGTGTTTTTGGTGGACATGCAAAAAGCACGGTCCATGCTCTGTAGACTTGCTCTGGATCAGTTGTTGGCGCTAGCTCCTCCATGGCTCGTGCGGCTTCACTTCGACTGCAGTCTTCTTTTTTATCTTTGTACTTTTTCTTTTTTTTTTGTTCTTTTTGTTGATGAAGGTAATGGTGAGTGACAGCTGGCATGGATCCTCCTTCTACCTCACTCGAACCTGGAGCTGGTGTGACTGGTGCAAAAGATGATGATTCATCTGTTGAATCTTTATTCTTCCCTTTTTTTGCGGCAGACGGAGGCAAGGTCCTACTGCTCCTGAGATTAACAACATTATACAAGGCAAAATTCCAGTCATCTGACTCCACTGGTGCAGACAGGAATCACATTCTACATGCAACTTTCTCTTGAAATTATTGGATTTTCTTCGACCTTGGCCGAGATAGGAGTCTTCATGGCTGTTAGGTCATCTAGATTCCTGATTATCTCTACGAGACCTGTACTGATTGGGGCAAGCAATCAAGGTTGGGGTTCATGGGACCCACCTCAGAAGATTCAACATGGTGACCACGTTGTGGCTGTTGGTGGGGAGGTTGAGGCTGAGGCTGCTGATAGTGTTGCGGAGGTTGAGGAAGCTATTACTGTTGGTATGGAGGAGGAGGGTATTACTGTTGATGTGTAGCCCCATACTGGTGATACTACGGGTGCGGACTGTACTGCGGCTGTTGATACTATTGTGATTGCTTCCAATTATTGTGATATTGAGGAGAATAGGGATGCTGGTATTGAGGCAGAGGTTGGGAGGACTTTGCAAAACAACTACCTTGAGGTTGGTGGTAAGGTTGGTTTGTTGGTGGTTGGCCCTGGGGCTGTCCAATAGGACGAGCCAACCACGCATCGTTGCTCCAGACACCATTGACTTCATGTATCAAGGGTGGTGGTGGGAATGCTGGATCTGAAGATGGTAGGTAGTCTGGCTTGTAGACCACCATATGTTATTGCGGTGGGGCTTGCTTGGGTGCCTACAGGTAGTACACGTGATGAATCGCCTACTGTTGGTGACTCGGCTGAGGCTGATGTGGCGGTGATGGTTCATCCTTCTTATGAGCAGGAGTCTCTGATGGTGGTGTCGCTGACTGACAAGAACTGATGGACTTCACAAGCAACTCCAAATGCTTGGTGATTTGGTCCAGCTTATCCAAGTGTTGTGTCCTTTGTTCGATCACAACAAGCTTTTCAAGGTCCTGTGACCACTTCTCAATACTGTCAACCTTCGAGAGATGGCCCCTAATAATGCTAAGGTTGGAGCTCTCAACTCTCTCTGCCTCTATGGATGCTATGTGAACTGGCTTGTGGAGGACCTGAGGTTGTATCTGATACGCACGTGATGATGATAGGGCAGCCTCTCCCTCTACCATTTCTTCAAAGATCTGCTATACCACATCTTCATCTTCATTAAAGTGGGAAGCCCCACAGATAGTGTCGACTAGTCTTTTGCTTGCTACATTCATGCCCCTGAAGAAGTGTTGGACCAAGCTAGTCCTCAGTATATCATGATGGGGACACCTCTCTTGCAGCTTGGTAAATCCCTCCCATGCTTCATGGATTAACTCGTGAGTGGCTTGAATGAAGTTGTTGATTCTGGCTCGCATCTAGTTGAGCCGATCGAGAGGGTAATACATATTAAGGAACACAGATTTGAGTTCCTTCCAGGTCATCACAACCTTTCCCAAATGATTTACTCAGTATAGGGCCTTGTCTTGCAAGCTGAAGGAGAACACAGTCACCTTGACTACAACTAACGAAATGTTAGGGTAGTGGTTAGTTCTACAAATGCGAGATGAATGCTGCAAGTGAATGTAGGGCTCTTCATTGGTATTCCCATGAAATGAGTGTAGGAGCGCAAGGAACTGGGCTTTAGCTCGAAGTGAGCATGAACCGAAGGGATGTTAATCTACTCGGTCATCTGGCTGTCTCCATGATTATATGTCTCCTTTAGCATCGGTTTTGGGTTCCCATTCCTTGGTCCCTCTTCTTCATCTAGATCATAACGGTGTCCTCCTTCACCTCGTCCCGTGGGTATGTTCCTCATGTCATTCAATATGTCTTCAAAGGAAGTCTGTACAAGGGCTTGTTTCGTCAATTGCTATTGGATGGCCTAGATGGAGGCCAACAACTGAGCATTGACTTGATTCTGATTGGGCAGGGATCCTTGCTCTGATTTGGGCAGCTTCTGCCCCTTACTCTTTCCCTGGGGAGCCATTTTCGTTGATGAATATGAATATATGAACTCTATATTAGGATCCATGACCAGTACTGGCTTCTATCTACAAAGTAAGAGAATCTCAATCAGACCACTTGAATTGGAATACCAACTGCCATGATGAATCTGAGATGAGGGTTAATCCCAGATGGTCATCAATGGAGAAAAAGATGTAGATTGAAATCGACCTTCATTCGCAACATGCGATAGTGGGACAAGAGTGGTCCTGGTTTATTGGAAAGAAAACGAGGAGTCTAGAGTTTAGTTTACAAGGTCTGAACCGGGTTCTTGGGAATCACCTCGAATTATTGATGATGTTGAGTCCATGGAATCGATGTGGGTGTCTACAGAGTCCTGACTAAACCATCCATGGATCGACATCATTTAGAGAAGATCTATGCAGGACGAAGAATACGGTGGTCAACATTAAATAAAAAGGAGTGCAAAATAGTAGAAAGGCTCAAAATGAGCAGGGGGTCAAAGAGAAGACACATTTGAAAAAATTTGCGCAGGTGCACGAGACTTGATATTTGAACCTTAACCTAGATCAACACAAACACAATACAAAATTGGCTTCACCAACTCAATAGAATTTGAAGCCGTAATGGGTCGGCTATTTTTATCTTTTCATTTTTAGAGTTGTTATTTCAGGCATATCTTATAACAAGTCCTTAGCACGCTAACCCTATAGCAGCAAGAGTATTACTGGAAAAGTATCCCGTACTTGTCCTCCTCCTTTGTAACCTATAGTATGCACTTTTTGAGATCCTTATAACCCTTCCTGGATCCCTAGTCAGCCAAAGAAATAAAGGGAGGAATCTGATAAGCGAAACCACTACTTCGGACCTCGCTCGCAACGGAATCACCCATGAGAATGCAAGGACCTACTCGGATGCAAACCGATTAGATAGACACACTCATGAGGGCATGGCCTAAGCTCAGTACTTCAGACCAAGTCAATGCTCCACACAAAGCGGGAACACCATCGATGACAGGGCCCTACTCAGTTATGTACGATAGAAGTGCCATTAATTCAGAAATCTAAGCGATACACAAGGCAGTTGCAGACTTGGTTTTGGGCTCTAATCCTTAGCGGGTCATGCTTCACCAAAGGCGATGAAGTCAATTATCGATTTTAATTGAGGTCAAAATTTATTTAGTAGTCCCCTTGTTTTAGATTTTGCTTTTCACCTTTTTTTTATGTTGCATACAAGTGCCTAACAATTTTGTAGAGTTTCATTTAAGTTATATGTGCTCAAAATCATAGGGAGATAGCTAAAAAGTCATGAAAGTTGATTCGATGATGAAAATCTCATCATCGAACCTAATGATGCATGCAGAGTTAGAGGACTTACAGTGCTTCCTAGCTCTCTCCATGTGGTATGCAAAATAGAATTTTTAAACTTATCTACATGGCGGTGTGCATTCAACAAAATCACCCTAAAAAAATAGTTGCTATTAGTCGTTAAGAACCATATGTTAGTTATCTAGATATGAGACCAAAAAGTCCAGTCTTCGATGCCACTCGGTGCCCGCCACAACGGGTCCTACCAACGCTGTATGCGACCTCTCACGGCACGCAGTCTCAAGTCTAAACAATTAACAATTATTAATTTGACTATATCCAAACCTCAGAGACTATAGACACATAATTCTTATTAGGGGTTGGACCAAACTACCGATTCTAGCAACCTAAAGTCTAGGGGCTCCATGCACATAAAGTAAAAAAATAAAGGCGAAAAACTCAAATAATCGAGAAACAAAATAAAATAAAGCGGTGAAAATGTGAGAAAACACATTGAGGTCCTCGAATGAACAATCACTTGGGGAATGGACCTCATGAGATGGAGTAGGGTCCAAGTCCATAATTATTACAATTATTAATGAATAAATAAATAAATCTCTCTCACTAAAATAAAAGAAAAAATATGTACTAAAAATCTAGCTAATCAACCTCCTTGCTATGCAGGTTGCCTCTCCAATTGGTCATGTGAAGAAGACCAATCTCCACCTTGCTTGGTTGCATCGCCCTCCTAAGAGGTCATCCTTGCATCGTGGACTCTTGCAACAAGCACAACAAAAGAGATGTATTAGCACAATTGATCAAATAATTTAACAAAATAAAGAATGAGATTTATACAAGTAAAAGGAGAGAGAGAAATTTGTACAACAATTGAATGATTGAATGAATGAATAAATAAAAAGTAAAAATATATACAAAATAGGCTACACAATGTTGCTCCTCGGTAATAGTGCCATTTGATGGTAAGGGTTTTCCAAGTAGGTCTAAAAATGATCCTCACGAAGTACAAGGATGGAGTGTCGCTGATGTGACCCACAAAGAGCCCTTGAACAATCAACAAATACCCATAATATAATTATAAGCAATTAATAGCCAAAATGTGTGCCACGATTTATTATACTCTACAACCAAAAATGTATAGCAAGTAAGCATGTAGAGATTGAACCACCGAGAGCAAACCAGGTAACCTATGATTATTTCTAACCAATGTGTATTATGTACATAGTTGTCTTTCATCCTTTTTATGTGGGGTGTTTTATTATATATATTTTTGATATTTATATTATTTTTTATTTTAATTTAAGTATATATAAAATATATCTATAAATATAAATAATAGAAATGTATATAGTGAAATAGTAATATATAGATAAATATAGAGATATATATAGATACATAAGGACATTTTTAGGGGTTTTTTTTATTTTAGGGTTTTTATTTTTCAAATTTTTAATTTCTTTTTATTTTTGAAAATAAAATAATTAATATATAATATAATATATAATAATATATGTTATATAGTATATATATGTACACACTATATATAGTATATAATATATAAATATAGATATAAATAGCATAAAAATATAGGGAAATATATTTTTTATATATTCTGCTAATGTTTTTGTGATTTTTCTGGAATTTTTGCATATTTTGAAGTTTTCTAAAATAAAATATACCCCAAATAAGGGAATAAATAAATAGTTAGAATTGATTTGAAGATTAAAAATAACAAATAACATCCAAAATTCTTCAAATCAATTTTAATAGATAGATTTTAATATAAGGAAAATTCAGATACAAATAACATCCAACAAATAACTCAGGAAGAACGGGGAAGAACAAGTCTTCCTCCGACCTTCGATCGCCATTATCTCGCTCCTTTGGGGTCTCCTGTGACGCTCTGATGCTCTACACATCTGGGAGATGATTCCATAACTAATGGTGCCCTCTATATGGTCCATGAACCAATGATGGGGTCCGGGTATGCCGAGGAAGCTGTAGCTCCTGGAAGGTCTTGTCTAAGTTCAAATCCGACCCAAGAGGGGTACATTTCACACGGAACCTACATGAGAAGATTCTCGGGCTCGAGGCGATGATGTTCTATGCAAATGAAGCTGTAATGGTATAAAAAAGGAGACAGGCGGAGAGGCTCCAGAGAAAGGTAGAGGGTGAGCCTCTATTCACCAATCCACCGAGGATCGTGGGGGTCTAAATGGTTCGGTCGGATGAAGAATGCGAGGTGGAATGAAATGAGGCAGAAATGGTGGTCAGAACTGTGCTAAAGCACGGTGAAATGGTTGAAGCCCTAGCAGCTCTAGTGATCGAACAAATTGGATTATAGCTAAACCTATTGAATTAAATGTGAAACTAATTGCGGAATTAAAAATATGACAATAAAAATCTACCTAGGAATTAAAAAGACATGGCTCCTATACATACCAGTGGGCAGGTACCAGGGCGGCAGAAGAAGCTCATCATAGATCTGCTCCTCTCCTTGCTCTGTCGTCTCCGAGCACGGGGGAAGGCTCGCTGTCACCAGCCTCTGATGCTCACACACATGGAATCAAGAAGAAGCTCCAAGAGGGACCAATTATGGATAGAAGACCATGAAGATATATTTATGGACAAGAGTTCCATAGATCTTTGAGAGGGAACTTTGAGAGGTTGAGGAATATCTGACAGATCTGGTGATTGGGCGATAGGCTCGATCGAGATGCGATCAGGTTCGCCGAAAAGATCAAGGTGATTCGAGCATCGTCGTGGCCAAGAAAAAATGAAGAAATGATGGACTCGAGGCTCTGACATGAGTCAGAGCTGAAAGATATGGAGTTGACCAGGGGTCAATATTCCCTGGAACGTGATTGGTCCACGTAGGACCAAATCTTGCTAAAAAGGGAGTTTAATCATAAATAAATGAAAAATGATAAATGGTTTTATTATTTTTTGGGTATGAAGTATTTTTTTTATTTTATGTAGCATTTTAATATGTTTTTTATTTGTTTTTATGAGTCAATTTATTACAAGTTACTTTTTGTAAGTGTATTTATGGGTATATTGAACTATGTTTTGCTCATTTTATTTTTATTTTGTAATTTTTGAATTTTTATTTTATGTTCTTATTTTATATATTTACAACTTATTTTTAGGTACCCAAATATATTTTTATTTTATTTTTCTAATGTTATTTATACACTAAAATAAATAGGGGTATTAAATTTATAGGTATAATTATAGGTATTTCATCTATGTGTTTATGTATAAAAGTTTATTTTTATGTTTTAATTTATTGTTTTCTTTTATTCTAAATATGTACATATACTATAAATAATCTTTACAAAATTATAAAAATATACAATTATAAAAATAATAAAGACTAAGGAAAATGATTATTTTATTCAGGTATATGGTATAATAGGGGTCCAAAACTAACTTTCACATCTTAACACCAAAAATATGAAACCACCTTTGTTAAATAGCTTATTAAAAGTTATATACAATTAAAGGTTTCGATACATTTTGAGTTTTTATTTAGGATATATGGGTTTGGGAAGTTGGTGGAATGGAGATTTGTCAATACCTCATAAGGAAATAATGGGTTTCCTAGACCACTATCACAAACTTGAAGCTGGTGGACACCATTATGGAAAGAGGACGATAGTGAAAGTGCTTCAATGTGGCCTTTGGTGGCCTACTCTATTCAAGGATGCAATAGATTATGTGAAGAAATGTGCTGACTGTCAGTGAGTCGCCAAAAACATTAGTATGAGAGACACAATGCCTCTGAAATACAATTAGACATCTGATGTTTTCGACGCCTAGGGCATTGACTTCATGGATCCATTCTCTAACATACATAGTTTTGAATACATTTCGCTCACTGTCGATTATGTCAGTAGATGGGTGGGGGCAATCCCTGCCAAAACCGTCGATAGCCGCACAGTCTATCGTTTCCTAAAGGATAACATCATATCGCAGTTCGGAATACTAAAGATTTTCATTTCTAACGAGGAGAGCCACTTTATCATCATAGAGGTCAAGAAGTTGACCAAAGATTAGGGCATCGAACATCGTGTCGCAGTGTTGTACCACCCTCAATCAAATGGCTTGGCTGAATGCTCCAACAAGGAGATCAAAACCATATCGCAGAAGCTTGTACGTCCGGATCGTATGAATTGGTCAAAACTTCTTGACTCAGTTCTTTGGGCATACCTCACGTCATACAAGTCCCCTCTCGGCATGTCTCCCTACCGCCTTGTGTATGCCAAGCCTTGCTACTTGCTCGTGGATTTAATTCATAAATCTTTTTAGGCATTGAAATGTGCAACCTTGATTCCAAGCGAGCTGGAAAGAATCACAAAGTTGCTCTGAATAGATTGCTTGAATTCATAGACTACACATACAATAACAGCCTGATGCTATGCTTGACAAACGAGAGTTGTTGAAGTCGTTTGTAGTCAACGGACAGTTGTTGAAGTCGTATCTAGATCACGACATATTCTTATACGTTGTCGATTCAATTGAAGTTGTGTTTCAAGAGGAACTCTCAGATGCCGAAGGATCAGACACATAAAGCTAAAAAATCACAAAATCATTTTTATTTTCTTCCTTTTCTTCTTTTCCTTTTCATTTTTCTTATTATTCTGAAAAGGTTAACCCCTTTAATTATTGCTATACTTAGGATGTACTTTGACCTAAGTATAGGGGTGAGCACCCTAGTTATTCATTCCAGAGATCCATCACTTGTCCCCTCAACTCTTGATATTCTATCTATGCTTATGGTTATTCTACCCCAGGTATAGTGGGGACAGATCGAGCCAATGATTTCATCCATTCCCATCCTTGACCCTCCTTGCCTTGTGTATAGTCTGCTATACTTAGGATTATTTCGTCCTAAGTATAGGGGGACAATAACCTTCTCATTCTTTGATTCTTTAGTCGGTGTAGTATAGATTGTTCTATGCTTAGTACGAGTTATGTCTTCCTTTTTTTCTCTCTGATCTATGAGGACATAGCTCTAACTAAGTATAAGGGTCGCATATACGTCGTATATACTTTAGACGTAACTCGTACTTTCGTATTTTTGAATAATATGGCTAAAATACAGTTAAATCATTGTAAAGAATAAAAATCTGTATAAATGTGTATAAAGTTCTTTACAATTTATTGTATATATTGATTAATAAATCATGTTAAAATGTTTTGCAAAATGATTTGAAAAATACTTGGAAAATATTTGAAAAATCTTTTGAAAAATCATTTGGAAAACTTATTGTAAAATGTTTTCTACTTTTGTAAAATGTTTTGTTTGTAAAAACCTCTTTTAGTTGTTTAAATAAAATGTTTTGAAAAACTATTAGCAAATAATTTGATAAATGGTTGAAAAATCTTTTGAAAAATTTATAATATTATTTGGAAATATTTGCAAATGATTTTCAAAGTTTGTAAATGTTTGTCACAATAACTTGTAAAAATAAGTTTTCAAATGGTTAGCGAAAAATGTTTTAAAAATGTTTTAAAATTTTGTGTAAATAACATCTCAAATAAAAGCTTACAAAAATGTATAAAACTTGTATATAAAAATTATAAATACTCCCTAACACTTAACTTGTAAAATCTCTTGTATAAAATACACCTTCAATACCATTCTTGTAAATATAGATGCACTCTCGTGCAAATACCTGCATATAGTTCTTTTCTAACCTTTTTCTTTTTAAAGAATCCCTAAAAATTGCAAAATTCAGAACTCCAAAAACATTTTTTATTGTAAAATCCAAAAACAATGGCAAAATCTTTTTTGAAAACCTACATAAAAGTTGCAAAACTCTTTTTCAAAAATCTATAAAAAAGTTCAAACCAGAAAATTGCACCACAAAAAATGTTTTCTGCATTTTTCATAAGAATTTGCATTTTTCGATTGAAATTGACAATTGAAAGAGTCTAAATAAAACTTGAAGAATGGCGCTTCATTGGATCTTAATCCGTTTAATCACAGGAACCTTAAGAAACTGGAATTGAGATACTTCGGGTCTGCTAGAATTAAATCTTTGAGACTACGAGATGGTTCAGGGTCATCTTGACTGCTGATGACCGAGATTTGAGGGTCTAAAATAATCCTCACTCAAGAAAAGCGGAGATATATAGTGTCGTTGAGGCGACCGCTCACGAAATCACATGTCAATTAACAATTAACCCACTAATTAATATAAATCAATGAATAGTAAAAATGTGGATTCAAAATTTATTATAACTCTACAACAAATATGTATAGTGTGCAAGCATGTGTAGAGGTCGAACTCAGAGAGCAAACATTAGATTGGGTAATAATGCTCAAAATTTGTCCTTTTCTCTTATCCATTTATTATTTTTTTGTGCAGGATTATTATTATTATTATTTATATTTTTTCCTTTAACATTTTTTATTTTTATATTTTTTATTTTATTTTTATTTTTCCAATTTTTAGTTTTTTTTAAATATATAATATAAGAATAATAAAACTATATAAAAAGGTAAGATATTTAATAATAAATACAACTAAAAGTAATAAAAAATCAAGAAATAAAATATTTTTTGTTTTATATAATTTTCTGGTTTTTTTGTGATTTTTCTGGCTTTTTTTGCTAATTTTTATGTATTTTAAAATATGACATATCTCAAATCAAGGATTAATTAAATAGGTCGAATCGAATTGAATATTAAAAAATAGCAAATAGAGTCTACAATTCTTTAAACAAATTTTAATAGATAGATATTAATATAAAAAAATTTAAAAGATAAAATAATTATTTTTGGGATTTTAGGAATTTTATATCTTTTGTGTTGGCTTTTGGAGCTTTTTAATTTTTACGGTTTTCTTTTTATATTTTAGGATTTTTTATAATATCTAATAATTAACAAAATATATTTTTTTGGAATTTTTTCAAAACTTTTTTGTATATTTTTGTTATTTTTTAAGTTAGAAAAAGACTAAAACGTGCTCATTTGATTTTTAATAAATAGTTCAAATGCCTAAAATTTAAAAATAAAAATAAGGAGTTAATATACATTCTACAAACACCTAATCTTATTTTTGCATAATTTTTGGAGAACACGTGTTATTTTTAATAAATGAAATACAAGCTCAAAATTACATGTACTAGCGAGGCATATTTGCAAATAAAATTAAGGGGCTCATGTGCAAATTTACCAAAAATATACAATATTTGAATTTAATTGACTATTTTGCAATTCACAAAATTACTAAGGTATATATGTGCTTTCACCCCAATCATGTGGGATGACACGTGAGCTTAGATTGACTGGACAAAATGCAATAAAAAATAAATACATGGGTCTTTATGCAAAATATCCAAATTTTTTACAATATAAAAATATTTACATGAATAATAAAAAAAGACAAATTTGTGGGGGATAAAATTACAATTTACCACCATGATGCGCTTGTGAACGACCGTAATCCTCTCACTTAAACACATGTCATCATTTGAGCAGTTGATACCCCTTCGCATCTGGCGTCCATGATTTCATCTCGGGAGGAGATCCAATGGTTGAAGTGCAGGTTGATATGACATCTCCTACTCCTCACGAAGAACATGGCACGATCGGACTACCCTGGATGGACTAGGAAGAGGAAGCTAGCTTCCATGGAGCTCGTTTAATCGGCCCTAGTTCCCTCCTCCGACTGCCAATTAAGATGTTGAGGTTCTCAAGATCACATTAGAAGGGTTCCACGTTTATTAGCGGCCTCAAAAATATCCAAGGCTCACTGATCAAGCCTTGGAGGTCGATTTTACCTGTAGTGGTTCTGGAACCTCAAACCACCCTAGATGGGGTCCTTCTGGCGTGGAACCTGCACAAAGAAACTAACAGGTCGAGGACAAAGTGATTCAACCTGATTAGGCATGGAATGAGTGAGAGATAGAGTGAATGGGGTGCTCTAACGAGGTGGTGGCGGAGGGAGCACGAACCCTTCAATCAAGAGTGATCGAAGGGGTGAAATGGGCCGACTAGGCAACGAAGGCGAGGGGAAAGCATATGGACGTGGTTGTGGGCTAGCCAACAATCGGGTACCTAAAAATCATAAAAAGCATATCTCTTATACATGGCCACAGGACCAGAGAGCAGGGCGGACAGAGCACACCGTGGATGCACCTCCCTCCTTCTTCAGCTACTCCAGAGCTCTAGGGGTTCGCCAACTATGACCTGGTGACATGCTTTACTGAAAATGGAGGCTTAAGGGCTCGGAAAATGATCAAATTTTGCGAAGGAGGAAGAGGTTCTTATTTATAAACATGGGTGGGCACCCTTATAGATCGAGGTTCTGGGCGAGTTTGATCGATGATTGAAGTTGAGCTTTGAGTGAAGAATCGACAAAAATGATCGATGCACCCAGTACGTTTGTTCTTTTTTCATTTTGTTGCATCACTCTTGATGTTGCCTATACGTAGGGCTCTTTTACCCTAAGTATACGGGGTGGGATGTGCACATTCTCCCTGTGATTTTATCTTTTCTTGATCCCCTCCACTGTCTCCTCTCTTGTTAATATTCTTATACTTAGGGATACCTTACTCTAAGTATAGGGGAGAGACAGACCGAGCTGTCATTTGTTTATTCCCACCCCCGACCCTCCTTGCATGTAGATACAACCTGCTACACTTAGGATTATTTCATCCTAAGTATAGGGGGGACGGTCAACTTCTCATTCCTTTATTTCTTCATTCTTTTGTTCTTTATTCGGTCGATGTAGTATATGCTTTTCTATACTAAGTACGAGTTGTCTTCTCTTTTTCTTTTCTATCTATGAGGACATTGCTCAAGCTAAGAATAGGGGGTCATATATATTTTGTATATACTTTAGCCATAACTCATACTTTCATATTTTTAAATAATATGTCTAAAATACTATATATATACCGATACAATTCATTAAATCAATTAATAAAAAAGATTCAAATTATTCCTCAAATTCTTTTATATATAATTATTAATAAATCAGGTAAAAATGTTTTGTAAAATATTTGAAAAATTGAAAATCTATTTGAAAAATCTTTTGAAGACTATTTGAAAACTATTTTGTAAAATGTTTCCAACCTTTGTATAAATGTTTGTTTACAAAAATTTCTTTTCTTTGGTTGAATAAAATGTTTTGAAAACCTATTTGCAAATTGTTTTATAAATAGTTGCAAAAATATTTGAAAAATCTATATATACTGTTCGAAAAATCTTTGCAGAAATGGTTTTCAAATGTTTGTAAAAATTATTTTTAACTATAGTTTTCAAAATTGTTTGTAACATGATTTTCAAATAAGTTTGAGGAATATATACGTCATACAAATAAATCACGTTTTTCACCAACGGTATATATAAATATATATATATATATATATATATATATATATATATCGATAAAAATAATTAACATTCAATCTATAAATCCTTTAAATCTCAATTCTTGTAAAATATAGATGCATGCCAGTGTAAATATCTGCACATACTTCCCTTTTTATTTCAAAAGTCTCTTTGTTTTAAAAATCTCCAAAAACAATTGCAAAACCCTTTTTGAATAATTGCATAAAAATTTGCAAATCTTTTCAAAAATTCATAAAAAGTTCAAAATTAGAAAATTGCATCACAAAAAGATTTTTCATTGCCTTATACATAGCACTTTGCATAGCATTCACATTTTTCGGATTGAGTTTGAACAATGGAGCTAGTCTAAGTAAAGTCGAAGATTGGAGCTTGGTGGGACCTTAATGCACCTAACTTCACTGGAACCTTATAGGAACTAGATTTGAGGTACTCCAGGTCTATTCAGACTTAATTCTTTAAGACTCAAGGCTGGGTTTAAGACACCTCAATTGCTTCACTAGAACTTTTCGAGACGTACACATGACTCTTGTTGGCCATGGCCTAACTTGGACATTCACATCTTTCACTTGCCTCAACTCAGTTGGAGTGAGGGGATTGGATTTGGCAGTATGAGATGCACATGAGTGGAAACATTCCTCCCTGTCTAGGGATGTAAGTGCACATAACCCATCTAGTGGCGTCGACATCTTTAGACAAGAGAGTGTGGGTTGCAATAATGCTTCAAAAGAGGGATAGTCTTCTAGTTCAAGAGGAAAAACTCCGTATGTAAATGCTATTGTATATAATATTTAAAAAAATGTTGAAATAAAGACTCCAAAAAAGTGGACAGACCTCATTAAAAATAAAATGCTTATTGGAGTTTGTATATATTTGAAATAAGCAAGATTGAGCTTCAAAAAGGCAGAAATCATGTGAGCCTACAACTGAATGACTTGACTACACTGGTCATGTATCCTCGGATAGGTAGCTACACTAGCTACCATCCATTATTCTCTTCACCCCATTCTCTTGAGTCGGATGTACTTGAACTTAGAAGGGAATACCTCGCTTCTCGAGGAAAGAGTTGCTGGATTGGGGAATCATCGGGCTGTCATACTAGAGAAGTCAGTTCTTTTGTGATTTCAGTTGAGAAGAGCCACTATCACTTACACCATACAAGTCTGCTTCATAATCATAAGGGTTTGTGTATGATGTAGACTGGTTGTTACATGGCTATTGAGGTTGTTTGAGCCGAGTTCTGTGACACTCAAAGGCTGATGTGTTTTAAATCCAATTCCCAACCAAGTTCCACACACATTCGCACACTGAGGTCTAACTCGAGCTTCAAACTTCGATTTTGTGAAGACGAGTTAGATAATTAAAATCAATCCACTTTTTTTCTTTTTATTTTCTTTGTTTTGATTTTTCTACACTCATTGCATAAGTGTTTGCTAGGGACTAGCAAAGGCAAGTATGGGTGGTGATGAATCTCCATTTCATCACTTTTATTCTATCATTTTGCACTTAAAGACACTAGCTAATCCATGTAAATAACATTGTTTTGTACATATTAACATTCATTATTTATTCCATTTATTGTGTATAAAATATAGTTTTTAATGTCAAAATTATAAAATAAAGGAAAGACATCAAAAAGAATAAAATACCAAGGTATTTTAAGACCCTAAACCCCGAGACCAAGTCAAGAATTGATTTGGTCAACAAGGAATAAAGTAAGGGGAGATAAGGGCCAATAATACAATATATTTTCCATTTATTTATTCATCAATAACCCACCTTTGGGGCCCGCTTCATATTTATTACTTATACCTCAAATTAAGAACTTTGTACATGAAAGTTGTAGATAGAAATACAAAAAAAATACAAAATTGATTTCATACAAAAATAATATGTAGCGTACCTTTAATACTATAAATAAAAAGCCAAAACCCCAACTTCCCATACCCATATCTCTTTCATAAAAGCTCAAATGTACCAAAATCAACTTTAATTATATATACTTTTTAATAAGTTATTTAATGAAGGTGGTTTCATTTAATTTGGAGTTAAGGCATGAAAGTTATGTGTTGGACCCCTATTGTATAGTATACCTGAATAAAATATTCATTTTATTTATTCTTGATTATTTTTATAGTTTTATATTTATAATTTTTACATATTATCTATAATATATGTACATATTTATAATAGAATAAAATCATAAAAAACACAAAAATAAAATAACCTATATAAATACATAGATAAAATACCTATACTTATACATAATATATACCTCTATTTATTTAAGTGTATATAATAACCAAAAAAACAAAATAAAAATATATTCATGTGTATAAAAATAAGTTTTAAATATATAAAATAAGAAAATAAAATAATAAAATCAAAAATACAAAATAAAAAATAAATATACAAATCATAGATGAATGTACTTATAAATATACACTTAAAATTTAACTTGTAATAAATATGCCCATAAAAATAAATAAAAATCATATTAAAATACTACATAAAATAATAATTATTTTCTATTTTATAATAAAAAATTAACAAAATCATTTATTCTTTTTAATTAATTATTTTCAAAATAGGGTTTTTATCAGTTGTGCCCCTCCGAGATATCGCAATATCAGTTATGCCCCTATCTTTTTGGTAATATCAGTTGTGCCCCCGACTTCTTGCCAATATTTCACTTGTGCCCCTCAGAGGGGCATAACTGATAAAAATCTTTTATCAGTTATGCCCCTCTGAGGGGCACAAGTGAAATATTGGCAAGAAGTCGGGGGCACAACTGATATTACCAAAAAGATAGGGGCATAACTGATATTGCGATATCTCATAGGGGCACAAATGATAAAATCCCTTCAAAATAAAATGGCCCATTTTGTCTTGTAGTATCCTGTGTGGACCAATCACATCACGAGAAACGTTGACCCAAGTCTACTGCCTCCCCAAGTCGTCTGATTTGACAGAAAAGTCGAGTCCCACACATCCTAAGTCTAGACACTCAGATATGGTGAATGATCTTGGGTACACATTACATACGGAAGAAAGAAGGAATGGAAAGACAAAACACATATATATAAGTATTAAGGAATGGTAAAGTGCAGGATGGTATATGTCAGTCGAATATCGTACTTTCGTCATCGTCTCTCTGTGAGAATAGTGATGCAGTCAAAAAGAGAAGGACACCCTAATATGCAATCAGGTGGGTGTCAGCTACCAGGAAAAATAGATCGAAAACTAAGCCAGGATTCGGTAGCGAGAAGCAGAACATCGGCTCATAATAAAGGAGTAAAAGATCAAAGCCAATATCATAAGACACAAAGGAGAAGGGTACATTATAGATTCCTCCATGTCACTCATAGTCTCAAGAAGATACATAAAGTGAAGAACATGAGACTCTCTAAGCAGCTTGATATCCGATGGACATAAGGTCAAAAGATTAGGAGCACACCGAATATCACAAGACATGACTCAACCCTGGGAGGGTCATCATGGTAAGAAGACTCAGATAGTCTAGAGATCTCATAAAAATAAGAAGACTTGATTTCGTGATCCACTAACTAGGATACACAACTAGAGATGAGACCGAGTACACAAATCAGACGACTCGGCTTCGTGCTCCACTACATTGGAGACACCATAAGTGAATCTGAGTACCCATAAAATGATGTACCCTCCCGTAGATAACCCTCGGAGAGTAATACATACTAAGTAATGAATAATTAGAACATATCTTATACTTGTGAGGGTCATCAAGGAGAGCAGACTCAAAGGAGTTAGATCCATCAGATAGATCAACAGAAGTGGTCTTTGTAGGTGATAGATTGGCTACCAAGTAGAAGAGACCAACAAACCTTGAAGATGTCATAGTCTCCCATAGATGACCCTAAGAGAATATTGTGATCTAGGAAGGGATAATCAGAAGAGTGTGACTCACCTTGTGTGGACCGTCAAGGAGAGAAGGCTCAAAGGAGTCCAGATAAGAGGTTTCGTGCTCCAAAAGATCTGGCACACAATCATATAGTGAGACCGATAGCTCATACCAAACGGCTCGATTTCATGCTCCACCAAGATGGATACACAAGCAGTGGGTGAAATCGATCGTAAAGAAAATGTTGCATTCTTTCACAGATAATCCTTGGAGGAGTAATGCAAATTGAGTCAATGAAAATCAGGGAAATGCTGATGTTAAGTCTCAAGTCCTCAAAAAAATCAATCAATCATCAGTAGGAGGACATAAGGCTATGTGAGGGATAAGAAATGATCAGGACAAGTAGAGTGTAGTCCCTCAAATCAACCAAATGTGCTAAGACTGATCAAGATGTCTGACAAGGATCCTCTAATTGCTAAATGGGGATAGGAGGATCATGAGATGGAGGGTGGATTAGTCAAGAAGATGAGTGAAATCATGTGGGTTCCTAGCACCATCGCTTTGACGCACATAAAGATATAGTACATCAAATATATGAATCAAGATGGGCGAGACCAGCTGTAGGAGATCATCAATCATAGCTCAAGAAATCATCATCAAATCATTGGGAATAAATCATATCCTCAATCCGATGTGCGAGATCAAATATCCTCAATGAAGACTCACACCTGAGATCATGCCAAAATTAGAATCCTCAAAAATATCTAGGCATATATCAAAGTTAGATCCACCAAGTATAGCACACACGTCTCAGCATCCTCAAATCTGCCTGGCTTACTCAAATAATTCCTTAAATCAAAACCTCGATGTACGCCTCATCTAGTAGCACAGCATTACCTGTTACAAGAAGGGATTATACGGAAGTGAAGAGGAGGGTGTGCGAGGATGGCAAAATGAAGAAAAAATTGTGGTCCAAGAAAAGAGTGTTTCTTGAACTGGACTAGAGGTAGGGTGATATGGGCACGAAGACAGCTGCAAAATCCAGCTACAAAAGTGAAGATCAAGACTCGATATCATGACTCAATAAATAAGACAAGAAGAAAGACAAAGAAAGGGAGTCAGACTCAATGAGAACTCAAAAACTCAGGAATCTACAAACTCAAAGAATAATGAACGTAAATGGACCTAAAATTACAATCAACGTACAAAGCAACCTTCATTTTCACCTATTCAACACAATGAAGACCAAAGATGGTGGTCATTTATCTTCTCTATTTCAAAGTTAGGTGATCTTCAAAACAATTGTACAAACACGTAAGTATGCCTGGGATTAGAGCATAATCCTTAGTGTGTATGTATCACATATAAAGTGCAGAAGACAACGAGGGGGTTGCTCTCTACAAGATAATGAATCCATTACATTTATTTTAGGAATCAAGTAGAGTTATCAGTCCCAATTTTTATTTTTGGTTATCGCTTTTTTGGTATTTTTCAATGCAATCGTCTAATGAGTTTCCAATTCCATTATCATCCTAAGTGATCAAATCAAAGGAGAAGATCGGAAAAGCAATGCAAATCGGGAATCGATGATGCATGCATAGTCGGAAGACTTATAGTGCTTCCTAGCTCTCTCCATGTGGGATGCATAACAGAATTGAAAACTATACTACATGAGATGCAAGCCGATGGAATCACCCTAGAATAGCAATTGTTATTAGCGTGAAGCAGCAGGTGCTAACTATCTAGATATGAGACCAAAGTCTGGTCTTTCATGTCACTCAATGCCTTCCACAACGGTTCCTACAAGCACTGTATGCAACCTCTCTCGGTACACGGTCTCAAGTCTAAATAGCTAACAGTTACAATTTTACTAAATCCAAAAGCGAACCTATAGGTAAATGTAAATATATTAGGACTTCGGACCTTAATCTATCAAGCAAGAAATTCCTAAGCTAGGGCATCAATCACACAAAATAAATAAAAATTAAAGTCGAAAAACAAAGAAAATAAAAGTAATGAAAATGCGATAAAAACGACGAAGCCCCAAGCGAACAGTCGCTCAGTCAATGGACCTTGTAAAGTAGCAATGTCTGAGAGAGTCCAAATTATTACAAATTGAATGTCACTCTCTCACTTTAATTACAAAATAAAATAAAACTGAAAATTTGAAAAGACTTTCTTCCAAAAATTCCTCCAAGTCTTCATTTGATGCTCTCTCTTGCCAGCTAATTCAGAAAGCTGGCTCCTCTTTGCTTGGGTGCACAGGTCTTCATAAGAAGTCCTCCCTCATGTAGAGGTCCCTCGCAAAAAAATCAAACAAGGAGGCGTAATTAGACAAGTTACAAATAATATCAAATAATCCTAAAAAAATAAAGAAGCATATATAGAAAAGTGTAAAAAGATAAATAAATGAATTCAATCTATACAGCTTTGCTCCCTAGCAGTGGCGCCATTTGATGATCGAGTTTTTGCAAGGGTCTAAAATAATCCTCACTCAAGAAAAGCGAAGATATACAATGTCATTGAGGCGAACGATCACGAAACCACAAGTCAATCAATAATTAACCCACAAATGAATATTAAGCAATGGACATAAAAAAATATGGAGTTAATTTTATAAAATATCTACGTTTTATATAATTTCTAATGTTTTTATAATTTTTATGGATTTTTTTCTAATTTTTATGTTTTTATAAAATTAAAAATATCCCCAATTAAAGATTATTTAAATGTGAAGAATTGAATGAAGATTAAAAATAGCAATAGAGTCAAAAACACTTCAAATCAATTTTAAAAGATATATATTAATATCAGGAAAATTAAGAGACAAAAAAATATTTTTGGGGAGTTTTATATATTTTTGACTGGATTTTGGAGCTTTTTAATTTTGTAGTTTTTCTTTTTTATTTTTAGGGGTTTTAAGTTTGTAGTTATAAAATATAATAATAAGTAAAATATATTTTTTGTTGGGAATTTGTCAAAATGTTTTAATAATTTTTTTTGTATTTTCTAAGTTATACAGGGATAAAAACATGCTCATTTGATTTTTAATAAATAGTTATAATGCTTAAAATGCAAAAATAAAAATATGACTGAATTTACATTCTAGCAGGTGTCTATTCCTATTTTTGCATAATTTTGGGAGCGCATATGTTATTTTTAATAAATGAAGTATAAGCTCAAAAATACATGTACGAGCGAGGGTATATTAGCAATTAAAATAAAGGAAAGGGGCTCATATGCAAATTTACCAAAAATATTCAACTAATATTTGAATTTAGTGGACTATTTAACAATTCACAAAATCACCAAGTATATTTGCAATTTGCCCCGCTCACGTACGATGACACGTGAGTTGAGCTGGACTGGACCAAATGCAATATGAAATAAATACAAGGGCCTCTATACAAAATATCTAAATTTATTTACGCTATAAAAAATATTTATAGGATTAATAAATAAAGATAAAAATGTAGGGGACTAAATGTGCAATTTACCGCATATGCACTAGAGAACTATCGTGATCCTCTCACTTAAACGCGTATCATCATCTGGGAGGCCAATACCCCTTTGTATCTGACGTCTATGATTTGATCTCGAGGTAGATCCAACAGTTGAAGCATGGGTTGATCTGACATCTCCTACTCCTCACGAAGAACATGGCACGATCGGACGGTTCTGGATGGATATGGAAGAACTGGGGATCTGGCTTCCTTGGAGCTCGTTCAATCGGCCCTAGATCCCTCCTCCGACCGTCAATCAAGTTGTTGAGGTGCTCAAGATGATGTTGGAAGGGTTCCGCGTTGATTGGCAGCCTAAAAAATGTACGAGGCTCACTGATCAAGCCCTGGAGGATGATTATACCTGGAGCTATTCTGGAACCTCAAACCACCTTCTATTGTGGAATCTACACAAAAAAACTCATGGGTCGAGGGCAAAGTGCCTCGACTCGATTAGGCATGGAATGATTGGGAGATGGAGTGAATGGGGTGATCCGACAAGGTGGCAGTGGAAGGAGCACAGACCCTTCAATCTAGAGGGGATCGAAGGGGTGAAATGGATCGGTTGGGCGGAGAAGGCGATGGGAAAGCATATGGATGTGGTTGTGGGTCAGCCAACAGTCAGGTACAGTGGTGAACAAACGCTAGAGCTCGAGAGCTCCGGTGAAGTGAAATCTTAATACTAAGCTATGAGAACGATTAAAAGCAAATCTAATAACTAAAAAAATGAAACGCAGTGAATAAAACTACCTAAAATCATTAAAAGCATAGCTCTTGTACCGGGCCGGAGGACCATGGAGTAGAGTAGCCGAAGCTCGCCGTGGGTACACCTCCCTCCTTCCGCTGCTTTAGAGCTCCAGGGATTTGCCAGCTATCATCTGGTGACACGCTTGATCAAAGATAGAGGGTTAAGGGCTCGAAAAATGACCAAAATTTGTGAAGGAGAAGAGGCTCTTATTTATAAAGTTGGGTGAGCATCCTTATTGACCTAGGGTTTGGGGTGAATTTAGATTTTATACAATGGATCCAGGTTTTGGGTGATTTTGATCGATGATTGAAGTTGAGCTTTACGTTAAGAATCGACAAAAATGATCGATGTATCCAGGGAGAAAAGGGAGGAAAGTGCGGGACTTGATGTTTCTGTCAAGTCAGACGACCTGGGGAGGCAGTTGACTTGGGTCAACATTTCTCCCGATGTGATTAGTCTACGCAGGACACTACAGGACAAAATAGGCCCTTTTATTTCAAAAATAATTAATTAAAAATAGTAAATGATTTTATTAATTTTTGATTATAAAATAGAAATTTTTATTATTTTATATAGTATTTTAATATTAATTTTATTTATTTTTATGGTAATATTTATTACAAGTTAATTTTTAAGGGTATATTTATAGGTATATTCATCTATGTTTTCTATATTTTATTTTTATTTTGTATTTTGACATATTATTTTATTCTCATATTTTATATATTTACAACTTATTTTTATACACAAAAATATATTTTTATTTTATTTTTCTGATGTACTATATACACTTAAATAAAAAGAAGTATATATTATGTATGTATAAGTATAGGTATTTGATCTATGTATATATATGGGTTTTTTTATTTTTGTGTTTTCTTATATTTTTATTCAACTCTATATATGTACATATATTATAGATAATATTCACAAAATTATAAAAATATAAAATTTTAAAAATAAAAAAGAATAAATAAAATAAATATTTTATTCAAGCATACTATACAATAGTGGTCCAAAATCTAACTTTCATACCTTTACTCCAAATTAAATGAAACCACCTTCATTAAATATCTTATTAAAAGTTATACATAACTAAAATGATTTTGATACATTTTGAGTTTCTATTGGGGAGATATGGATATGGGAAGTTTGGGTTTTGGCTTTTTATTTAGAGTATAAAAGGTACAATGCATATTATTTTTATATGAAATAATTTTTGTATTTTTATTTGTATTTTTTTCTACAACTTTCATGTACAAAGTTTCTTAATTTGAGGTTTAAATAATAAAGAATAAAATGGGTCCCAAATGCGGGTTATTGATGAATATATAAATGGAAATTATATTGTATTACTGGCCCTTATTTCCGCTACTTTATTCTTGTCGACAAAATCAATTCTTGTTTTGGTCTCGGGGTTTAGGGTCTTAAAATACCTTTTGTATTTTATTCTTTTTCTTTTCTTTCCTTTATTCTATAATTCTAGCATTAAAAATTGTATTTTATACACAATAAATGGAACAAGTAATGAATGCTAATCTGTACGAAATAATGTTATTTACATGCATTAGCTAGGGTTTTTAAGGCCAAAATGATAGAATAAAGGTGATGAAATGGAGATTCATAAGCCTCCTAAGTAGAATATCTCGGAACACATGCATGAATCTTGTTGATAGTGACCTAACTTGCACAACTGCTCCAAACACTTTGCTCAACTCAAATGAAGTGGTAGAGGGTTGGATTTACCGGCATGAGACAAGTCAATGGAAACATCAGAAGTCACTTATTTATGGCCACTGTACCCCAACCTGATCTAGTAGCGAAGAGATATAAAGATAGAAGTTTATGGGCTGGAATAATGCTTCAAAAGAGGGTAGTCTACTAGCTGAAGAGGAAAACGTCCTTATGAAAATGTTGTTGTAAACAGTATAAGAAAATGCAAAATCAAAAACTCCAAAAAAATAGATGGGAAAAAAAATAAAAAAATCTATTCCTGTCGGAGTATGTATGTACATATAGTCAATAAGCAAGCTTGAACTTCAAAGTCAAATTATCCATGCGAGCATGCAACCAGATGACTTGGCTACACCGGTTAAGCATTCTAGGATATGTAGCTACATTGGCTACCATCCGTTCTCTTCTCCACCCCCTCTTCTTAAGCTGGTTGTACTTGAACTTAGAAGGGAATACCTGCTTCACATGGAAAGAGTTATTGGATTGGGGAATTAGGGTCACCATGTTGGAGAAGACTGACTTTTACCGCTTCAACCGATATGAGGTATATATCACACATTGTACAAGATAGACTCATAGTCATAAGGGACTGCATATGACATCGATTTCTTCTGACCTAGCTTTTGAGGAGATCTGAGCAGAGTTTTGTGGGTCTTAAAGGCTATTATGCTTCAAGTCCAATTCCCAATAAGGTTATGACCAAACCTAGCTTCCAAGGGTCCAACTGAGCTCCAAACTTTGATTTTATGAAGACATGTTTAAAAGTTAAAATCAATCCAGTATATTTCTTTTTCTTTTCCTTTTTTTCTTTTTCTACATTTATAAGCATAAGTGTTTGCTAAGGACCATCAAATACAAATATAGAGGGTGATGAATCTCCATTTCATCACATTTATTATTTCATTTTGGCATTTAAACTCTAGATAAATGCATGTATATATCATTATTTTAAATAAAATAACCTATATTATTTATTGTGTAAATATTGCATATAAAATATATTTAAAGCCAAAATAAAAGAATAAAGAAAAGAAAAATAAATGAAATACCATACGTATTGAATGACCCTAAACCCCGAGACCTAGGCATCAGGATGACTAGGTTGACAAGGAATAAAGTAGGGGGAGGTAAGGTGCAATAAATACAATAAACCCCAATTTTTTATTCATCAAAAGGCCAATATGAAACCTATTTTATTCTTTATTATTTATACATCGAATCAATAAACTTTGTCCATGAAAGTTGTAGATAAAAATACATAAAAAAATACAAAGTTTATTTCATGTAAAAATAATGCACAATATATTTTATACACTCAAAATGAAAATCCAAAATTAAACTTCACAGACCCGTATCTTATCCATATGAACTCAAAATTAATTAAAATCACTTTAATTGTATATAATTTTAATTGCCAATTTAATGACTGTGGTTTCATTTAGTTTAGAGTTAAGATGCAAAAGTTAGGTTTTTTATACCTATTGTACAATATACATGAACAAAATAATCACTTTATTTATCTTTATAATTTTCACTATTTGAAAATTTTATAATTTTGT
Source organism: Ottelia alismoides (assembly GCA_037367405.1). Classification (NCBI taxonomy): domain Eukaryota; kingdom Viridiplantae; phylum Streptophyta; class Magnoliopsida; order Alismatales; family Hydrocharitaceae; genus Ottelia; species Ottelia alismoides. The sequence continues at coordinate 352,131 of JAZKJV010011076.1, forward strand.
AAATAATATATGAAATCCATATACATAATTAAAATAAAAGAAAACAATTAAAAGTACAATAAAATAAGTAAGTAAATTCAAATATATAGATGAATCATATATACATATACGTATATAATAAATATACCTACTTTCATATTCTAGGATTGATCTCTTCTTACTTTTGACCCTTAGTGAATGCACTTTCATGCCACCATGATTCCTCGATCTTAGGATCACTGAATTAGGTGTTCGACCCAGGTAAATAAGTCCCCGTACATTTACACCTCCTTCGTCCTCTTTGAATTTTTGATCCCACTTCTACTTCGAAGTCCCTGAGCTTTCTAGTCCTTGAGGTTGCTGGTGAGAGCAGCTACTTTACCCTAGTGCTTGGCATGAAAGAAGAAGCTGGTAGGAGGAGATCCGAGCATCACTGGAGTAGCTTGGTGGAGCTCCACCTAGGTTCCCTAATTCTCAGGTTTAACCCTAGTTTCTCTATTATTCCTAGCATGATAGGTAGTCTAGTTTAGGGTTAAATTTAGCTTTCATTCGCATTTTATTCCATAAAATTCTCAAATCGAAGTTCGCCGGAGCTTCTGCTCCAGCCACTGTCCCATGGTTCTCCGACTGTTCCTCCACCTAACTGACATCCTCATCATCTTCCCCTTCAAGTTCTGAACATCCCAAGCATGATCATTCAACTTGATCCTCACTGGATCATGGAATCATCTCTTCTCCTTCATCGCACGTCACGGAGCCTCCACCCGCTGATGAATCCGTGATTCATCATCTTTATTCTTTCATTTTGGCTAAAATCCTTGGTAAAATACATGTAAATAGTCACTAATTCTAACTAATTATCATTCTAACCATAAATATTAATATTATATATTTAACACTTATTTTACCCAAAATAAAAGAATACAAATAAAAAGAAAAATAAAAGAAGGCTGTAGATATAAAATATATACAGATTGATCCTAACCTCGAGACTAGGTCAATATTGACGTAGTTGACAAAATAAATAAGTAGGGGAGATAAGGATCCTAATCTATAATAATATCCAGAAAATCAAGAGCACAATCATAATTTATCCAATTTACACAATGTAAATATTTCACCTATTTTATTCATCACTTATAGCATCTCAAATGAAAACACTTCTTTTACAAAAATTGTTCATAAAAATATAAATTAATTTATAAAAATATGAGAAAATAATTCATAATAAAAACAAAATATTACAATGAACAAAAAAACTACAAAAGTTGACTTCCGAGGTTCATAACTATTTATAGAAAACTTCAAGCGGACCAAACTCACTTTTAAACTTCGTTTTATATTTAATACTATTTATTAAAAATATCAAAAAATATTCAAATAAAATCGATGAGTTTTGACATTTGGAACCCGTTATATATATGTACAATATGTAGCATCTTTTCGGACTTGTAATTAATTATCCATAAATTCGATTAACTTAATTTCTTTTCTAAAATTTTTTTACTAGTGTACATAAAATTATAAATATATAACTTAAGTCAAAATGCCAATAAATCGTGAGCCTCGAAGATGCTACCTAAATTTCCGGATCTTATAACTCGGTCGTATGAACTCCGAATTGGGAAAACTCAGTTTTAAAATTCATATTATTTAATTATCTATAAAACGACACTGATTTTGCTAAAATCGGAGTTGATATGAAAAATACGGGTTTCGGGACCATATTGGTACATTGTACCATATACTGTAATATATAGGTTATTTATATTTATATACTTTATTTACATTTAAAATAAATAAATTATATTATTATTTAATTATTTTTAAATTTTTTATTTATTTAATTATATAATTAATTAATTAGTTACTTAATTAACTATTTAGCTATATCTTAATTAATTTATTTATTGTAATTATTAATCTAATTATTAATTATTTTACATTAATTATCTAATTGATTATTGATTTATTTTATTTTATTTTAATTTTGTACTCTCTCTCTCTCTCTCTCTTTCCTTTCTCTCTCTACCTTTACCCTTTCCATCTTCTTCCCCACGGACTCCCTTCTCCACGCTACCCGCTCCTTCCCACCTCCAACCGCGCCAACTGCCTAGCCGTTGACCGGTACTCCAACCACCTCCATCTTCCTCCTCTGTTTAAGCTCCCAACCCCCTTCGTTTCGAATTATCCACCATTTGAATCTTTTTAGACCACATGTGAGCTCCGAGTGATAGGGGTTGAGAGGGTGACATGCTCCAACGTCATCTCCGTTGAGCGAGGTCGGGACGAGGTAGAGTGGCAAGATTACGCCGGTGACATTCAAATCGCCGTGAACAACCTCCGTGTTGCCGGCGTGTTGAAGGTCACGAACATTGGAACTCCTTCGAGCTCTATCGTAGGCATTTACTTCATCCATTACCGCATATCTAGGTCAGTTCCTTTTCCTCCTCCCTTGCCTTCTAAATTCCTCCGTCTATCTCTGTTCTTCGATCAAATTTCATCCCGCTTGATTCGCTTTTCCAATTATCATTTCCCTTTCGATTCCCTTCATGTTCTATTATATCTCTTCATCACTAACCACCTCCGGCTACACACGGTGGCTGGAGTTCGAGGCTCCAAATCTATGACCGGTGACGGAGCATTCCATTCATATCATTCTATTTCTTGAACACAACCCCGGCCGAGGCAGCAACCTCGAGCTTTGTTTTAACTTGCAGGTCTTCACAGGCCGTTTGGAGCATGGATAAACCATCAGAGATCTGCAGCTAATCGAGACCTTCATCCGTAAATGCCAGATCGAGAATTTCCTCTTTAGTCATCATCACCTGGAGGTTGAACTGCATCGAAGGCATCTGATCATCCCTTCGACAGAGATTTACTCGCATCTGGAAGGTCCGAAGCAGCAACTGAATGGAGTTCCTTCTTAAATCACCAATCATCATCCCTGATTTGAAGCCACCATCTGGAGCACCGATTCGAGTCGCATATTTGGGATTTGAGAGAAGCACCCAGAGATCAAATCAATTTCGCAAGACCTGAATCATACTGCGAACTGCTGGAGATCTATGAGACCGGCACTTGGTGAAGGCGAGCACTAGAGTAGCATCGAATCATGCTACTTGGATCTACATCTGCTGAGAGAGATTGGGGAAAAACTGCGTCAACTCCAGAAGCTACGGCCTGCTCCCATCCACGCGTCGTGACCAGATTTGCTGACCGCCCCACCGCTCACCGCTTAAGGTGGCACGTGCTTCGCGCATCCCTAGCATCTCCGATCACAGTTGCCTCATGTGAATTAGGATATTTGTGGACAAAGTTCCAGATCAACCCGTGAAATTCAACCATATCACGAACGAGTCCAGTAGTTGGTGTATTCACGTGATTGAGATCGTGTAATGTGGACTTTTGCGCCGACACCCTTTTAGTTTCTATATTATTACGCCTATACCCCTGCACTACAGTATAATGTAAACCATATACACACCTAATACATAATAAATAAAATTCCAAAATATAAAAAATGTAATAAAAATACACCTATACATATCGTATTTTATACTATATACAATATTAAATCAATTTTTGAAAATAAAAATACTTTTTATCATTAAATAAATCTTTAAAAAGTAAAAATATAACAAACTTTAAAAATCTTAATAAAATATATAAAAATACCTCTAAAAATCTAATAAAAATTACCAACGATAGATTTTACTATAATTTACATAATAAACCAAAAAGAAAATAAAAATCAAATATAAAAAACCAATAAAAAAATTCAAAATTCATTAAAACTTGTAAAATTCATAACTAAATAAAAAAATCACCTAAAAACACACAATACATAGTTTTGAAAATGATTTCATCTACTTTCAGATAAAAATAAAATAAAAGTTTTTCTCGCAGTTTTCAACCTTAAAAATTCAAAATATGTCACAATTTTCAATATACACTTAAGTTTTCACCTTAAAAATAAACCAAAATTCATAAAATCTTAAAAACTTCTTAAAAATTCATAAGAATAGAAAATAAAAATAAAAGCATAAAATAAATCAAATAAAAATTACAAAATAATTTTTTGAAAAAAAATCATAAAATAAATAAAATCAGAAAAACATATAAAATTCATTTAAAATCAAATAAAAATCTAGAAAAATCTCTAAAAATAAATAAAAATTGAAAACCCTTTCACCTTAGTTTATCTATAGTTTAACCCTAGTTTTTCAACAGTTTGCCTCCCTATGTTCGACACTCCTGTTCTTATCTACTTTACATTTAAGTTTAGGAGTATAAATAAAAAAATAAAAATATTAACTAATAATTAATCGTTTTCTGCAAAAATCCGCCGGTCACCACAGTGATAGTTGTTTATCTTTTTAGATGACTCGATAGGTGTGTTTTTCAGATGGCACCATTACCGGGGAGGCAGCGCTAGGGTAGCCGTAGACCTAGGTTTAGAGTTTCTCTTTTTGCCATTTTATTTCCTAACCTCATGACTTTTTGATTCTGATTTGTACAACATAGGTCGAGCCGCATAGCTGAGAACCACAAAGCTGATTTTCTTGTAATTTTCTTGTAATAAAAATCTTAAACATTGTTCCTAGGAAGGGGCCCCTTCAGGGTGTATCGACTCGTACCTCTACCTCCTTTCTTCTCAGGGTCTGTTTTTCTCAAGGTTGTACTCCAGGGAAAGTAGAGCACCCACTGCGGCTTTCTCGCATCGCGATTTCATCGATGGTTTTCTACAGCTTTTCGAGGATAGGTGCTTGTTAGGATTTCTTGATTTTCCCTTCTCTGCACAACCGTAGCTAGGTGCTTGCTTAGGTTGAATCACCTAATTGCTTATATTTAAGACCATACCTAAAAAGACAAAAATGTGATAGACGATTTTTTATATATACAAATTTTAAATCCATTTTTTACAGTTTTCTATATATACAAAGTCATATTTACGATTTTCTTACAACTTTTAAAAACCTAAAATATACACCCATACTTTTAGAGAGCCATATTTATTAAAAATACAATAAAATACGAGTCATGGCTTCTAAAGTATATATAACATATACAGCCTCCATCGTCACTCATTTCCGCTGAATAACACCTCTGATGAATCTCGTATTCATCATGCTAAAATTGGTCATTTAGGCTATGTCCCCCATCATCCACCTGTAATTAATCATTAATAGAGCATTATTAGCCATCATGCATGTGTAAATAATATCTGCATTTCATCTGCATAAATAGCATTAAAAATCCCGTGTAAATTAGCCCAAAAAGTCGCTAACTTCTCACATTTTTAGTTAATTCATCCTAACTCCGACTGACCCAAAACCACCTCCATTGTGTTGATATTACTAATCTTATTAAATAAAAAATATAAAAAAATTACTAACCCTAATAAGTGTCAAATAATCCCAAAGTCAAATTTCACATCTGATAGACTAAAATGAGCATATCTCCCACATACAGTGTCCGATTTTGGTCTACTCACTTTTAAAGTACTTCATTTTCAAATACCTTCAAAATAAGACCAATTTCATAAAATTCGGAGCTCATATGTAAAAGTTGGGTTTTGGGCCTCTTTTGCGCATTTTAACTTTTTGCTATTTTTGACCTGAGTTTTTATGTACATAATTAATCCCTTTAATTTTATTTCTTTTTCATTTGTGTTCTTTGATGAAAGTTTTATTAAGCGACATAAAAATCCAAATCTAGATTAAAACTTAAATCAAAGAAACTGACTAAGTCCAAGCGTCTGTTGCAAGTCTGTACAAAAATTGTGTGTTTCTTACTTCTATTTTATTTTCCTAATTTATTATCCCTTAAAAATCTAAAAAAATTAGATTAGTGTGTAAATATTTTTCTGGTATTTTATAGTATTTTTTCTATAATTTTTATCCTCTCTAAAACCACCAAAAAATTACAAAACCCCAAAAAGTCGGTTTTCTATACACATGGAGAGCCACCAAAAATACCACTTCGCACAGGTGACCTCTTTTGCTCTCGGGCCCTTCATGAAAGTTGTCGATCTCGATGAGATGAACAACTTTTGTGAAGAAAATTTTTCGATCCGAGGTCATCTTCTATCTCTTTTGCCCACTTTAAAATATGCAATTTTTTGGGTGCCACATGGCAGCTCCAGGGCATGCCACGTGGCACCCCGCCTCACTCTCTCTCCTGGTCACACCCGGGTCACATGCCTAGCACGTGACCCCATCTTCCCCTTCCTCCAGCCGTTGCCAAAGCCGCTCCCCCTCTTCGCCGTTCTCCTTCCTTGTAACCGCCGCCACCTCCTGTAACGCTCCCTCGCCAGACGTTCCTCCTCCCTCGCGTGTAACCGCCGCCACCCTTCCTCCTATAAAGAGCCTCAACCTCCGGCCTCGTCTCTTCATCCGCCCTTCGCAAGAGCGCCGGTGACAGCGGCTGAAACATCCTGGTGGCGTGATCCAACCGTCGAATGGCTGCAGCGAGCAACCCACTCGCCTTAGCTCGGCTCCTTCAGCCTCGAGCAACGACCTTCCTCCCTCGAGGTGACTCCCTCCGCCTTCGACATCGCACTCAGGCGTCTTGCCCTTCGACCGCCGTCGGCCTCGCACAGGCCGATGCTCCACTCCATTCTCCCTCCAGACAAAGCCCATCTCCAACCCTCCTTCACCGACTACCCAAACCTCCTTTGTTTTGGCTAACCTTGCAGGTACATCGGCCACGCGCACGGTGCTGCTCCTCCGCTTTCACCCGATCGCAGCGCGCGGAGCCGATGTCTCCGCCTCGAGCTTCCTCAGCCGCCGATTGAAGCCGAGGATGCGCTCCACCCTCCGCCTTCGCAACGGCCACCGCCACAGCCTTGCGCGGACCCCGCCGACCCACAGCTGCTCCGCTCGCCACCGCCCCCGCATCGCGGTGGCACCATCATTGCCATCGGCTTCCTCGCCCAGGGACCTCCTCCTGCGGCTCTCCGCTCCGCCGCGGAGACCAGCTCCGCCTCTTTGCCCAGGCGCCCTCCACCGCGGCACCTCCGCCTCGCGCGGCGCGCTTCAGCCGCCCCGCCCGAGCACCCGTCGCATATACTGCGACCGTCGGATCGGGCCCAAGCCCTTGATCCGACGGTACTCTCTCCGCCACGTGCCCCAGCCCAGCCTTGAGGCTCAGGATCCCCGAGCCAGCCCCCGAACCAAAGGCTCGGACGCCCGAGCCTCCTGCTCTGGCCCGAGCCTCGAGCCTCCCTGCCCGATCCTCAGCTCCGGGCCCTCCGAGCCTCCGCCTCGTGTCCAACCCTCCAGGCGCACGTGCAACGCACGCGCGTGGCTGGAGAAATTGCAGTGAAGCCCCCGCGTGTTTCCAAAATTACATTTATACCCCCACCTGGGGTAAATTGCAGAGGAGGCCCTCCGAATTTTCTAAATTACAGATAGGCCCCTGATGAATACCCATTCATCACTCTTTATTCTTATATTTTAGCTACAAAAACCTATGCAAATGCATGTAGATATTTGTAAATAGGAATAATTAGCAAAAGCATGCATTGTGTAAAAACCTATAATTAGCATGTTTTTGTGCAAAAATAAAAGAATAAAGATTAAAAAGAAAAAGAGGGAAATATTTAGAATAAATATTGAGCAACCTAACCCAAGGGAGGGCTCAGCATGGGCCTGACCGCATAAAAACCAAAGTAGAGGGAGATAGGGGCTCATGTGTAAATATTTGTAAATAAATATTTATGTTTTCCTCACTCAAAAATATGCTTGTAAATATTTGTATATATTTAGAAAATATTAAAAACAAAATAAAAATTTGAAAATTAAAAAGATCAAAAAACACCCTTTCACCATGTACATAGACCATACTCCTATATTTATTTAACTTTATAAATAAATAAAATTATTTTCTAAACTTTTTGTAAATATCCTATGTTATATATTGTAAATAAATAAAATAAAAAGAAGCAAAACAAAAATCAAAGAAAAATTACAAAATTAAAATATAAAAATACATTGTAATATACCATGTATATAAATGTATATAACTAATTATTTCACCTATGTATATAAATAATTAAAATCAAATAAAAATATCCTTTTATTCCTCATTTTACTCTATAAATAAATAAAATATAAAATAGGAATAAAAATGTATAAAAATAACTAATTAAAAATCAAAATTAAAAACCCTATATTGTACATATACCTATATATAGCCCTACTATGTAAATACCTTATTTTTATTTTGAAAAATTAATTAAAAATCACCAAAAAATAGAAAAAATTAAAATAAAAATATTTTATGTTTTGAGTTTTAATTAAATCGGCCATTTGTTATTTTTAATTCAATTTCTAAATCTTTTCTGACGTGGCTGATTCCCATTGGTCCACGGGGGTTGTTGACCGCCCGGTCAACTCCCCCCTGTGGACCACTTCCCACGGGTCTGGTTCGCGGACCCGACTTCCCCCATTTATTCCCGCCAGACCCGATCACCATTTGGCCTAAACCATGGTCCTAATCACGCCCCAAGTATCCGGGAATCTCGCCCGACATTGATCCTAGGGATCCGTGCTCAATCGAGCCGGACCCGAGCCCTTCTTCCCGGACCTGCACCCATATAAAATCCCAGCTCCGCCCCCGTTTTCATGCATCTTTGGCTCCCCATTCTTTGTCCCGTGACCTCCACAGCAACCCTCGAGGTGACAGCTCTCGGTTGCCCGTGTCGCAGTGAGGCGAGAGTGGCCGGACCACTGATCCGGCGAGTTAGCGCCGCCGCAGCTCCGCCCAGAGCAGGAGCTCAAGCCTCGGGTCGAGACACCCCTTGAGGCCACGACCAGGAGCTACCTCAGCTCCAGCACAGTCTCATCGACCGCCCAGGTAATCCCTTGGCTTTCCTATTTCTCCTAATTTCCAGTTTGCCCCAATTTGCACCGCCGCCGTGTTTCGTTGATTCCGACCACCTCGCGCATCATTTCGATCATCGGAACCCATATTCACCTTCGTCGTCCCTCCGTGCACCTTCTCCATACACCCATCCAACCCAGCTCGCACAGGAGCTGGGGTTCGAGCTCTACCGTCCGTCGCTCGCCGGAGCTCGCTCATCCCGACGCATAGACCACCTTCACGCCGCCTAACCGGGTCGAGGCATTTTGCCCTCGACCCGCGAAGCTTCTGAGCCTTTTTGCAGGACCAGAGGAGGCTATCTGAGGCCTCCCGACATTCGACCAGGAGCTCTCCTCCGCCGACCTCGCCGGAGCCCCTCCAGGGCTCGGCTGGGCCATCGGAGCCCACCTTCAGCTGCGGAGCTTCACCGCGGACCTGTTCCGATCTTCAGAGGCAGCAGAGGAGGACCACCGTGCTCGCACGAGGCCGGCGAAAGTCGCCGGCGACCTGTTCTTCCTGGATCCTCCCAGACCGTCGATCGTGTCCCCTCGCTCCAGGTGTGATCGGAGCCGTCCATCTGAGGAGTTGTTTCGAGCGTCAGATCTGAGGAGACGCCATCTGGAGCGCCCACCAGCCAGACCCGTTAGATCAGCCATGTGGAGCGCATCCGACGGCCCACTTAATAAAGGGTAAATTACCCTTAGGCCCAGCTTTTGTTTTTATTTCGTTTTAGTCCTGTAATTACTTTCGTCAGTTGTTTAGTTTTAGGGTATTTTGCACACTGGACCTCATGCTTTAGCTTATTTGCTTATATGCCCCTGTTTGTGTGAGCCACGTGCGTCGTCACGTGTATGTTTGGGTCATTTGCAACTTTAGTCCTGTAGTTCTGGATGTTCGTTAATGAATGAAATATTTTTAGTAATTGCATATATGCCCCTGTGAGTGTTTTAATTCCGCATGTGCGTCTATTAGTGGGTTATTTGCAATACAGCCCCTGGACTTTTTGGTACGAGTTACCAAAAGGTCCTCGGACTTGTTTTTCTTACCAAAAGGTCCCTGAGTGCCCCAGGCACGTGCCACGCGCGTGCGTCGCTGGGATTAATTGCACCTGGACCCCCAGAACTTCGGGTATTTGCACTTAAGTCCCTGTGCACAGTGCCCTCTTTTGATTTTTGAATAAAATATCAAATCACCTCCAAATTCGATGAAAATTTGACACATGGCTCCTGCCATGTTGTAGGATTTTTGAGAATTTTTGAGGACATTTTTGAGTTTATTTGTTATTTTTAAAAATTCAAAAACCTTTATTTTAGCTACTGTCTAGATTTAAAAATCCCAAAAAAATATAAAAACCCCCTCAAAAATTCTATAAAAATTAGGCACTGTTTCTTTTGTGTTCCTTGATTTTCTAGCCAATTTTGGCTATTTTTCACTGAGTAAAAACCATAAAAACTTAAAAACACCAAAAAACTCATAAAAATTATATTAAATAATCTAAAAACACAAAAACAATAATTTTGGTACTCAAATTTTACTTGTTTTGTCTAGTATACAGGAAAAATACGTCCAGGCCCTCTTGATATCCTTAGATATTTTATTTAGGGATTTTGGTCCTGGCTGGATAGTACCTTGCTTTTCTATCACTGTTTGATTTTTAGTAAATAAAATATACATCAGAAAATTATCAAAAATGAACCAAAAACACTAAAAAACCTAAAAAACATAAAAACATTTTTGTTTGAATTTTTGCTTGGTTTTTGACACATTAAATAATTAGCCAAAGTGTGATTGACTTTGTGTTTCTTTTATTTTCTTCGCATTTAAAAATATAAAAAAATATAAAAATCATTAAAACCACTAAAAATTCTTGTCTTTTATTTTATTTTATTTTTACTACTTCGTAGGCCTTTGGCCAACCCGTGCTCCTTGAGTTCGACCCTGGGTGCTATACCAGGTTAATCTCATAGCTGGACCGCTCACTTTGTTTTGATTGATCTCTGATTTATTTAGCGGTCTGATTTTTCTTGATATACTTAGTCTGAGTGATTGAGGTCGCAACGACCATTTCTATACCTTTACCTTAGTCATCCAGACGGGTTATCAGAATGGCGCCGTTGCCGGGGAGCACGGCTTAGTAGTTCGTTTTTATTTCTCATTTTCGTTTTTGTTTTCGCGGCTTTTCGCGGCTCTTCGGAGCTCGCGGCTTTTCGCGGCTTTTGTATCTATTTTCTTTTTGTTTTATTTTGATTTTCTTTTATTTTTGTTTTACTTTGTGTGTTTATTTCATTTTCCATTTTTGCATATATACCCTCACTTTTATTTTCCTTTCTTTTCTTTATTATTTGATTATTTTTGCCGGTCTGACCACTCTTCTCTTTGTCTTGCGAGGGCCCGAGGGATGCGGAGGCGACTTTCGAGGAGCCGACGCAACCGCAGAACTTGGAGGCGGCTTCTTTCTCTACGAAGCCGCAGGAGAGAGCAAGAGAGAGAGAGTTGAGTGGGTGAGGATAGATTAGGTTTTTATTATTATTATTGTAATAACACAGGGACAAGACTTGGACACTCTTGGACTTCTTGACCGTAGCGGGTCTGTTTCGCCGAGCACCGGTGTGCTCGGGGGACCCTTTAGGACCTTCGCGGTTTTTCGCGGTTTTCTTCGTGGTTTTATTTTTCTTTTATTTCTGTCTTTTCCAGTTTTTCGCGGTTTTTGTTCGAGCCCCTAGACTTAGGATTTTCTGGTGAATGTGCCGTAACTAGTAGGATCCACACACCTAATTGCATATCTGTTCCTATAGACCGTAATTGGACCTACTTAAAATCAATAATAAAAATAACCGACTCGCTAGCCTCCGTAGCCTACGTGCCGTAGCCCGTCCTGTAAAGCGCTTACTCCTACCCCCGATTTGTCGGACAGAGGAGGGACGGGCCAAGACCGGACTCTTTGGCTTAGAGGTCGGTGACCGGTTAGACGGTTCTTCACTAGAAGTTGCTCGTCTAGGACTCGGTTTTACCGCTGCATCATTTAGCTTAGTTTAAATTTCTGTCTTTACTTTTATGCACGGATCATATTGCATGTAGAGAGCTGGAGACAGGTACGCATTTCTGACTTTGCATGCATCATTGATTTCTCGTGCATCGCCTTTTTCGTCTTCCCCCCTGTTTTGGACTTAATAATCAGGAGAATCGAAAAATTCGTTAGGCCTTTTGTTTGCTTTGAAAAATATTAAAAAAAAGTGAAAACCATAAAATTGGGACTGCTAATCTTATTGATCTAAAAACCGCTCACCCTAAAAACTTTGTCTTGGGGAGAGCAACCCCCTCATTGATTGGTTTGGATGCGCGAGAGAGTGACCCGCACCCTAGGTAGAGCCCCCCGTTGCTAGTCCCGACTGACTACCGACTCTTCCGTGCGGGCCAGTCGGTTGGGTTAGCATCGGATATCCCAACAGGTCACGTAAGCGCTCTGATATTCTGTTTGTTCACCAAAATAAAATAGACAAGATAATTTGACCGAACTTTCACGGTCTTCAGCTCGCGTTGCGTTGGTGAACCGGGGGTTTGTTTTCTGATCGTAATTTTTCCAGATCTCATCCGCCTCAGATCAAGATGATGGGTAGACGGTCTCTTAGGCAACCTCTGGTTGCACCGCTTTCGGGCGCGTCTACCTCATCATCTAGGTTGGCTCGCGAGAGCTCAGACCCGCTCTCCGAGCCCGAGTACGACTCCACCCTGTTCCCCCTCGACCTCCTTTCTGATCTACCTGAGAGACACGAGCCCGAGGAGAGATTGATACATTTGACAGCACCTGAGTTGGGCTCGTTTGATTTTGCAGACGTCGACATGGCCGGAGCCGGCAGTTCTGAGGATCGTTCCCGCACAGAGCACGTTGTGATGGATCAGGGAGCGATCAACTCCACCTTGATCACCTCATTAGATACAGTTCAGCAGTAGTTACGCGATCAGGGAGCATTTATGATCGAGATGAGGAGAGAGTTGGAGAGGCTCAGAGCAGAGAGAGACCAGCAGAGCGAGCCCGAGGAGATACCGGATGTAGAGGCACGAGCCGCAGCAGCAGCCGCAGCAGCCGCGGCCGCCGCCGCAGCGGCAGCAGCCGCAGGAGCAGGAGGACCACCACGACCGATGCGGGATTTACACAATCCCGTATCTACTCTGATGCATCACTGGGTAGTAGTGCCGGCGATCGTGGGGGACTTCAAGTTCCCCCCGAACACCCTGCAGATGCTACCCCGCTTCCACGGACTCGCCACTGAGGAGCCCCACCTCCACCTCCAGGAGTTCCTGATGATTTGCAGCACTGTCCACGACCGGCATGTGGACCAGGACACGATCCGGATGATAGCCTTCCCATTTTCACTGGTAGATAGAGCAGCCACCTGGCTGAAGCATCTTGGGAGGTTCGTCTATACCTGGGAGCAGCTCCGCACCGAGTACTTGAACAAGTACTATCCACTCGGGCGGACGAATGCAGCGAGGGCCCTGATCAGCAACTTCTCCATGTTCCCCAACGAGCAGTTCCACGAGGCTTGGGAGAGGTTTCGAGAGCTTCTGGACAGATGCCCGTACCACGACATCTCCAAGCCGAACCTAGTTCAGAGCTTTTTCAGCGGGTTGACGCCAGAGCTTCAGGGCCTGGTGAATGCTTCTTGCGGCGGGTCCTACTTCGCCAAGGACCACGACCAGGTCTGGGCCATCTTCGAGGAGATAGCTGAGAACTATATGGTGATGTCTCAGACCAGGTTGTACACTCAGAAGACCCAGCCACATCAGCCAGGACCCGTGCAGTACCAGAGGATAGCACGAATAGATGCAGGTCCATCCAGTTTGTCCGCAGCCGCAGCAGCACAGGCAGAGTCATCAGCTGCGAACATGGGCATTATCAGCGAGAAGCTGGACCGCATGGAGCTGATAGAGAAGAAGCAGTGCCAGGGTATCACGTAGATGGAGCAGATGGCACAGGTTCTGAGCGACATGAAGACACAGCTCATGTGTCTCCAGGAGGCACAGACGGCTTCTCAGCCCCGTCTTCAGTCGCGAGGCGACGCCGGCAGCAGCAGCAGCTCGTCCCAGCGCTCCAGCACCCACGTGCAGCCTAGACAGGTTCACCTTGTACAGGCGGAGCCGTACCAGCAGCCGCAGCCCACCTACCAGTCCCCACCATCTCCAGAGATGCAGATGGTGGTTTACCAGCCGGACCAGCCTCTGGCAGTACTTCCGCCAGCCCCCTACGATGCCGAGCCGTTGATGGATGTCAACGGGATTTGGTACGACCGTCCCTAGCCTGGGATCCGACGAGACCATCCCGGATTCAGGTGGGGGAGTGGTGGTACCTAGCCCCAGCAGCAGCCGTCAGGACAGGGAGGGCAGTACTCCCAGCAGAGAGACCAGCACCAGCCGCAGCAGCAGCCCCCAGCATATCAGCAGCACCAGTCATCCTTCGGTCCGCGTCCCTATCAGCAGCAGGGACAGTCATGGAGACGTGAGCAGCAGGCTCACCCGGGATACCATCAGCAGCACCCTCCATCATACCCCTCTTACCAGCACCAGCCACAGCAGTTCCAGCAGCCTCACCCACAGAGAGGCCACCCGTCGGGCTCCCACGAGAGCCCTGCTTTGGATGACATCGCCCGCCTCCTCACGGACCAGCAAGCCACATTCAGACGGGAGATGGACGAGTTCCGCCAGGAGATGCGGGACCTGGTGAGAGGGAAGGCCGCCATACCAGCCCAGATAGAGCCGAATCCGAACAACCTCAAGAGGAAATCTGAGCAGGTAGTACATACTGAGTTAGCCACTCCTAGTGACCCATTTGATGATACATCTTCGGATCTATTTGATGCTGATTTTGTCACACTTAGGAGCGGTAGGACCCCAGCAGGCGGCGGCGCCTCATCTGAGCTTCACCACGAGGACATTCCAGAGGCGCCACAGGAGGAGGAGAGCGGTACTGAGGCCGCTCCAGACGATGACGGTGGCACTGAGGCCACCAAGGATGCTGATCCCACCGGCGGTACTGAGGCCGCCGCTTCACCAGATCTAGGAGGTGGTACTGATGCCACCCGTTCAGCCGAGCCAGCCCGCGGTACTGATGCCGCACGACGTCTACCAGCAGCAGCAGAGTCAGCCCGTGGTGGTACTGAGGCCACCGGTGTTTGTACAGATAGAGATGATGTTTTTCCTCGTATTCCTGTATCTCAGAACTCTGTTGTGAATAAAGGAAAGGGTTTACTTTCTTCTGGTCCCACTGTGGTGCATGATGTATGTGTGGATCCGGTCCTTGAACCGTCTAGACCTTTTCCTAGTCCTTCATCTGAGAAGGACCCAGTGATCCCCTTCCCTAGAGCCCTTCAGATGGGGAAGGGGAAGAAAAATGATCCAAAAAAGAGAGAGCTTGAGGAGTTCGGCCAGAGCATGATTGATCGATTCCACATCCAGCTGACCCTCCAGGAGGCTTTGCAGCACATCCCCCTTCTCCAGCGATCTTTGAGAGAGAGGACTACAGTCAGGAGGAGGAGGAGGAACCACACTTCAGAGATACATGTGCTGACCAAAGCCACGTGCTTCGCGATCCAGAACTGCCTGCCAACCAAGAGGCCAGATTCAGGGGCCCCGTATGTCAGATGCTAGATCAGTGAGCAGAGGTTCGACCGTACTCTTCTAGATAGCGGATCGTCGATTAACCTTCTTCCGGCAGCCCTTCTCGACCGCTTCGAGTTGGGCACTCTTCGACAGAGCAGGACAGTCCTTCAGTTCGCTGATCGATCTGTCAAGAGGCCGAAGGGGTTATTACGAGACGTTATCGTCACGATTCAGGGCCTGAAATTCCCCGTGGACTTCGTAGTGTTGGACATGGAGATCCCTGAGTCAGTGACCGATACCCCCATCATCCTTGGTCGTCCGTTCTTGGCCACCGCCAAGGCGGTGACTGATCATGATAGAGGGAAGGTGTACTTTCGCGTCGAGGGCGAGAGTACACAAATAGAGACGGTCGAGGACTACAGAGCTAGATACAGAGCCCGCTCAGATGCGAGTACAGATTTAGAGCAGCTGACAGACGCAGAGCCAGACATCCACCAGGACTGTGATTTTGTGATCACAGATGATGAGGCAGCTTGGGCAGATCTTGAGACACATACCACCCTCTCACTTTCAGATACAGCTGATGCAGAGACGATAGCAGAGGAGAGTCTGGAGAGCACAGACCTGGTTCAGGATACCATTGAGGCAGCAGAGCCGGTCCTTGATCGCAACACGATGATTAGTGATGGTGGTGCTGAGGCCACCTTGCTTTCCGGTAGTACTGATGTCACCGCGGATGATACAGATCCCTCGGATTCAGAGTCTGATTGGGCCGATTGTGATGATCAGATGCCAGACCTGATTCCACCTGAGCCTACAGAGGAGGAGGAGGTAGACGCAGAGCAGACCAGAGACAGTGCAGTTGAGCCGCCTTCCCCCGATCCAATTTGCGAGAGTACGCTTTCACTTTCCCAGGCAGATTTGGCCGACCTTGCAGCTTTCACTCAGTTTCTTCCGCAGCCAGATTTGCCGACACCCAGCATTCCAGAGCTGAAGCCGCTCCCTACTTCGCTGAAGTATCGATTCCTTGCGGGTGAGCCAGAGATGTACCCAGTCATCATCTCCGCCGAGTTGACTGGAGAGCAGGAATCCCGTTTGATGGGGGTTCTTGAAAAGAACCGCAAGGCGATCGGATGGAGCGTAGCAGATCTCCATGGGATTAGTCCATCAGTGTGCTCCCACCATATCTATCTCGAGGATGGGGCAAAGCCGTCGCGTGAGTTCCAGCGGCGTCTGAACCCCAACCTGAGAGAGGTTGTGATGAAGGAAATATCAAAATGGTGGGGTGCAGGTTTTATTTATCCCATTTCTGACTCCAAGTGGGTGAGCCCCTTGCATGTGGTGCCCAAGAAGACGGGCATCACGAATGTGATCAGTGAGTCGGGAGAGGAGATTGCTACACGAGTACCCACCTCTTGGAGGGTTTGTGTTGACTACAGGAGACTCAACCAAGCCACCAAGAAGGACCATTTCCCCCTGCCTTTTATTGACCAGATCATTGAGAGACTGGCAGGGAAGAGTCATTATTGCTTCCTGGATGGGTACTCGGGCTACAACCAAGTGGCCATCGCTCCTGAGGACCAGGAGAAGACCACCTTTACCTGTCCCTTCGGCACATATGCTTTTCGACGCATGCCATTTGGGCTATGCAATGCCCCTGCGACTTTTCAGAGGTGCATGCTGTCGATCTTCTCGGACATGGTAGGGGAGTGCTTGGAGGTCTTCATGGATGATTTCTCGATCTACGGCGACGGATTTGATTCTTGTCTTGACTGCCTAGATCGAGTACTCCAGCGATGTATTGAGTATCATTTGGTGCTATCTTGGGAGAAGAGTCACTTCATGGTGACTCAAGGGACGGTGCTTGGCCACATCATCTCCAACAGGGGCATGGAGGTTGATCCGGCCAAGGTTGATGTCATTAGGAAACTCACACCGCCGTCCAATCTGAGGCAGCTACGGTCATTTATGGGGCACGTTGGATTTTATAGGAGATTTATTCATGATTTCAGCAGGATTGCCCGACCATTGACTGACCTCTTGACGAAAGACACCGAGTTCCTTGTCGATGACAAGTGTCTTTCGTCGTTTGCTACTCTCCAGCAGTGTGTTATTAAGGCTCCTGTCCTCCAGCCGCCTGATTGGTCTCTCCCATTCGAGATCATGACGGATGCCTCCGATTTTGCCGTAGGGGCAGTGCTGGGACAGAGGAGGGATGGAGTGCCATTTGCTATACACTATGCTAGCCGCACATTGGATTCCGCCCAGCGGAATTACACAGTCACAGAGAAGGAGATGCTAGCAGTAGTGTTTGCCCTGGATAAGTTCAGATCGTATATCATTGGATCTAGAGTGACTTTGTTTACAGATCACACCGCCATCAGGTACCTCATGGCAAAGAAGGATGCCAAGGCCAGACTGACTAGATGGATCCTTCTACTCGAGGAGTTCGATATCGAGATCAAGGATAAGCCTGGAGTCAAGAATGTGGTGGCGGATCATCTCTCCCGACTAGAGCAGCCTGAGGATTCTGAGCAGATTGACCCTATTAGAGATACCTTCCCAGATGAGGCGATCCTTGCTATCGCCTCACTCCCATGGTATGCCGATATTGTGAACTTTCTCGTTGTTGGGAAAGTCCCACAAGATTGGCCCAGACAGAGACTTGAGACCTTCCTTACGAAGGCCAAGTCCTACCACTGGGAGGATCCCATCCTTTACCACGAAGGAGGGGATAGCGTCTGGCGTCGGTGTATTCCTCAGGAGGAACACCATAGCGTCCTCACTTACTGCCACAAGCTTAAGGCAGGAGGACATCATTCTGGGAGGAGAACGGCACAGAAGGTGCTCCAATCCGGCTTGTGGTGGCCTACCCTCTTCAAGGACTCAGATGAGTTCGTGAAGAGGTGTACTGACTGTCAGAGGATGGGCACTTGTGGACAGCGTGATATGATGCCGATGCAGCCCATTCACTTCTGTGAGGTTTTTGACGCATGGGGCATCGATTTCATGGGTCCATTCCCTAAGAGTCAGGGATTTGAGTACATTCTGTTGGCCGTAGACTATGTGAGTCGTTGGGTGGAGGCTATCCCCGCCCGAGCCGCTGATGCGAGGACAGTTTGCAGATTTTTGAGGAAGCATATCATCACGCGGTTCGGGGTTCCACGAGTTCTGATTTCTGATGGGGATCTCACTTCATCAACGACCAGGTGAAGGCACTTGCTAGCGAGTTCGGCATAGACCATCGTGTTGCTACACCTTACCATCCACAGACGAATGGTCTAGCCGAAGTGTCGAATAGGGAGATCAAGACTATTCTGCAGAAAGTCGTCCGCCCTGACCGAAAGGATTGGTCACAGCTTTTGGACTCGGTCTTGTGGGCATATAGGACGTCTTTCAAGACACCTTTGGGCACATCTCCCTTTCGCCTCGTGTATGGCAAGCCATGCCATTTACCTGTTGAGCTGAGGCACAAGTCACTTTGGGCAGTTACAGACATTATCATGGATCCAGATGGTATGGGAGACCAGAGGAGGGCAGAGCTAGCTGCCCTGGAGGAGCTTAGAGATGCAGCTTTCTCAAGCATCCTACATTATAAGGAGAAAGTCAAGGAGTGGCATGATTCTCATATCAGCCACAAACATTTTGAGATTGGACAGAGAGTATGGCTGTTTGATGCGAGGCTTAGACTATTTCCAGGGAAGCTACAGAGCAAATGGAAAGGACCTTATCTGGTTCGGAAGGTACACGACAACGGTAGCATCGACATATCCGAGTTGTCTTCTGAGAGTACCTTTCGAGTGAACGGCCAGCGGCTCAAGCCATTTCTAGATCATGAGCCGTGAGTCGTTGATATTGCCCCTATTCATTTTGCGTGAGATGTGGTCTTTGACTCACATCTAATGCATCTCACACCTGAGTCTCACTGATCTTCCGCTGTATATAGATCCAGATGTCCATATCATCACATTCCTTAGTCCCACATCCCCTTTTTCATCTTGTGATTATGCTATACTTAGGGTGCACTTTACCCTAAGTATAGGGGGGATGTGAGACCTTTCGGGTATTTCTTTTGTTTCTATCTATCCCTGTTTTGCTGCCTATACTTAGGGATATTTCACCCTAAGTATAGGGGGGGTAGACCCTGTACATTCTCCACTCGGTTTTCCCTTAGTATACAGCCTGCTATACTTAGGATTACTTGATCCTAAGTATAGGGGGGAGACCTGAGTCCCTCTTGACTTTTCATTTCCTTTTTGTATAGCCTTTCTTTTCACTTCCCTATACCTAGCACGAGTTATGTCTTCTTCATCGCTCTTGACTTTGAGGACATCGTTCGAGATAAGTATAGGGGGGTGTGTATATATTTCATATATACTTTAGCCATAACTCGTACTTTGTGTGAGTGTGTTAATAAATAAAAATGGCTAAAAACAACAAAATTTAAAAATTTTTAATGTACATAATCTTCTTTTATTTGCACATACATAGCTAGTGTACAAATTATTTTTGTAAAAATGATTTCAAAAATCTTTTGTGTAAAGCTTGTGTAAATATTTTTGTATCAAAATTATGTATATAGTACAAAATTTTTCCAAAATGTTTTGAAAATCAAAAGTTTGCAAAAATCTTGTGTAAATGTGTGTAAATATCTTTTTGCAAAACTTGCACTTCATGCATCATCCATTCATGATTTCAAAACATTTTTCAAAAATTTTGCATGATTGTAAAATGTGTATAAATAAGCATCTGTTTGTACATATGTATATAGTTTTTATGGATGATAGTTGACATTTAAACTAGCCTGGAATCAAATTGAGAAATGGAGCTTGATTAAGATCTTAATCCACCTAACTTCTAAGAGGAACCTTATAGGGCTTAGGTTTAAGGCTTTTCAGGTCCATGGTAACTTAATTCTTTGAGTCCACTAGGCTATGATCACATGTCATCTCAATGAGCCTAAGTAGAGCACTTAACAGCAACACATGACTCATATAGATTATGGCTTTACTTGGACACCCGCACTATGCACCGAGCTCTCCACGGATGAGGTGGTGAGGAGGCAGTCTTCCTTGACTTGGGGTAGCATATGAGGGTAGTACTTCTTGGCGGAACCTCTCTTCTTCTTATAGTGAAGGAAGTGCGTCTCAACTTGGTCTGGTTGCCATGAAGTCTAACGACGGGAGTTGTGGGTTGCAATAAAGCTTCAAAAGAGGGATAGTCTACTGGCTCAAGAGGAAAAACTCCTTGTATATATGCTGCACATGTATATGTTGTATAGATGCACTCGAAAAAAAAATGTGCAAAAAGAAAAGAACTCCAAAAAAGTGGTGGGTCTGAGAGAAAATGATAATCCCACCGGAGTATGTATATAAGTGCAATAAGCAAAGCTTGGTTTCATGATCCACCTGTTGTAGCTTGCAGCAGGGAGACTTGGCTACACTGGTCAAGCTCCTAAGGGTACTTGGCTACACTGGCCTTGACCCATTCTCTTCTTCCCCTTCTTATTGAGCCGGTTGAACTTGAACTTAGAAGGGAATACCCCTCTCCTCGAGGAAAGAGTGTCCAGATTAAGGTCATAGAGTTACCTTGTTGGGGAGGGTTGTCAAATTGCCATTTCTGAGGTGGAGAGCTTAGACTTCACATTCACAGGACAAGAAAAGATTCATGGTCTTCAGGGTTTGTGATTGATGACTTGTTCTGATCTGGAGCTTTGAGGAGTCTTGGTTATAGATTGGTGGAACTTAGATGCTGTTAGGTTTTAAGCTTAAGTCTAAATAAGGTTCCGACACATTAATAATCCAAAGATCTGATTGAGCTCCATACCTCAATTTAATGAAGGCAAGTTTAATAATCAACCTTGATCCATGTACATCCTCTTTTTCTTTTTCTTTCTTTCTTTTTCACTTCTTTTTCAAATAAGTGTTTGCTAAGGGACTAGCAAAGTATAGTATAGGGGGGTGATGAATACCCATTCATCACTCTTTATTCTTATATTTTAGCTACAAAAACCTATGCAAATGCATGTAGATATTTGTAAATAGGAATAATTAGCAAAAGCATGCATTGTGTAAAAACCTATAATTAGCATGTTTTTGTGCAAAAATAAAAGAATAAAGATTAAAAAGAAAAAGAGGGAAATATTTAGAATAAATATTGAGCAACCTAACCCAAGGGAGGGCTCAGCATGGGCCTGACCGCATAAAAACCAAAGTAGAGGGAGATAGGGGCTCATGTGTAAATATTTGTAAATAAATATTTATGTTTTCCTCACTCAAAAATATGCTTGTAAATATTTGTATATATTTAGAAAATATTAAAAACAAAATAAAAATTTGAAAATTAAAAAGATCAAAAAACACCCTTTCACCATGTACATAGACCATACTCCTATATTTATTTAACCTCATAAATAAATAAAATTATTTTCTAAACTTTTTGTAAATATCCTATGTTATATATTGTAAATAAATAAAATAAAAAGAAGCAAAACAAAAATCAAAGAAAAATTACAAAATTAAAATATAAAAATACATTGTATATATACCATGTATATAAATGTATATAACTAATTATTTCACCTATGTATATAAATAATTAAAATCAAATAAAAATATCCTTTTATTCCTCATTTTACTCTATAAATAAATAAAATATAAAATAGGAATAAAAATGTATAAAAATAACTAATTAAAAATCAAAATTAAAAACCCTATATTGTACAAATACCTATATATAGCCCTACTATGTAAATACCTTATTTTTATTTTGAAAAAATAATTAAAAATCACCAAAAAATAGAAAAAATTAAAATAAAAATATTTTATGTTTTGAGTTTTAATTAAATCGGCCATTTGTTATTTTTAATTCAATTTCTAAATCTTTTCTGACGTGGCTGATTCCCATTGGTCCACGGGGGTTGTTGACCGCCCGGTCAACTCCCCCCTGTGGACCACTTCCCACGGGTCTGGTTCGCGGACCCGACTTCCCCCATTTATTCCCGCCAGACCCGATCACCATTTGGCCTAAACCAGGGTCCTAATCACGCCCCAAGTATCCGGGAATCTCGCCCGACATTGATCCTAGGGATCCGTGCTCAATCGAGCCGGACCCGAGCCCTTCTTCCCGGACCTGCACCCATATAAAATCCCAGCTCCGCCCCCGTTTTCATGCATCTTTGGCTCCCCATTCTTTGTCCCGTGACCTCCACAGCAACCCTCGAGGTGACAGCTCTCGGTTGCCCGTGTCGCAGTGAGGCGAGAGTGGCCGGACCACTGATCCGGCGAGTTAGCGCCGCCGCAGCTCCGCCCAGAGCAGGAGCTCAAGCCTCGGGTCGAGACACCCCTTGAGGCCACGACCAGGAGCTACCTCAGCTCCAGCACAGTCTCATCGACCGCCCAGGTAATCCCTTAGCTTTCCTATTTCGCCTAATTTCCAGTTTGCCCCAATTTGCACCGCCGCCGTGTTTCGTTGATTCCGACCACCTCGCGCATCATTTCGATCATCGGAACCCATATTCACCTTCGCCGTCCCTCTGCGCACCTTCTCCATACACCCATCCAACCCAGCTCGCACAGGAGCTGGGGTTCGAGCTCTACCGTCCGTCGCTCGCCGGAGCTCGCTCATCCCGACGCATAGACCACCTTCACGCCGCCTAACCGGGTCGAGGCATTTTGCCCTCGACCCGCGAAGCTTCTGAGCCTTTTTACAGGACCAGAGGAGGCTATCTGAGGCCTCCCGACATTCGACCAGGAGCTCTCCTCCGCCGACCTCTCCGGAGCCCCTCCAGGGCTCGGCTGGGCCATCAGAGCCCACCTTCAGCTGCGGAGCTTCACCGCGGACCTGTTCCGATCTTCAGAGGCAGCAGAGGAGGACCACCGTGCTCGCACGAGGCCGACGAAAGTCGCCGGCGACCTGTTCTTCCTGGATCCTCCCAGACCGTCGATCGTGTCCCCTCGCTCCAGGTGTGATCGGAGCCGTCCATCTGAGGAGCTGTTTCGAGCGTCAGATCTGAGGAGACGCCATCTGGAGCGCCCACCAGCCAGACCCGTTAGATCAGCCATGTGGAGTGCATCCGACGGCCCACTTAATAAAGGGTAAATTACCCTTAGGCCCAGCTTTTGTTTTTATTTCGTTTTAGTCCTGTAATTACTTTCGTCAGTTGTTTAGTTTTAGGGTATTTTGCACACTGGACCTCATGCTTTAGCTTATTTGCTTATATGCCCCTGTTTGTGTGAGCCACGTGCATCGTCACGTGTATGTTTGGGTCATTTGCAACTTTAGTCTTGTAGTTCTGGATGTTCGTTAATGAATGAAATATTTTTAGTAATTGCATATATGCCCCTGTGAGTGTTTTAATTCCGCATGTGCGTCTATTAGTGGGTTATTTGCAATACAGCCCCTGGACTTTTTGGTACGAGTTACCAAAAGGTCCTCGGACTTGTTTTTCTTACCAAAAGGTCCCTGAGTGCCCCAGGCACGCGCCACGCACGTGCGTCGTTGGGATTAATTGCACCTGGACCCCCAGAACTTCGGGTATTTGCACTTAAGTCCCTGTGCACAGTGCCCTCTTTTGATTTTTGAATAAAATATCAAATCACCTCCAAATTCGATGAAAATTTGACATATGGCTCCTGCCATGTTGTAGGATTTTTGAGGACATTTTTGAGTTTATTTGTTATTTTTAAAAATTCAAAAACCTTTATTTTAGCTACTGTCTAGGTTTAAAAATCCCAAAAAATATAAAAACCCCCTCAAAAATTCTATAAAAATTAGGCACAGTTTCTTTTGTGTTCCTTGATTTTATAGCCAATTTTGGCTATTTTTCACTGAGTACAAACCATAAAAACTTAAAAACACCAAAAAACTCATAAAAATTATATTAAATAATCTAAAAACCCAAAAACAAAAATTTTGGTACTCAAGTTTTCCTTGTTTTGTCTAGTATACAGGAAAAATACCTCCAGGTCCTCTTGAGATCCTTAGATATTTTATTTAGGGATTTTGGTCCTGGCTGGACAGTACCTTGCTTTTCTATCACTGTTTGATTTTTAGTAAATAAAATATACATCAGAAAATTATCAAAAATTAACCAAAAACACTAAAAAACCTAAAAAACATAAAAACATTTTTGTTTGAATTTTTGCTTGGTTTTTGACACATTAAATAATTAGCCAAAGTGTGATTGACTTTGTGTTTCTTTTATTTTCTTCACATTTAAAAATATAAAAAAAATATAAAAATCATTAAAACCACTAAAAATTCTTGTCTTTTATTTTATTTTATTTTTACTACTTCTTAGGCCTTTGGCCAACCCGTGCTCCTTGAGTTCGACCCTGGGTGCTATACCAGGTTAATCTCATAGCTGGACCGCTCACTTTGTTTTGATTGATCTCTGATTTATTTAGCGGTCTGATTTTTCTTGATATACTTAGTCTGAGTGATTGAGGTCGCAACGACCATTTCTATACCTTTACCTTAGTCATCCAGACGGGTTATCAGCCCCGCAGGGACCTTTTTGAAGAAGAAAAGTTTATTTTATTTACATTTTAGTCCCTGAAACTTCATTTTAGCATATCTTCTCCAACTGAACTCCGATTTTAGCATATAATATGTCGTTTCGAACCTAATTCCGCGCTCTACCATTTGACATACATTGTGGACAGATCTGAGGTTGTTTACTGTCTATTATTCTTCAAAGATCTAATTTGACATGCAGGCTCAATTTTAACATTGTTGTGTTGTAGAGAAATTAATGATATTTATGCAGGAACTCCATTGAGAAAAGCTTGGGAAATAAATCCTGATGCATAATTTAATAATTATTTATTGAGGATTTAATCTGTGCAGGAGCTTCGGAAAGGAATATTGATTAATTATTTTCCCTATATATTTCGAGCAGGATGATTGAGGATTAATTTACAAGGAAAATTAAAAGGATTTCTTAACAGAGCCCAGATTCCCCAGATTATTTATTTACGCTCTAATTATTTCTCTTGAACTTTAGCTTTTGGTCTGTGATAATTATCGAGGTTATTGATTAACATATATTGAAGTTGAAGTATTAATCACAGATCCTGTCCTGAACAGTCGTCTCTGTATATTTTCTTCGCATCGCTTCTCCATCATTGCATTGTATATATTTTTCGACACAGAAATTAATCGACCATTGATTGATTATTTAATTTGACTTAAGACCACGCAACTAAAAATCACTGTTCCCTGTGTTCGACCTTGGTAAACTTGCCAAGTAAAATATTCCACAACATTCAAAGCTTGTAGTATTTTGACGACCGAAATCCGCCACCTATACTACAATTCCTTATTTTTAAAGAGGTGGATTTCGCGTTCATCAAATGGCGCCGTTGTCGGGGAACGACGAATTTTTAGGGTTTTAAATCATTTTGGTAATTGATTTTTGTGAAAATTAATTTTTGTGCCATTTTTTTTCTTTCTGCATTTTATTTTGCATTTCTCTCTTACTTCTGCTACTAACCGTAAATTCTCTCTTCGCAGACTTCTGGGAGCTGGATTTCGATATTAATTCAAGGATCTGCTATGAAGACTGAATTTTAATTTTGTGTGAGAGAGAGTTAGTATAGATTTAATTTTCTGCAATATTCTCAGGGTCCCTCTCTTTGAACCCTTGTAATAATTCAGACTGAACTTTTTCTGTGGTGTATCGGGTCTGTTTCAACCCCTTCTGTGTGGTTGGGACCCGACTTGAGTGGCGTAGGACTTAGGCACATATACGCTTAATTTTCTATCATTGATTGTGCTCGTAATTTTTAGGCCACACTCTCACTAATTAAACGCACTATAGATCGTTCAACATTAGCCAAAAATTTCAATCAATTCTTCCCGCTAATAGAACTATTTGTTTAGGGCATTTTCCATCTGTGCATATCATTTAGTGTAAAGTTTAAATTCCTTGTCTTGCATCCGCATGAAGAACGCGAGGATTCACTGTAAGTCCTTCTCTTAAGCATGCATCATTGATTTACACTTGCATTGGCTTTTTCGATTCTCCCTCCTCGAGTTTTACAACTTAGGAATTAACAGGGATTGGGACTGCTCGTTAGGCGTAAATTTCTGTGCTCATATAATCTACAGTGATAACCTTAATCTAAAATTGGGACTGCTAATCAAGGTGACTGTAAATAAACTAACCTAAAATTAACTTTTGTTTGGTGGAGAGAAAACCACTCATTGTTTGTGTAAGGACAAGATCGCACACCTTAGGGTAGAGCCAAAAACCGAAATACTTCATTCAGACTACTGATTTTAAAAACAATTAGCTACTTTTCAGTGAGGGTCTCGGGTAGCCATTTACGGTCCAACTTCCCTTAGCAGAGTAGGTGGTTTAGAGGACACCGCAGAAGGCACCGTCCTCAAGTAACACGGGTAGCCGTTTAAACGGTCCGTACTTACACCTATACTGGCTGAAAATGGGTGCAACTAGTTGTATGAACTCGGGATAGTCTTTATGAAATATTTCGGCACCTAACAGCTCCGCTTAATTTGCAAGATTGTCTTGTCATTAAATTAAAATTGAAAAGATAAGCGGTCGAACCCTGACGTGTCTTCATCTGTGTTGAGTAGTGAACCTGAAAATTGGCTTGTGTTTGCTTTGTGCCTGCTTCCTCATAAGGACTCTCTCCATCCTCCTTATCTTAGCATCTTGTTCTTTTCACTCCTTTGCTAAGGAATCTCTTATCCTTAGCAAAAACCTCATTCAAATCCGACACTTAACACTGAACTGTTCCTTTCTGAAGGTGAATCACAATGCCTCCAAAGAAGAACCCTGCTGACGATGAGAACGACAATGACCTCATTCGGGCACTCATGGCTAGGATAACAGCTGCTGAACAAACCAATAAACTACTTAAGACACAATTGGCAATAATACAACAAGGCGAGGATGCTATGGAAGACACGTATTTCCCGGAATTAGATGAAGACTATAATTGGTTGAGAACTGTTCCCCCTGAGGATGCGTTCGAACACAAACCACATTTCCTTGCACTGTTGCCAAAATTAGGAGGAAATAATCATGAAGAACCATATATCTTCCTCCGCGACTTCGAGTTATTCTGTGCTAACCTCTGCCACCCTAGGGTTAGCCAGGACTACATAAGGTTGAGAGCTGTCCCCTTCGCCTTGACTGATAAGGCAGCTTATTGGCTGAAAAATCTAGGGGAAATAGTCACTACATAGGCCTCATTCAAGACTTTGTTTTTAAAGAAATTCTACCCAGTTAGTAGAATTAATCAAATGAGGATCAAGCTCACGAGTTTCACCCAACACCCGAATGAACCATTTCATGAAACCTGGGAAAGATTCACAGACTTAGTACAGAAATGCCCAGGATACGGGAAAAGTAAAATGATGCTGGTCCAAAGTCTTGTGAGCGGGCTGGACCCTGAGACTCAAGGGTTGGTTAGTGCATCCTGCGGAGGAAGCTACATGGGGCGCCACGAGGACACCGTCTACAAGGTGTTCGAAAGACTTGCTGAATCTAGCCATGCACAAACCACTAGCCAGGCTTACATAGCCGGCTCCAAAAAGATGGTGAATAATCTGACAACCGACCACAATGCTGACATGTGAATAATAACTGATAAGCTAACTATGGTTAAGCAGATTTATAAAAAGGTGGATGAGATCCATAAATCATCTGATATGGAGAAATTAGCTAAATTGCCGAAACAAATGGAGGAATTGGCTGACAGGGTATCAAAGATTGCACCCCCCACACCCATACACCAAATTCACTACATTCAAGGTCAAGAGGTAGGGCAACAGAGCCATTGGGGTGGAGACCAAGTCTTGTCCTCTCAAACTGATGAAACCTCCGCTCAGACTGATTTTGAGGAACCTCCACAGGTCATGGAGATAAACGGAGTCTGGTATAATTTGGAACCAGTCAATCGCTCAGGCCAAACTCTACTCCAAACCCTCGTCCATGGCAAGCCCAGCCCACCTACCAGCTTCAACTGCAGCAGAGGAAGCAATATCGCACGGGTTATCAGAACCCGCAACCTCAGCCACAGCAGAACCAACGCCAAAGCCAACGAGGCCAGTATCAGCGACCTCAGGCCAGACAGGGCCAAGGGTCCTCTTCTTCTTCTATCTCTCCTGAACTCCTGCGAGTGCTGGATGAGCTGCACGACATAAGAGTCGACATAAATCGACTTTCTCGTTGGAGAGATGAGGTAACTGCACCCCAGACCGTGATTCCAGCCCAAGTCCAGGCTAACCCAAATAGCCTTGGAAACAATCAGGTATTAATCTCTGACTATTCCGTACCTGAACTTGAGCCCTCCTCGAATAATAACTCTTATCATATATCTCTTAAGAGCGGAAAGACCGTAACCATGCCTGATCGAGCGAAGGAACACGAAGACATAGCCCCAGTGTCCACCAATTCACACAACCCTGGGGGAATTGACAAAAGAAGACAGAAGGAGAAAGAACAAGTCTCACCCACACCACCCGGATATAATGGAGAGTCTGAGTCTGAGTCAGACAGAGAAATGCCACCAAGACACAAGCCACATCTGCCCACAAATTTCCCTGTTTTTAGTCCGAGTCCGAGTCCTGTAAAAAATTTCTCATTCAATAAAAGTGATGTTCTTGATCATACCAAGTCCATTCCTTTCCCCCGTGCTCTTACGACAGGAAAGAAGAAA
Organism: Ottelia alismoides; assembly: GCA_037367405.1. Taxonomy (NCBI): domain Eukaryota; kingdom Viridiplantae; phylum Streptophyta; class Magnoliopsida; order Alismatales; family Hydrocharitaceae; genus Ottelia; species Ottelia alismoides. The sequence goes on from JAZKJV010011076.1 coordinate 381,266, forward strand.
AACATGGAAAACCAAAAAAATGATGAAGACATGGCCCGCATCTACAAAGATAATATTAAGGTCACTCTGTCCTTAGACGAGATGATATAAAGAGACTCGGCTTTTCGAAAATATCTTAAGGTGAGATGCACACCAACTAGGGCCAGCAAACAAACTCCTAGCCGAACAAAGAAACACATACTCTCAGTAGCCACATCTCGTCTTATAAAAAATGAGCTGCCAAGAAAGAAAAGAGACATGGGTGCTCACTTCGTCACTAGCTACATCAAGGAAATCAAGTTTGCAAGAACATTGTTAGACAATGGATCATCTATTAATCTCATGCCTACAACCCTATATGAGCATCTAAATCTATGTCCTCTTAAGCAATCTGCAGCCGTACTTCAATTCGCAGACACATCAACTAAGCGACCTAGGGGCGAGATTTGAAACGTTGTCATCAACATAGAGGGACAAAACTACCCAGTGGATTTTACAATTCTTGACATGGATGTCCCTAGAAATTGTAAAGATTCCCAGATGATACTAGGGCGACCCTTCCTTAGGACCGCAGGAGCTATATTTGATTACACATCTGGGAGAATCCAGTTTGGAAAAGTTGAACTTAAAATGCAGCAAACTAGGTTCCAAAGGCCTGACACTGAGTCAAGCACCGAGTCTGAAAAATCAGAAACTGAAACTGAAATTACAGAAGCAACAGTTGGGCCCTGGAGACAAAACCCAACCGCTATGATAGAATCAACCTCATCTGGAGAGGAAATTGTTGATGATTTAGTCTGCCAGCTCATTCATGCATCTACCTATACTCTAGGAGACTCAGAGGCCCCTCTGGACCTGTCAGTCCATTCTCCTTTTGGACAACCCTTGAGTAAGTTACACAGATCGGACGCGGTGATTGCCACACCTCATTCCATCATTAGCGATCCGATCCCTGATACAACCATGATGGTGGCCAACATTGATACACTACAAGCGTCCACATCACAAAAAGATACATCACTGACAGAACCAGATTCGAGAAACATCATTGACTTACCTGAACTCAAACCATTGCCCCCTACACTTAAGTATGCCTTCCTTGCAGGAGAAAAGGGACAATTTCCGGTCATTATCAGCTCACAACTGACCGAAGAGCAGGAGATCTACCTGCTTATTGTTTTGGAGAAAAACCGTAAGGCTATAGGCTCGAGATTGTCTGATCTCCCAGGGATTAAGCCAGCCCTGTGCTCACACCATATTTACTTGGAAGATAATGCTAAACCCTCCCATGAATGCCAACGTAGATTGAATCCAAACTTACGGGAAGTGGTTAAGACTGAGATCGAAAAATGGTGTAAAGCTGGGTTCATATATCCTATCTCCGACTCCAAATGGGTGTCACCTTTGCATGTTGTCCCGAAACCAATGAGGAGGGAGAAGAGTTACGACATGGGTACCTACGTCGTGGCGTGTCTGTGTGGATTACAGGCGCCTGAATGCTGCAACGAAGAAGGATCACTTTCCGCTGCCTTTTATTGATCAAATCCTGGAGAGATTGGCAGGGAGAGAATACTTATGTTTCTTAGATGGGTACTCGGGCTACAATCAGGTAGCCATCGCCCCCGAGGACCAGGAAAAGACTACTTTTACATGTCCCTTCGGCACATACGCATTCAAGCGAATGCCTTTTGGGCTTTGCAATGCCCCCGGCACCTTTCAGCGATGCATGATTGCGATTTTTGCCGACATGGTCGGGGATTTACTGGAGGTCTTCATGGATGACTTCTCGGTTCATGGTGATTCATTCGATGATTGTCTAAAGCACCTGGATCGAGTCCTCCAAAAGTGCAGGAAGTGAATCTTGTTCTCTCTTGGGAGAAAAGCCATTTCATAGTGAAAGAGGGCATTGTATTGGGGCATGTCATCTCCAGGAAAGGAATGGAGGTTGACCCTACTAAAGTTGATGTCATCAAAAAGCTTGAGCGACCTACAAATGTGAAACAAGTACGATCTTTTCTAGGGCATGTCGGATTTTACAGGAGATTTATCAAAGATTTTTCAAAAATTGCCCGACCGCTAACTGACCTTCTTGGGAAAGACACCGAATTCGTGGTCGATCATAAGTGTCTAGAAGCATTCAAATTACTCAAGAGAAGGATCAATGAGACTCCCGTCCTACAAGCTCCCGACTGGTCTCTTCCCTTCGAGATCATGACAAACGCATCCGATTTCGTTGTAGGGGTTGTATTAGGACAACGAAAAGATGGAATCTCGTATGCTATTCACTACGCAAGCAAAGTTTTAGACCCTGCTCAGAAAAATTACACTGTGACCGAAAAAGAAATGCTTGCTATGGTTTTTGCCTTGGAAAAATTTCGATCAATACTTCTAGGATCTAAGGTGACAGTTTACACAGACCATTCTGCCATTCGCTATTTAATGGCCAAAAAGGACGCAAAAGCACGACTTCTGAGATGGATTCTACTGCTTCAAGAATTTGATTTGGAGATTAAGGACAAACCTGGCGTTAAGAATGTCGTGGTTGATCATTTATCACGGATTGAACATAACAAAATTCCGGAATCTGAATCCATCCGTGAAACCTTCCCAGACGAGTCAATTTCTGCTATTGACTCACTCCCTTGGTATGCAGACACGGTGAATTATCTCGTCACCAATGAAGTTCCTCAAGGTTGGCCCAGAAACAAAATCGATCGACTCATATCTGAAGCGAGACACTATCATTGGGAAGATCCTTTCCTTTTCTTTGAAGGACCGGATTGCATATGGAGAAGATGTATTCCTCAAAAGGAATATCAAAGTATCCTCAATCTATGCCACACCTTGGGGGCGGGAGGACATCACTCTGGGAAGAGGACTGCTGAGAAGATATTGCAATGTGGATTTTACTGACCGACCTTGTTTAAGGATGCTTACAATTTTGTGAGGTCGCGCCCCGTCTGTCAGAGAATGGGAGGAACCATTGGTTCCAAAGATGCCATGCCTATGCAACCAGTGATCATCTGTGACGTATTCGATGCACGGGGCATTGACTTTATGGGCCCATTCCGTAATATTCAGGGATTTCAATATATTCTTCTCGCGGTAGATTATTTATCATGATGGGTGGAGGCTATCCCCACTCGAGCTGCAGATAGCAAAACTGTTTGCAAGTTTTTGAAAGATCATATTATTTCGAGGTTTGGAATTCCAAAAGTTTTAATATCTGATGGGGGAAGCCACTTTATCAACCGGGAGGTGAAGAAGTTGACTAAGGAATACGACATTGAGCACCGTGTCGCTACTCCTTACCACCCACAATCCAATAGCATGGCCGAGGTGTCAAACAGGGAGGTTAAAGGAATTTTACAGAAGCTCGTTCGCCCTGACAGGAAGAACTGGTCCCAACTCCTGGACCAAGTTCTATGGGCTTACCAGACGGCTTATAAGACCCCATTGGGAACCTCCCCGTTTAGAATGGTATATGGAAAACCATGCCATTTGCCCGCAGAACTCGTGCATAAATCAGAATGGGCAATCAAAAAGATTAATTGGAACTGTCACCAAGGAAAGAAGAACCGAGAGATGAATTTGGATGAACTGTCTGAAATCCAAAATCATGCTTATGAAAACAACACCATCTACAAAGACAAAGTAAAGAGATGGCATGACAAGAACATTCGAACAAAGATCTTTGTCCCAGGGCAGAAAGTTTGGCTTTTTAATGCAAAGTTGAAAATTTTCCAAGGGAAATTGAAATCAAAATGGACGGGACCCTTCATTGTAAGAGAGGTACACAATAATGAGAGTGTTGAGATCTCAGAGACCGCAGATAGCGCGCAAACATCTATGGTCAACAATCAGCTGCTTAAATATTTTGTCGAATCCAATGAGCAATTAGTACAAGTTGAACAGATCTCCTTCACTCAGGGCATAGATTTTGATGAAAAAATTGATCTGCCCAGATAGCACACCTCTCTGGAACCTATACTCTCTTGTACATCCGAAATCCTTCCCGGTTCCCCATCTATAATTATTCGATTATACTTAGGCTGACCTAAACCTAAGTATAGGGGGACCGCTACCATTGTTTATACATCTCTTCTCTTCTTTTATTTTTAATCCTTCTATATTTGGTACGAGCTATGTCAACATTTCACTTTGTGCCATGAGGACATAGCGCAAGCTAAGTATAGGGGGGTGTGTTTGTATATATTTTATCTACTTTATCCATAGCTCGTACTTTATTCGTTTTTATCTAACATCGGGGATGGGTACAAGTAGTGTGTATAATACCTGCTTTCAAAAAACAAACAAACAAACAAACACAAAAAAAATCATCACTCATGGTCTTGCATTTCATCAAGCATTTCATGCATTTCTTGGTTTTTATATTCCTGACACATTCACTATCACTCAAGGCTTGAGGATTTTGAGGACACTTGATTTCTGAAATCTTGAGATTTTGAGTTAGCCTGCCTTAGTCATTAGGGTTTTTAGAACTTAATAATCCACACTTCCCTAGTTTGAAAGATTTGAGTGCTATATTGCACTCTTCATTTCTACCATTCAAAAAGAATATGATCAGCACAATCACTTTCACAACTGCATGATTGATGAGATGAGTTGAGATATCACTTAAGGAACTAGGACTAGAGATTTGAGTTTAGACCTGAGCTGATGATATTCGAGGATGGGATAAAGTTAATGAAGGCTTTAGAAAACCTGAGTGTCAGCAAAACACTAGCCAGTATGTGAACAAGATTCATATGCTATCTTTTTGATATTGACCTAAGTGCCAGGGTGTGATGAAACTTAAGGAAAATTGTTGATCAGTGTGCGCCAACTTTTGGTAAAAGCAGTGGAGCTAGCCAACAAAAGAAAAGAAAAAGAAATATTAAAGAAAAGCTCTATCATCCAAAGTCAAATTCCAAATGAGCTTCCACCAATGGCAAGCGCTCCCAAACATTTTCAAAGTGTCCACTTGGACCAAGCATTAATTAGGACCAAGGAGTCGGGCTGACACCATAAAAGGGCTCTGCATCGTAAGCGATACAAGTCTGGGTGTCGAAGGTATCTTAGATACTCAAAAGAGACACACCCCGGTGTACTCCCAGAAAAACAAGTGCAGACGACTCCAAATTCTCTTGACGGACACATTGATCAACAAAATAAAATATACTTGTGTTGAGTAATAAGGCACTCGAGAGGCACCTTGTTCCAATGTAAGGGAGAGAAAATGAGACACAATCCTATGCCCTCCATCAACTGGCCGTCCATCTACACTTTCAAGTCTGATAAACTAATGAGACGATTGACTGAAGCAAGAATAGACTTATTCTCTAGTGTTGAGGATTAGGTCTAGAGGAGGATCTTTGGGAATGGAACTTTGAGTGATGCCCCGACTCGACTCTCATGAAATGCAGTACACTTAAAATCATATCCTTATATTATATGTACAAACAGAGAGTCTGAAAATTAGAAAAGTTGGATTCCTTTTGATTAAAGCCTGGTTGAGCCCAGAATTTTAGGGTCGCTCAAATTAAGGGTCTTCTATGAATTAAGCCTTGAAAATTCACATACACAGTCAGTGATGTATTCAACTAAGTCATTCATTCATGCTCGGGGACGAGCATGGTCTAAGTATAGGGGTATGATGAATCTCATATTCATCATGCTAAAATTGGTCATTTAGGCTCTGTCCCCCATCATCTACCTGTAATTAATCATTAATAGAGCATTATTAGCCATCATGCATGTGTAAATAATATCTGCATTTCATCTGCATAAATTGCATTAAAAATCCCATGTGTAAATTAGCCCAAAAAGCCGCTAACTTCTCACATTTTTAGTTAATTCATCCTAACTCCGACTGACCCAAAGCCACCTCCATTGTGTAGATATTACTAATCTTATTAAATAAAAAATACAAAAAAATTACTAACCCCAATAAGTGTCAAATAATCCCAAAGTCAAATTTCACATCTGACAGACTAAAATGAGCATATCTCCCACATACAATGTCCGATTTTGGTCTACTCACTTTTAAAGTACTCCATTTTCAAATACCTTCAAAACAAGACCAATTTCATAAAATTCGGAGCTCATATGTGAAAGTTGAGTTTTGGGCCTCTTTTGCGCATTTTAACTTTTTGCTATTTTTGACCTGAGTTTTTATGTGCATAATTAATCCCTTTAATTTTATTTCTTTTTCATTTGTGTTCTTTCATGAAAGTTTTATTAAGCGACATAAAAATCTAAATCTAGATTAAAACTTAAATCAAAGAAACTGACCAAGTCCGAGCGTCTGTTGCAAGTCTGTACAAAAATTGTGTGTTTCTTACTTCTATTTTATTTTCCTAATTTGTTATCTCTTAAAAATCCAAATAAATTAGATTAGTGTGTAAATATTTTTCTGGTATTTTATCGTATTTTTTCTATAATTTTTATCCTCTCTAAAAGCACCAAAAAATTACAAAACCCCAAAAAGTCGGTTTTCTATACACATGGAGAGCCACCAAAAATACCACTTCGCACAGGTGACCTCTTTTGCTCCCGGGCCCTTCATGAACGTTGTAGATCTCGACGAGACGAACAACTTTTGTGAAGAAAATTTTTCGATCCGAGATCATCTTCTATCTCTTTTGCCCACTTTAAAATTTGAAATTTTTTTGGTGCCACGTGGCAGCTCCAGGGCATGCCACGTGGCACCCCACCTCACTCTCTCTCCTGGTCACACCCGGGTCACGTGCCTAGCACGTGACCCCATCTTCCCCTTCCTCCAGCCGTTGCCAAAGCCGCTCCCCCTCTCCGCCGTTCTCCTTCCTTGTAACCGCCGCCACCTCCTGTAACGCCCCCTCGCCAGCCGTTCCTCCTCCCACGCGTGTAACCGCCGCCACCCTTCCTCCTATAAAGAGCCTCCACCTCCGGCCTCGTCTCTTCATCCGCCCTTCGCAAGAGCGCTGATGACAGCGGCTGAAACATCCTGGTGGCGTGATCCAGCCGTCGAACGGCTGCAGCGAGCAACCCACTCGCCTTAGCTCGGCTCCTTCAGCCTCGAGCAACGACCTTCCTCCCTCGAGGTGACTCCCTCCGCCCTCGACATCACACTCAGGCGTCTTGCCCTCCGATCGCCGCCAGCCTCGCACAGGCCGATGCTCCACTCCATTCTCCCTCCAGACAAAGCCCATCTCCAACCTTCCTTCACTGACTACCCAAACCTCCTTTATTTTGGCTAACCCTACAGATACATCGGCCACGTGCACGGTGCTGCTCCTCCGCTTTCACCCGATCGCAGCGCACGGAGCTGACGTCTCCGCCTCGAGCTTCCTTAGCTGTCGATTGAAGTCGAGGACGTGCTCCACCCTCCGCCTTCGCAACGGCCACCGCCACTGCCTTGTGCGGACCCCGCCGACCCACAGCTGCTTCGCTCGCCACCGCCCCAGCATCGCGGCGGCACCATCATTGCCATCGGCTTCCTCGCCTAGGAACCTCCTCCTGCGGCCCTCCGCTCCGCCGCGGAGACCAGCTCCGCCTCCTCGCCCAGGCGCCCTCCACCGCGGCACCTCCGCCTCGCGCGGCGCGCTTTGGCCGCCCCGCCCGAGCACCCGTCGCATCTACAACGACCGTCAGATTGGGCCCAAGCCCTTGATCCGACGATCCTCTCTCCTCCATGCGCCCCAGCCGAGCCTCGAGGCTCGGGAGCCCCAAGCCAGCCCCCGAACCAAAGTCTCGGACGCCCGAGCCTCCTGCTCTGGCCCGAGCCTCGAGCCTCCCCGCTCGAGCCTCAGCTCCAGGCCCTCCGAGCCTCCGCCTCGTGTCCAACCCTCCAGGCGCACGTGCAACGCACGTGCGTGGCTGGAGAAATTACAGTGAAGCCCCCGCGTGTTTCCAAAATTACATTTATACCCCCGCCTGGGGTAAATTGCAGAGGAGGCCCTCCGGATTTTCTAAATTACAGATAAGCCCTGCAGGGACCTTTTTGAAGAAGAAAAGTTTATTTTATTTACATTTTAGTCCCTGAAACTTCATTTTAGCATATCTTCTCCATCTGAACTCCGATTTTAGCATATAATATGTCGTTTTGAAGCTAATTCCGTGCTCTACCATTTGACATACATTGTGGACAGATCTGAGGTTGTTTACTATCTATTATTCTTCAAAGATCTAATTTGACATGCAGACTCAATTTTAACATTATTGTGTTGTAGAGAAATTGATGATATTTATGCAGGAACTCCATTGAGAAAAGCTTGGGAAATAAATCATGATGCATAATTTAATAATTATTTATTGAGGATTTAATCTGTGTAAGAGCTTCGGAAAGGAATATTGATCAATTATTTTCCCTATATATTTCGAGCAGGATGATTGAGGATTAATTTACAGGGAAAATTAAAAGGATTTCTTAACAGAGCTCAGATTCCCCAGATTATTTATTTACGCTCTGATTATTTCTCTTGAACTTTAGCTTTTGATCTGTGATAATTGTCGAGGTTATTGATTAACATATATTGAAGTTGAAGTATTAATCACAGATCCTGTGCTGAACAGTCGTCTCTGTATATTTTCTTCGCATCGCTTCTCTATCATTGCATTGTATATATTTTTCGACACAAAAATTAATCGACCATTGATTGATTATTTAATTTGACTTAAGACCACGCAACTAAAAATCACTGTTCCCTGTGTTCGACCTTGGTAGACTTGCCAAGTAAAATATTCCACAACATTCAAAGCTTGTGGTATTTTGACGATCGAAATCCGCCTCCTATACTACAATTCCTTATTTTTAAAGAGGTGGATTTCACGTTCATCAACCTCTGGCAACATCCACTTTATTTATGTGAGCAAACCTTGCAGGTATCAGAGATCAAAGATCATTTTTGGTCAAATTTTGCCCAGGTCAAGGTACCTGGAGCTTTGACTCTTCCTCGACCTCCTGGATCACTCTAGTGACCCTCAGATCATTTTGAATCCTCCAACTGCACCCTACAACTATCAGGAGTGTTTAGCATCTCGTTGCACAATTAGAGATCACCGAAGCTGCTCTGGGGAGTGGATCGAAGTTCGCCTGAGCAAGCGTTCTTCCATGTTCTTCCTCTAGAGCTCTCCGTTGTTGGATCGTTGAGGAGCTCAAGATTGCACTCCTGCCATTGGATGGGAGCATCACCAGTTGTCAGGTCATAAATCACAATCTAATCCCATCTGCTCATCGTTGAACTGTCATCCATCATTGGGAACATGATATGTGGAAAGTCGGTCGCTTCCAGTCGTCCGTCAGCGCCTTTAGGGGGTAATTTTGCCCAATACCATCTACTCTTTTGTATTTTAGTTTTAATCCATAAACTTTTGTCTATAGTGTAAGAAGTTTTGGTTATTTTGTGAGTAGGCTCCTGTAATTCCTATATTTGCACTTAGGTCCCTTGTCACGTCACCTCACGTGCCCATACACATGAGGTGGTGGGATTTTTGTAGGGACCCCATGTGCTTGTGTGTTATTGTTTAGTCCAGAAATTTTGTATTTCAGTTCAAAATCTTTTGGGATATATGCATGCATGCCCTGTTGTATTTTGTAAATTGTATTTAAACCCCTATCCAGACTATAAATTTTTGTTCCCAATTGCATTTTTATTTTTTTATTTATAGTCCAGTCCTTGTAGGTATTGAATTTTTATTTTTTTCCTTATATTGAAAAAAACATCTTGCATTTAAATTTTGTAGGAAATTTATTTCAAGTGCCTACTAATATCATAAATAACATATATGTTTTTGCATGACATTTTAAATTAATTTCCTATATTTAAAAAATTCAAAAATTTACATTTTTTCCCCTATTTTCATTAATAAAATCCATAAAAATTAGACATATGTGGTGACAAATTCTAAAAAAAATTAGGGTTATTTATTATTATATTTTGCACTTACATACCAAAAGTCATTTAATAAATCAAAACAAAAGCCAAAAAATATATCAAAACCCTTCTAACCCTATAATAAATATAGAAAAACTTCAAAACCACTCAAAATTACATTCACTATTTCTTGATTTTCTTTGTTATATTTACTATATATTAAAATTAGTTTTGGAATGTTTTGAGCTACTTAGCTATTTTTAAATCCCAAAACAATCGAGCATATTAATTTAAGTCACTGTTTTGACATTTTTATTCAATTAAAATTAAAAAAACTAAAAAATATGAGAAAAATATCAAATGCGGAGGAAAACATAAAGGAAATAAAACATTTTATTTTGAGATTTTTGAGTATTTTTAGCTATATCTATAAATATAAAAGCCTACATTTATATATATAGCTGTATTTACTTATATTATTATTAATATTATTATAGTTATCAAAAATACGAAAAATATTTTAAAAACACTTAAAAAATAAAAAGGATTGTCCCTTAGGGTATTTTCTTGATTTTATATTTATTTTGTAATTTTATAATTTATATTATCTATATTATATTTAGATATCATACTTATCCTATATCTAATTAAAAAGAAAAAGAAAATTGAAAATATGAAAATATAAAAGAAAATGAAAAATATAAAAAAAATAAAAACAAAAATATAAAAATTAAAAACTAAAAAAAAAAAGTTGTTGAAAATCCACTAAAACTCATAAATCTTCAATAAAATACAAAAAATATTTATTGTCTTTTTGCCAAGTTTTGTTTTCTATTCTCCTTGCTCCATGTGTTTGAACCCTATACGTACTTTCACTATACAACTACATATTTGGTTATAAAAAATCTGACTCCACTTTTATTTTGCCTTGCTATATCTATTTGTGGGTTAATTGTTGTTAGATTCAAATTTCATGAGTAGTCGCTTTAGCGACAGTGTGAGACTCGCCTTATGTAGACTACATTAGATCCTCACCAAACATGTTTCAACAATACGTAAGGTGTAATAAAGATAGGAATAAAGGTGAAATAATGGGATGTGGATGAGAATAGTCGTATACTTGGGAGCAATGTTGGGCAGGGAATTGACCCCTTATTCATTTTGGCTTTATCCTTTTACTCCTTTTATGAATGCAAATTGGGGAGAAATTACATTTTTGTAGGATAATTATTATTTTTAGATGTTTTGGAGATAGAGGAAGAAATCAAATAATTTGTGCTCCAACATATTTGTTTTTTCATTATAAAAAATGAGGATATAATTAGTTTCTTATTTCCTATATTGTTTTTATAATATAAAACGTACAAGTATGTATTTTTATGTATATAATTATTTATGCAGGAAGACAAATACCTACAATTCATATTATGTCGATGATATTCTAATATATTCGATCAAACTTTTTATGATGTTTTAAAGAGTCTTGGTAATTATTTATCAGATGCAAGACATACATATATATATATATATATGATTTCTTTTACCAAAAACTATCATACATTTTGAGCTAATGTTCACAAAGTGATTGTTGATCAAAGTCTTATTATTTCATTTGTTTGTATTTCTGTGTGATCCGCGTAAAAGATTCTAAAGATAAAACACACTAAACACATGAATTAAACCAAAAACAACATTAAACCAAATTAGTCTTTTGCCAAATTTACTATCTCAAAGTCAACAATCAACTATTGTTGACCCTGCCTTCGATTCTAGTAAAATATTCTTTGATCGGCTATTCCAAATCCCAATTGACTAAATCAACCAAGTCGACTAACCTTAATACTCTAGTTGACTAATCTTATTGAACGGTTAATCATAGTTTCTAAACATTATATCAATCCCGTTGAATCCTCACATAACTCTAGATTACTACCCAAAAAATATCAACTCACATGTTTTTTCACTAGATTGATGATGAATATGCATTTCATCATCTTTATTAATTTATTTTAGCTTAAAATCCATCTTAAACACCGGTAATTATTAATAAGTCCATGTTTTTATTAGTTCTTATTCTTTTGTAGATAGTGTATAAACAACACTATTTTTAACCTAAAATATATAAATAATAAAAGGAAAAATAAAGATAAATGAACACTATATATATGCAATGAATACAGGCTGACTCTTACCTTGAGAGAAGGTCAAGATGTGACATGATCGACAAGGAATAACATAGGGGGAGATAAGGCCTATTGTAGAAAAATAAAATAAAATCAAATTTCATCATTATTCATCAATTGTAAATATACCATTATTTTTATATAACTCTTTCTCTATTTTATTTATCATTCAATTCATCTCAAATAAAAATGGTTTCTTCTTGTAAGTTGTACATAAAAATAAGTTGTACATATTAAAAATAATTGCAAGAAGAATCATTGTACATTCCGTAAATAATGACACTTTGAAAAAACCACAAAAATAAACTTGTCAGACTCATATCTTCTACATAAAAAATCGAAATAAAGAAAACTCTCTTTTATTGTACTCTAAATAAAATAAGCTTCAAAATGAAAGTGAATTCCCTAAAATCGGAGTTAAGATGCAAAATGTGGCTTTTTGGAGTGTATTGTATATTATCTCTATACTAAATATTATGTGAATATATATATATAGTGTACATATTTGTTCATATTGTATTTTTAAATAATTTTAAGAATGTAATTTATCAAAATAAAATGTAAATAATAATTGTAAAAATAAGTTCATATATACCATTATGTATATTGTAAATATACCTATTTATTTAACTTAAGTATTTATTTCATAAAAATAAAATAAAAACATTAATAAAATCCTTGTAAAATGATGTAAACGTATAAAATATTAAATAATATAATTATTTGTAAAATATAATTAATTAAAAATACAAGTGTTGTATATATCAGTATTTGTACCTACAAATAAAAGTAATTTTATATTTTAAGCTATTTATTTAATTTATAAAAAATCTCCATAAATAATATTATTTAATTATTAAAAAAAATTATTTACACTATTTATTTATTGAAATTTATTTACCAATTTCTTTTAATTTATTTCTTATTTTTCTTACCTTTTTATCTTCTAGCTTCTTGTCCTTATATGGCCCACACCTGATTGGTTGGACCCGGGTCCGTTGACCTGGGTCAGCTCCCCTCTCTTCCTGCTCCGCTTGAATAAGTCCTCGCTGGAGATTCTTCCCCTCTTTATCCTAGCCAATCCTTTCACTTTTACCCCATGATTCCTTAGTCGGATTTCTTGCCCGAATAATCAACTCAACCACTAGAATAAGAATTTTACTTTTCCAGCCTCGATTCAGGTGCTTTCCAAATTCTAAAACCACCCGAACCTTCACTGTTATATATATACCCCTTTCTATATTCAATGCATCCCTTTTCTATTTTCCATTTGAATGTTCATCCAATATTGGTTCTAGAGAGATGAAGATGTGACAGATCCTCATCCTCTACAATTGGGAGAATTAGAGATCAACTGGAAGACGTGATTGATTCATCAGTGGAGATCGCCGGAGGACAACCAAGCTTCTTCACCTGACGTCGTGAATCTATTCTACAACCCTTTTCCGACTACCATTGGTAGCAGTAGGTAAGATTCCATTCAATTTAGTTCTTAATTTCACATTTTAATTCTACAATTAGGTAAATCCACTCATCTTCATCTTCCTTCGATCTGCTTGATCGGAGGTGATCCAATCTTTGATTTCATAAGCCGATCATTCACACACACTTGCCCCGACCTTCTTCACCTTCTACCATACCTGATCACCTCCAGATTACATTGGATCTGGAGTCTGACTCCTATTTCGATTACCTTCGATGGAGTCCACTCCCATATTCCTATTTCTGCTTTGTTTGATCCTAATAACACGGCCGGAGATCTCTCTAAGCAATAAGAAACCCTTTGCAGGAAGCAAGAGCGTAATCAGAGCTTCGTAGCGAAATCTGGAGCAGACTTCCCCTTGCAAAGCTCCTTGAGCTCGAGATAGCTAATCGGGCCCCTTTGAGCATCATAGATCTATCTGGACAATGGATGATAGCTACAGGATTGAGCCCAAGCCTACAGGAGGAGGATTGAGTGGAGAACGATCGATATCCGACTGATCGAAACTCGCATCGCCAGGCCTTTATACCACTTGTTCCAGACGTTCTCTACACCGTCAATTCAAGAACAAGGCATCCCAGATCACATTGTAGCCATTTGTGCATGCCCAAATTCCAGTCGTATATAACCAACTCCGGATCATATCATGAGCATTCATCTAGCGCACTCCTTCACACATGCATCAGTGAATAATTTCATTTCAACCCCTACATTTATTTAATTTATAAATAAGACCTTTGAGGACATGTGTTTTCTTACTATTATTTGAAAATTTACATTGATGCCCTTCTAGTTGTTTATATTTGCATGTGAGTCCTTCCCGATTTATATAAATTTGTGTGGCACGTGATTTCTGGAAAATTACAATAAAGGTCCTTGCACTTCTTTGTTAATGTGTAGTCCCTATAAATAAATTAATTCCCTCGGTCCGTATCGGTGCATATCATGTGCATCGGTTAGCCTCTTCTTAGGAAAATTGCAAATAACCCCCTAGCTTTTATATCTTATTATCTGTTTAGTCACTCATATAAATTGTTTGCACTTATACCCCTATGAAGTAGTTTTCAATTTTGATTGTTAATTGTGCTTCATAATTTGATAATCACTATCACTAATTCCAGAAATTTCATAAGTAGCTCCTAATAAGTAGTTCTATTAATAGTAATTTTGTTTTTAATTTTTAATTAGTTTAATTATTTTTAATAATTATAAAACACCTTCTTTTTATATTGTTTGTAGTATTAAATAAATAAAAAATATATAAATTGTTTGAAATTTTTTGAAAAAAACTGTCTATGTTAGTTTTGATTTATTTTAATATCTCTACAAGTTTCGTCTATAAATTCCTTATGAAAACCCAAAAAAATCACAAAATACTAAAAAAACCTAAAAGTTTATATAAAATCATAGAAAATACAAAAAAATCATAACACACATTTTTGAAAACATTAAAAAATATTCTATGTTTTTTATATATTTTGTTTATTTTCACTTTTATGATATATTTTAAAATAACTAAAACATTTCCATTGTTTTTTGTTTGTTATGATTCACATTTTTAGTTGTTTTTAAAATCCTAAAAAATCTAAAGATTTTCTAAAAATCACAAAAATACTAAAAAATTATAAAAAAAACCCCAAAAATTTAGTTGATTTTTTTGTGTATTTTTACTATTTTTTAAAAATATAAAAGAGTGCTTTCTTTACATTTTCTTTTTATTCTTTTTTATTTATTTTAAAAACTATAACAATTATACAAAAACATTTGAAAAACTAAAAATCATTAAAATCTATAAAATCAAAATATCATAAAAAATATAAAAATAAAAAATCCATAGAAAAATTAGATAGATATAAAACCCATAAAAACCAAGAATATGCATAAAGAGAACTCCTTTTCTTTATTTAGTTAGTTTTCTTCTTTGATTTAAATAACCCTCGGTATTATTGTATCCTCTCTGAGTTCAATCATGTACGATATATAGGTAAATAAAGAGCAAACTCATTTTCTCTGCTTACATTCCTCTTTTTGTTTATATGAGGATTTAAACAAAAATATTTTTTGTTGAGACTTTCTTTAGGTTACAACGACACTTGTGAATATTTCCCCATTTTCTTTTAAATAAAATTAAAAACCTTGCAAAAAGTTGATAAAACAGATGGGCTGTTGCTGGGGAGGCAGCGCGGGTAGCTACGTTTTCCTTTTAGCATGTTATTCTTGGTTTATGTATATATTCTCTTCCTTTTATTTTTGTCTTCTTTTTCAGTCATTTATTTCTTGTCTATATTTCTATGTATATCATTGTTGATCTGCTTAGCGTTGAGGAGTGAGCACTCAGATCAAGTACTGCATGCCATGAGGGGGCTTACACAACGCTTGCAAGGTCCAATTTGTCCAACACCATTCCAAGATCAGACTTTGTGTATTCATCTAAGGTTACTTTCTTTTGCTCTTCTCATTTTGCTACTTGTCCACATTTGTGTTTATTTCTTTGTTTGTTTTCTTTTTTGTCTTTTATTTCCTTTTATTATGCTAATATTTTCATAACTGTGATCTGACATGTTTTTGTTTCACTCTTTCTTCAAGGACCGACGAGCAAGGGTGGCATTCCTAGGAGCGTCGGTGCACTGAACGATGTGGAGGCGACTCTTTTCTTCATCGAGCAGCATGAGAGCGTAGGAGAGGAGGAGCAGAAGTTTTTGAGGATTACATGGAGCATTTCATTTTTTTGTTTTATTTTATTCTTTTATTTCCATCTTTATAAATAATTTGTAATAATTGTTGGCACTTTCCCTTTTTCTGTTTTTATTTGGACATTAGACTTTTACGGATTGCGGGGTCTATTTCACCAAGTGTCAGTGCACTTGGGGGACCTCATCGGATTTTTGTTTTCTTCACCTTTTATTTTTCTTTGTTTTATAGCAGTTTTCTTGGTGATAGGGAGACTCACCCTTCCTGTGTGTTTGGTAGTAAGCAATTTTGTGTAGATGCACTAAACTTAAAATTGAAAAGATAATTGACCGAACCTTTACGATCTTCACTTTTGTTCAGTTGGTGAATCAGGGATTTGTATTGTGTTTGTTTGCTTGTATTAGAGATCCCTCTACACACTTCGTGACTTCATCTCATTTTCTACTTCTTGTTTGACTTAGTGTTCTGGCATCTTGCCTCTTGCCATCGAAGATGTCAGATTCAAGTGATTTGTGCTCGAACTTCACGAGATTACATGTTTTGGATAATACTATTGAACATGTTTCTGTTCATCCTTTTGTACATGTTGATTCTGATATTAATAAGATAAATAAGTAGTTTGATGTTTTATCATATTCTGTTCAATTTCCATCTGCCTTAAATAAAATAAAATTCCAAAAAATCAAAATATCCTTGTCTAATCCTGGATTGGTAGAGATCCTTCAGAACATCTTTTTAGATATGTCACTCCTTAAGGCCATGGAGCTCATGACCGCAATTAAAAAGGGAATGAAAGAAGCATGTACTAGAAAGCATAAGCCAAAGTGGAACATACGTCAGATAACAGATAAGCACATATTGACCACGACCATAGTACACATCATCAACAACCACCTTTTGAAAAGGAAAGATAAGGGAGTACCTCACATCTGTTGCATGATTTTTTATCAGGAGTTTGATTGTACTCTTCTCGATAGTGGAGCCTCGATCAATCTTATGCCATCCTTGCTACTCACTGCATTTGGGATGGGGCCTCTTAGATTGACCAAGATGATCCTTCAATTTGTTGATAGCTCGATCATGAGGCCATGGGTCATTCTTGAGGACGTTATTGTAATAATGCAAGGCATGAGCTTCCCAGTTGATTTCATTGTCATGGACATGGATACACCTGCACCGTTACTCAAGACACCGATCATACTTGGTCGGTCGTTCCTTCGAATATCTTAAGCAATAGTTGATTATGAACTGGAGAGATCACCTTTCACTCTCACAGTGATAAGGTGAAGATTGAGACAATCCCAAATATAAGGCCATCACTATGACAAGCAGCAGATGTGAGAGAGTCAACACCAGATTCTGAGGACTGTGATTTTCTAGCCGAGATTTGAGACACTGATTTGTTTACTGATTTCATGGATACCCATGAGTTCCTTTCCTAGAAGAAACCCTTGAAAAGCACAGTCAATTTTTACTCCTTTGTTGGTGATTCAAAGTTTTTAGCTGATGGATTGTTTGAGTTGTATTCTAAGGATCACATTGAGTTGTCTGAGGTACATGCTGAGGAGATTATTACTGAGTTACCAGAGACACGATCTAAGTTACCTTCGTAGGTACATTTTGAGATTATTGAGATACATTTTTTTGAGATTACTGTTGAGATACCTCCTGCTGAGATATCTGAGCCACATGCAGATTTTCCTAAGATATTTGCTAATGAGATATATTCTTTTGAGATTAGTGCTGAGATATCTACGTTGATGAGTTTTTTGAAATCTATGAGCAACATGATGAGCTGTCCCTATCTGAGCAGAGAGCATTCCTTGCAGATCTTTCTGATACACTTCATGTTGAGACTAAT
The DNA here is from genome assembly GCA_037367405.1 of Ottelia alismoides. NCBI lineage: Eukaryota > Viridiplantae > Streptophyta > Magnoliopsida > Alismatales > Hydrocharitaceae > Ottelia > Ottelia alismoides. Next base: position 399,317 of record JAZKJV010011076.1, read on the forward strand.
GATGAATCTCCATTTCATCACCTTTATTCTATCATTTTGACCTTACAAACCCTAGCCAATGCATGTAAATAACATTAATTCATACAAATTATCATTCATTATTTATTCCATTTATTCTAATTAAAATATTATTTTTAATACCAAAATTATATAAAAAAGAAAATAAAATAAAATAATAATTGTATATAACTATTAATAATCTATTTAATGAATGTGGTTTCATTTAATTTGGAGCTAGTATGTGATAGTGAGGTTTTGGACCACTATTGTACTATATACCTGAATAAAATATTCTTTTTATTTATTCTTTTTTATTTTTATAATTTTATACATATTATTTGTAACTTATGTACGTATTAAAACTAAAATCAAATCATAAATAAAATACCAAAATAAAATAAGAACATAAAATACATAGATGAATATACAATACTTAAACTTATATATTATATATGCCTATTTATCTAAGTATATATCTTATATCAGAAAAATAAAATAAAAATATATTTATATACATAAAAAGAAGTTATAAATACATAAAATAATAAAATTCAAAATACAAAATAAAAATAAATTAAACAAAACATAGGTAAATATACCTATAAATCAAACCCTAAAAACTAACTTATAATAAATAAGTTCAAAAAATAAATAATAAAATACTATAGAAAATAAGAAACAACTTTTATTTTACAACTTAAAATTAATAAAATCATTTATTATTTAATATTGAATTTCAAAATAATTTCAAGATGGTTTTTCCTGGTTGGTCCATGAGGACCAACCAAGTTGAGTCGTTAGTTGACTCTGGTCAACTCATTGACTCCTGTCCTGTAGCGTGTCAGACCTAGGTTTTGATCTTTCTTCACCTTTTTTCCTCGATCGATGTAGTCATTGATTGGGATAGATTCCAACATCACTTTCGTTCCTCGATCAACCCTCCATCACACACCAGTGATTCCTTGTGCTATGGATCACTGATGCGCCTGATGCACCTCAATCTTGGACCCCATTTCCTCACGTTTTACATAAACTCCAACCGAGATTCTTTCCAAATTTTAATCTTCTTTGACATGCTTTCTCTCCTTCTCTTGCGCTCAAAGGTTCGAAGGAGGTGACAACTTCTTCGCCTTACATGTAGGTTGATCGAGAAAGAGACGAAAAGACGCATTACACCACCTCCGGTAAATCACCACCGTGAGGTCCCATCTCCTAGTCTAGGTCGGTTGAGGTAATCTTTTCCTCTTTCTGTAGCTTAGTTTTAGTTCCTAGGTTAATTCCCTGTATTTATTTTATTTTTTACTATGTGTATTATCTTAATCAACCCCATTCGTAGTTCATCAGATCTTTGCTCCGGTGAACCCTTCCTCCATGTCTTGCCCTGTCTCTGACCCACCTACCACCTTCACTCCCTACCCTAATGCTTCAACTTCACCCCAAGCCTCTAAATTCACCCAGATACCTAGTGGATTTGGAGAATCGTGACTCACCTCCTCCACTCGTCGGAGGCACCTCTGTCACACCTCATCTGCCATCCACCCTCGCCAATAAGAGACCAAGGAAAGCCAATTTTCTTGTGTGTGCTTTACATGCACATCCTGGAAGATAAAGACCCCTCGAGGGTCATTTTTGCATTCGTTGGAGATACTTGGAGCAACCAACCTTCTTCCACCTCACGACAACACACAGACGATCCTCACACCCTTTTGAAGTTGTTGGTCATTTGAGGATCCTTCTAGGAAGTGCTCGGGACATTTTGGACCTTTAAAGCATGTTGGAGGAGGATGATCTTGCCGGAGAAAGCTCACATCAACAGAGATTCTTCCCAGTTCATCTCCCGCCCTCCTCTGTCATCGATCTTGGCCTTATTTGGCTTGTGCTCCAGCCGTCGTCGGATTATCGCTCGTCTCGTCCCTTGATACCGACCGCATGATCTAGTCCAAACCGTCGGAGGTTGAACCATCATCGTTGTACCAGAGCTTGTTACTTGGCTAATTAAGGCCCACATCACCGTTAGATCTAGCACCTCGACTAGGTATTTTGCATTATTCATCCAGCTGTTTTTATATTTTATTAATTAGTTTATAAACTTTCATCTGCATTTATATATTTTTTTGTAATTTTTGCATAAAGACCCTCGTACTATTTTTATTTGCATATCAGCCCAGTCCACATCACCTCACGTGATGTCTCATGTGAGGCGAGTTTTTAGTCTTTTTGCACCAGATCCCCTATGTGTATTTCTTTTTGGCCCAAGAAGTTTAAATTAAGGTTATCATATTTTTGAGAAATTACATTTTCATCCTTGTGCTTTATTTAATTTACATATATGCCCCTGCTAGTACATGCATTTTTTGGGTTTGATCTATTTATTAAATATAGATCTCGTGCTCCAAAAATTACCAAAAAATAGGATTAAGTTCCTGATTTCAATCACATACACACCATATTTTTTTTGCAATTTAGTACTTTTTAGTATTTATTAAAAATCAATCACAGCATAAATATTCCCTATTTAGATTACAAAATACCAAAAAAATATAAAATGTTTTTTGAAAAAAATCCAAAATATATATATTGTGTTTGTTTATTTATTTTCTAACTCCAGAAACTAAAAACCCTAAAAATATAAAAAAATACATAAAAATTAAAAGTTCCAAAATCAAGTAAAAAAAGATTAATAATATCCAAAAATCCCAAAAAAATATTTTTCCATCTTTGACTTTTATTTGTATTATTACCTGATCTATTAAAATTTATTTGAAAAATTCTGGACACCATTTGCTAGTTTTCCTCTTCATTTCAATTTGGCCTATTATTAAATCCCTAATTTGGGATATTTTTTACTTTAAAAATTCCTATATAATAGAGAAATTATCTAAAATAGTACAAAACCAGTAGAAAATAGTTAAAACTCAAAAGACTTTATTTTATATATTTTGATTATTTTTTAGTTGTATTTATTATTACTTTACTCTATATTGTATATATATCCTTATATATCTTATATTATTTCCTTAAAATAAAAATTATTAAAAATGTTAAGATATGAAAAGAAAATAAGAAATATAAAAATTTAAAAATTAAAAAATATATAAAAATAAAAATATCAAAAATAAGAAACCCACAAAAATACATATATAACAAGATACACAATCATTTTTGCATCTCATTGCACGATCTAATGTCCATTCTGCTCCCTGAGTTCGACCTCTACACAATACTTACACCTATACACACCTTTATTGTAGAGTTCTAACAAATTTGAACTCCACATTTTTATTTCATTGCTTGATTTATTTGTCGGTTAATTGTGAGCAGTCATTACACTGACTGGATTTCTCACCTTATGAGATATCTAGACCCTTACCAAACTCGTTCATCAAATCGCCCCGTTTCCGGGGAGCAACTGTGCATAGATTGGTTTTATTTGATTGTTTCTTCTTTCTCTTTATTTCGCTTTATTTATTTTCTGATTTATTAGATATTACTGTTGAAATTTCTAATCACCTCTTCTTTGTTGAATTTAATGCGAGGTACCATGGATCGAGGGAGGCATTCTACTCGGAACACCTGCGCACCCATGTAAAGCCAAGTTGACTTTTTGACCTAGTTGTCAGAAGGAAGCATTAAAAGAAACTTGGAGGATTTTTGAAGACAGTGCCACTAGTATTTTACTTTATTTTGTTCCCTTTTATTTGTAATTTGAAGTGAGAGAGAGACACCATTAATTTGTAATAACTTAGGATTGTGCCACACTTCACGAGATACACTACCCTTGGGATTGTTCCCTTGGGGATCGTGTCAGTTGTTTTCTACGTTTTCATCATTTCATTTTATTTGTTTTTGAATTTTATTTTTATTTGTTTTGTGTGATTGAGCCCTAGTTGTAGGATCTGTTTGAAGATAAATTAAGGCCAAATACCTAATAACCATTGCATGCACCTACAGCCTCGTTTTGACTTGGTCAAAATTTTGAATTGCTATTTATTTGGATTTGAGACCGCGTGCCGAGAGAGGCCACATACAACACTGCATGACCCATTGTGATGGGCGCCGAGTGGCATTAAAGATCAAACCTTGATCTCATTTCTAGATAATTGGCATATTGCTCTTCACGCTAATAGTATATTCTCATCTAGGGTGATTTCATCGGCTTACATTTGCATATAGTATAGATTTCGATTCTGTTTAGCATCCTTGCATGTAGAGATCTGGAGGCAAGGTGAGCATTTATGCTTTAGCATTCATGGTCTATTTTTCACTTTCATTGCTTTTCTGAATCTCTCCCTCTGATTTTGATCACCTAGGTTGCTAAAGGAATTGATTCCCCATTAGGCTCATGCATTTCCTATTAAAAACACAAAAAATTGATCATCAATAAAATTGGGACTGTTAATATTACTAGACCCTAAAATAAATCAAAAAGAAAATATTTGACTTGGGGAGAGTAACCCCCTCATTTTATTCGTTTTAATTGCTCACGTACACACTAAGGTTAGTGCCCCAATCCCAGGCCTCCTAAGTATTTGTACAATTTTTGTCTGCTCACCTAACTCTAAAACATATAAGATAAAAAGACCGAGCTTTCACGATCTTCATCGAGTTGAGTAGGTGAATTGAGGGGTTTATATTTGGGTATACTTGTTTGTGATTACTTGTATGCATACTAGATCTTCTCTATGCACTTGCGCCTTTTTCTCACATCTCTTGATTTGACTTCTTGCTCTCCCCATCATTTTTGTTTTGTTTTGGAGATGGTAAATTAGAGTTAATTTTATCCGGACTTTGCAGATCCCTCATACCCACTAGCTAGTCCACCTTCATCTTTCCAAGAGGACTTTACTCCCGACTTTTGCACATATCTGACTAATCCTTTGTTTCAGGATGCAAATTTTGATTTTTATCCATCTCCCTATTATCAGGAGGATTTTGCTCTGGTTTTTCCTTTTTGTACATATCCACCTAACCCACTGTTTTAGGTCTTGGACTTTGACCTGTCACCGCCATTACATTCTTCACCACCTCACCCACTCAAGACTGAGCTTTGGGACTCACCTCTTATGTTGTCCATACTTGAGACCTTAACTAGATCATGGATCATATGAAGTCGAGGATTGACAACCTCCTTAGCCTAAATAAGAGCCATATTGATGAATCACCCTTTGGATTTATAAATTCACTTGAGGACAACCATGAGAGATCGCAATTGCTAAAAATACAAAAAATGAGCAAAATTTGGAAATACAAAAGGAATTCAAGAGACACATTGTTGATTCAAACTGTGAGGAGAGGACCCACTTGACAGATCCCATACCCACACATTCACTCACATCCTGTCCCACCTTTGACCCTGAGGATGGCACTGTACAGACTTATCTTCATCGTCCTTGTGTAGATGATGATTCTTACCTCCTCCCTTGTATGGAAGAAGTCCAAAAATTCAAAAAAAGTGTTGACTAAACCTGAAGTGGAGGTCGCTATTCACGAGATCATTGATGCCCCCACTTCACCAGGATATGGCTCATTTATCTTCTCCTCAACACAAGAAGAGAAAGCAAAGGAGCAGATCTGAGTGTCATATCTTGACCATGGTCACTGCCCATGCCATCATCCACCTCCCTTCTTCTAGGAAAAGGAACACTATCACACCTCTTGTGAGATGCACCATCTCCGACCATTCATGTGATAACACTCTCCTTGATGGTGGTGCATCGATCAATATAATACCCTTCTCATTGGTACAATTTATTCATTTTGGGCCTCCCAAGAAAACCAAGATGATTGTTCAATTTGTTGATGGGTCAAAAAAGAGACCGAAGGGTATTCTTGAGAACGTCGTCATTCTAATTTAGGGCATGAGCTTCACTACAAACTTTGTTGTATTGCCCATGGAGACCTCCTCCCCTGTGGAGCACTCTCCAATCATCCTACGATGGACTTTCCTCACCTATGCGAGGGCCATTATTGATTATGGATCTGGAGAGATTTGCTTTCGTTCTGATGTCGGGAGCGGTGTGTTAATCATCATACCTACCATTGACCAAAGACTTGCATCCCATGAGAGTGTGCTCGTGTTAGCCGACCTCGAGTCCTATGACCTATCTGCTGAAATCAGAGAGGTTTAATTAAGGATGATGATGAGTCTGAGAATTCCTCGACAGGGAGGAAGAATTGGAAAGCCTAGACCTTGTATCTCCCTCTTTCTGTGATTTGCATTGTGTTGGTGACATCCGCAGGTTTTACATTATTCATACCTTTGAGAGGAGGGCATACATTGTAGAGACCGATGAGGCTAAATTTGATCTTATTGCTTTCATCAATGAGCTCAGGCCTCTTAATGAGGATGGTGATCTAGTTGAGACTCACCAAGCTGGATTTGACATGACTACTTCCATTGATGAGTTCGAGCCTTTTCACTTTGATATTTGCAAGACATCTTAGGCCAGAGCTAGCTACACTTCTTCCACTGACCCATCCATTCCTTCTCACCTACGGATCGCTGGGTATCTTCATGAGGTCGCAAAGAATGAATACTTCTTTGGAATTAGGGAGTGCCATAGCCCCAAGGTCTAATATATAACAGGGAAAGATGGCGGAACCTCCACGCAAATGAAGAAGGTCCAAAAAAGTATTTGCCAATTTCATCTTGCTCCCTTGGTACTAGCCAAAACTCCAGACCAGACGATCTGGCGGTTATGGATTTGATAGAAGTATCTCTTTTCTTTACCAGCTGTTGTTACATGATCGGTTTGTGTCTGTTGAGGACCTTGATATCAACCTGTACCTTGTCAGATTCATTCCTCACCGATCATGCAAGAAGGTCCGCTTTCTACCTTCTTGATCCTTTGTATATCCACTTCTTTGTATATTTTCTTTCGTTTATTTCTTTCTATCCTCCATTTCGATCATCCACCCCATGTCTGTGTGTTGCCTTGCTTAGGACGTACTTTATCCTAAGTATAGGGGGGTGGACGAACCGAGTGTTCTTTCTTCGTTTCGTTTCATCACTCTTGTTGTTGTTTATACTTAGGGCATTTTTACCCTAAGTATAGAGGGAGTGATGTGTACATTATCTTCGATCCTTTCTTCTTTTATTTTTCTACAGAAAAGGTGTCACCCCTTTTTGTCAGTCTGCTATACTTAAAACGTACTTTGTCCTAAGTATAGGGGGTGTACACCTCGAGTTCTTTCATTCTTTGATATCCTCTACTATCCCCTCATCCTGTCTATACTTAGGGATATCTAACCCTAAATATAGGGGGAGACAGTCTGAGTAGGATCTGTTCATTCCCACCCTTGACCCTCCCTGCCTTGTGTACAGTCTTCTATACTTAGGATTTTTTGATCCTACGTATGGGGGGATGGTCGACTTCTTATTAGTTCATTTCTTTATTCATTTACACTTTAGGCCTTACTATACTCAGTATGAGTTACCTCTTCTCTTTTTCTCTATGATCTATAAGGTCATAGCTCAAGCTAACTATATGGGGTCATATATACTGCGTATATACTTTAGCCATACTCGTACTTTCGTATTTTTAATAATAAATATGGCTAAAGTTAAGTCTAAAATACTATATATATACTATAAAATTCATTAAAATTACTTAATAAAAAGTTGTATATTATTCCTCAAACTCTTTTTGTATATAATGATTTATAAATCAGGTAAAAATATTTTTTGTAAAATGTTTGAAAAATAGTTTGAAAATCTTTTTGAAAAATCTTTGAAAACTATATAGAAAATGTTTTGTTAAATATTTTCAAATTTTTCAAAATATTTTGTTTGTAAAAATTTCTTTTATTTATGTGAAATAAAAATGTTTTGAAAACTAATTTGCAAATGGTTTGGAAAATGGATGCAAAAATATTTTTGAAAAATCTATATATATTGTTTGGAAAATCTTTGCAAAATGATTTTCAAATGTTTGTAAAACTTTTTGTAAAAATTATTTTTGACAATAGTTTTAAAAATTATTTGTAAAATGATTTTCAAATAAGTTTGAGGAATATATACATCACACAAAAATTCTTTACTGACTGTATATATGTATGTATAAAATTAATAACACATCCCTTGTAAATTCTTAAAAACCCAACTCTTGTAAATATAAGATGCATTCTCGTGTAAATATTTGTACCCATTTTTATAAAAAAAACTATTTGAAAAATACCAAAAACATTTGCAAAATCTTTTTAAAAAAATCCGTAAAAAGTTCAAAAGTTTGAAAATAACATCACAAAACTATTTTATGCATTGTGCATAGAATTTGCATAGAAGTCGCATTTTTTGGATTGAGTTTAATAAATGAACTAGTCTGAGTAAAGTTGAAGATTGGAGCTTGGATTGGACCGTAAATCTACCTAATCACAGGAACCTTATAGGAACTAGAATTGAGATAATTCAGGTCTTGTTGACTTAATTCTTTGAGAATCACTAGACTTGTTTCAATGACATCTTGACTGCCTAAGTAGAGTATTTCAAACCAAACGCATGACTCTTGTTGATAATGACCTAACGTGGACACCTGCACGTTTCACATGGCCCAACTCAGTTGGAGTGGTGAGGGGATTGGATTTGCCGGTATGAGACACACACTAGTGGAAACATTTATCCTCATCTAGGGAGGAAAGTGCACCCCAACCTGTCCAGTATCAGAGATGTCTAAAGTAAGGAGAGTGTGGGTTGCAATAATGCTTCAAAAGAGGGATAGTCTACTGGCTCAAGAGGAAAAACTCCTTATGTAAATGCTGTTGTATATAGTATTTCAAAAAAAAAAGGGAGAGAGAGAAAAAGAAAAAAAACTCCCAAAAAATGGACATGCCTGATTGAAAATAAAATGCATGTTGGAGTGGATATATTTATATAGTCAATAAGCAAGCTTGAGCTTCAAAGTCATATCATGTGAGCCTGCAGCTGGATGACTTGTCTACACTGATCATGCATCCTAGGATAGGTAGCTACACTGGCTACCATCCATTCTTCTCTTCACTCCCACCTCTTGAACTAGTTGCCACTTGAAATTAGAAGGGAATACCCCGCTCCTCGAGGAAGGAGTTGCTGGATTGGGGAATCATTAGGTTGTCATATTGTAGAAGTCCGTCTCTTTGTCATTTCAGTTGAGGGGAGCCACTATCATATACATTGTACAACGATTCTTAATTATAAGGGTTTGCATATGAGTTGAAGTATTCTGACCTAGCTATTAAGGAAACTTAAGCAGAGTTTTGGGATTCTCAAAGGTTATTGTGTTTCAAATCAGATTTCCAATAAAGTCCCGACCACATATAAATTCCAAAGGTCTGATTAAAGCTCCAAACTTTGATTTTGTGAAGACAAGTTGGAGACTTAAATTAAATCTATTTTCTTTCTTTTTCTTTTCTTTGTTTTAATTTTCTGCACTTATTGCATGTGTTTACTAGGGACTGTCAAAGACAAGTATAGGTGATGAATTTCCATTTCATCACCTTTATTCTATCATTTTTGCCTTAAATACCCTAGCTAATGCATGTAAATAATATTAATTTGTACAAATTATCGTTCATTATTTATTACATTAATTCTGTATAAAATACTATTTTTAATGCCAAATTATAGAATAAAGAAAAGAAAAGAACAAGAATAAAACACCAAAGGTATTTTATGACCCTAAACCTCGACACCTAGGCATCTTGATGACTGGGCCAATAATTTAATAAAATTCTCATTTATTTATTCATCATTTATTCATTTTTTGGGTCGATTTTATTTACCACTTTTTATACTTCAAATAAATAAACTCTGTACATGAAATTGTAGATAATAATATATAGGAAAATACAAAATTTATTTCATACAAAATAATATATAATATACATTTTATACTCAAAATAAAATCCCAAAATCCAAATTTCACAGACCCATATCTCCTAAAAAAACTCAAAATGATCAAAATCACCTTTAACTGTATATAACTTTTAATAAGTTATTTAATGAAGGTGGTTTCATTTAATTTGGAGTTAGTATGTGACAGTTAGGTTTTGGACCTCTATTGTACTATATACTTGAATAAAATATTCATTTTATTTATTCTTTATTATTTTTATAATTTTATATTTTTATAATTTATTAATATTATATGTAACTTATGTACAAATTAAAACTAAAATAAAACCATAATAAAATACCAAAATAAAATAAGAACATAAAATACATAGATGAATATACAATACTTATACCTATAAATTATATATACCTATTTATTTAAGTGTATATCTTATATTAGAAAAATAAAATAAAAATAAATTTATGTGCATAAAAATAAGTTATAAATACATAAAATAAGAAATAAACTATAAAAATTAAAAATATAAAATAAAATAAATTATATAAAACATAGGTAAATGTACCTATGAATAAAACCCTAAAAATTAACTTTTAATAAATAAGTTCTAAAAAATAAATAAAAATCATAATAAAATACTATAGAAAATAAGAAATAACTTTTATTTTATAACTTAAAATTAATAAAATAATTATTTTTTAATATTGAATTTTTAAATAATTTTAGGATGGTTTTTCCTGGTTGGTCTTCGTGGACCAACCAAGTTGAGTCATTAGTTGACTCTGGTCAACTCCCTGACTCCTGTCATGTAGCATGCCAGACCTAGGTTTTGACCTTTTTTCACCTTTTTTTCTCGATCGATGTAGTCATCAATTGGGATGGAATCCTTCTGCACTTTTGTTCCTCGATCAACCCTCCATCACACCAGTGATTCCTCGAGCTATGGATCACTGACGTGCCCGATGCACCTCGATCTTGGATCCCATTTCCTCATGTTTTACATAAACTCCAGTGAGACTCTTCCCAAATTTGAATCTTCTTGGACATGTTTTCTCTCCTCCTCTTGCGCTCAAAGGCTGAAGGAGGTGACAACTCCTTCGCCTTGCATGTACGTTGATCGAAAAAGCGGCGAAAAGAAGTGTTCCACCACCTCCGGCGGAGCACCGTCGTGAGGTCCCATCTCTTGGTCTAGGCTAGTTAAGGTAATCTTTCCTCTTTCTATATCTTAGTTTTAGTTCCTAGGTTAATTCTCTACGTTTATTTTATGTTTTTAATTATGTGTATTAGCTTAATCATCCCATTCGTAGTTCATCAGAGCTTTGCTCCAATGAACCCTTCCTCCATGTCTTGCCCTGTCTCTGACCCACCTACCACCTTCACTCCCTTACCCAATGCTTCACCTTCACCCCAGACCTCTCACTTCACCCAGATCTCTAGTGAATCTAGAGAATTGTGCCTCAACTCCTCCACTCATCGAAGGCACCTCCGCCACACCTCATCTGCCATCCACTGTCTCCAATAAGAGCCCCTGGAGCCCCGTTTTCTTGTGCGTGCTTTACTTGCAGGTCCTAGAAGCTCAAGACCCCTAGGGGGGTCGTTTTTGCATTCATCGGAGATACCTGGAGCAACCAACCTTCTTCCACCTCGCGACAGCACACTGGCAATCCTCATGCCCTTTTGAAGTTGTTGGTCATTCGAGGATCCTTCTAGGAAGTGCACATGATATTTTTGAGCTTCGAAGCATGTTGAAGGAGGCTGATCTTACTGCAGAAAGCTCGCATCAACGAAGCTTCTTCCCAGTTCTTCCTCTGCCCTCCTCCGTCGTCGATCTTGGCCTTGTTCTTCCTACACTCCAGCCACCATTGGATTATCGCTTGCCTCGACCGTTGATTCCAACCGTATGATCTAATCCAGACTGTTTGAGGATGAACCGTCATCGCTGCACTTGAACTTGACGCATGGCGAAGTGAGGCCCGCGTCACCATTGGATCTAGTGCCTAGACTGGGTATTTTACCTTATACACTCGGTTGTTTTTTGTATTCTATTAATTAGTTTATAAACTTTCATCTACCTTTATATATTTTTCATAATTTTTGCATAAATACCATGTACTATTTTTATTTGCATATCAGTCAAGTCCTTGTCAAGTCACGTGTTGTCCTATGTAAGGCACGTTTTTGGTCTTTTTGCATTAGAGCCCATGTGTATATTGTTATTTTATTTCATCCATAAAAGTTTAAATTGCAGTTACAATATTTTGGAGATATTGCATGTTCAACCTTGTGCTTTATTTAATTTACATATACGCCCCTGCTAGTACATGCATTTTTGTGTGTTTGATCTATTTAATAAATATAATTAGGTGCTCCAAAAATTAAAAATAAATAGCGTTAAACACATAATAGCACACACTTCTAGCTATAATTTGATTTTTGCAATTTAGGAATTTCAGTATTTATTAAGAATCAAACAGAGATGAATATCCCTAGTTTAGGTTATAAAATACCAGAAAGTATAAAACATTTTTAAAAAAAATCGTAAAAATATATATTATGTTTAGTTATTTATTTTCTAACTCCAAAAACTAAAAACCCTAAAAAATATTAAAAAATACATAAATTTAAAAGCTCTAAAATCTAGTATAAAAAGATTAAAAATTTCGAAAAAAATCCAAAATTATATTTTCCTGTCTTTGAATTTTATTTATATTATTATCTATCTATTAAAATTGATTTGAAATTTTTTGACACCACTTGTTATTTTTCCTCTTCATTTCAATTTCGACCAATTATTAAATCCCTGATTTGGGATATTTTTTACTTTATAAATACTAGAAAATTATCAAAATTATCTAAAATAGTAAAAAATTTATAGAAAATATTTAAATTGCAAAAAGACTTTATTTTCTGTATTTTGATTATTTTTAGTTGTATTTATAATTACTTTACTCTATATTGTACATATATATTTATATATCTTATATTATATCCTTAAAAGAAAAGGAATTATAAAATCTAAAATATAAAAAGAAAATAATAAATATAAAAAATAAAAATAATTAAAAAATAATAAAAAATAAAAAAAGTCAAAATTTAAAAATAAAAAACCCACAAAATTACGTATATAACAAGACACACACAATCATTTTTGCACCTTATTGCCCGATCTATCCATTCTGCTCCCTAAGTTCGACCTCTACACAATACTTACACCTATACACGCCTTTGTTGTATGAGTTATAATAAAGTTTAACTCCACACTTTTATTTCAATTTTTGATTTATTTGTGGGTTAATTGTTGCTTGAATTGGGTTTTTGTGAGCGGTCATTACACCTACTGGATTTCTCACCTTGTGAGATATCTAGACCATCGCCAAAAACCGTTCATCACCTACAACATCCATGGTGGATAGTTCACACAGTGTAGATCATATACCTTCTTCCAGTGCAATTTCAGAGGTTGTTGTAGAGTCAATTCAGAGACCACCTGAGCTCATAATTTTATATACATCTCTAAAGTATGCCTTCCTTACGGGTGCCCCCCTTATGTTTTCGTTCATTATCATTTCATAGTTGACCGACGACCTGGAATCTCTCTTGCTAGAGGTTCTTGAGAAAAACCACAAGGCTATTGGCTGAAGTATTTTGGTTCTCTGTGGGATTACTCTAGCTTTGTGATCACAACTTATCAACTTAGAGGATGAAAAGATGTTGACCCATGAGTTTCAGCATCGTTTGGATCCTAATCTCCACGATGTTGTCATGAAAGAGATCAAGAAATGGTGTGATACTGGCTTCATTTGTCCCATTTCGGATTCCATGTGGGTTAGCCCATTACATGTGATCCTGAAGAAATATCGAGATTACAATCGTGACGAATGATCGTGATGAGGAGATTTTGACTAGTATACCCACTTCATAGCGTGTCCGTGTAGATTACCAACGCCTGAACTTAGTGACCAAGAAAGATCACTTTCCATTGCCTTTTATTGATCAGATTGTTGAGAGGTTGGTAGGGAAAGATTTATTTTATTTCTTGGATGAGTACCCGAGATATAATCCGGTAGCAATCGCTCTTGAGGATCGGGAGAAGACTACTTTTACTTGTTCATTTGATACCTACTCCTTTAGACATATGCCCTTTGGATTGTGTAACGCACCCACTACATTCCAAAGGTGTATGTTGGATGTGTTTGCCAACATGGTAGGTAGTTTCCTCGAGGTCTTCATGGATGATTTCGTGGTCTACGGGGATATATTTGACACATGTCTTACTTATTTAGATCGAGTACTTTAGAGATACTATGAGGTAAACTTAGTGCTCTCATGGGAGAAGATTCACATTATGATGACAAATGAGATTGTATTGGGCCACGTCATCTCCAAGCATGGTATGGTAGTTGGCCTGGCTAAGATTGATGTGATCTCCAGGCTTGAGCCATCGCATAATTTGATGCAGTTGAGGTCTTGTCTTAGTCACGTCAGATTCTATAAGCCATTCATTAAGGACTTCAGCAAGATCGACAAGCATTTGACTTAGCTTATATGCGAGGAGAGTGAGTTTATTATTGATGGGAAAGTCCTCCATGCATTTCATCGGATGAAAGATATGGTTACTAGCGCTCCTGTCCTTCAGCCTCCCGATTGATCTCTCCCTTTTGAAATCATGATGGATGCGCCAGATTTAGCAGTTGGAGTTGTTTTAGGGCAAAGATGGGATGGGATACCGTTTTCTTTACACTATGATAGAAACACTCTAGATGAGGCACAACACAGCTATATAATTACATAGAAGGAGATGTTACCGGTAGTGTTTGTTTTAGAGAAGTTTTGCTCTTATCTTCTGGGCTCCAGAGTCATTGTTTACACAAATCATACTACCATACGGTATTTATAGGTTAAGAAGGATGACAAACCACGCCTTATCAAATGGATCCTTCTTCTCCATGAGTTCTATTTAGAGATTAGAGACAAGCTTAGAGCAAAAAATGTTGTGAAAATTCACCTTTCTTGCATTTCAAATGTAGTGTCCCCTAAGCAGTTACTACTTCCTATATCAAAGACCTTTCCAGATGAGGCTTTCTTGTCTACTTCCTCCCTCCCATGATATGATGATATTGTGAATTATCTTGTCTCCAAAAAAGTTCCACAAGATTAGCCCAAGCTGAAGGAAGATAGATTTCTGTCAGAGATTCATTTTTACCAATGGGAGGATCCGTACCTATTTCATGAGGGTGCGGATTGTATCTGGAGGAGGTACATTTCTCAAGAGGAATACACCAGTATGCTTGAGCATTGTCACATATTAGAGGCTGGTGGGCATCATTCGAGGAAGAAGACTACAACGAAGGTTCTTCAATGTGTCCTATGGTGGTCTACTTTGTTCAAGGATGCTATAGATTTTGTTCGAGGTTATACTGATTGCCAAAGAATGGGAGGAACCATTGGTTCCGAAGATACCATGCCCGTGAAATATATCCATATTTATAATGTTTTTGATGCTTGGGGTATAAGTTTCATGGTCCCATTCCCTGTCAGTCAGGGATTTCAGTGCATCATGCTTGTTATGGATTATGTTAGTCACTGGGTGGAAGCAATCCCCACCAAGCCGATGATAGTCGTATGTTTTATTCATTTCTCAAGTACAACATTTTTGCGCAATTCAGGATATTCAAGATACTCATTTCAGATGGGGGAGCCATTTTATCAATCGAGAGGTCAAGAAGCTTGTGAAGGAGTGCACCATTGAGCATAGAGTTGTGTCTCCTTACCACACACAGACTAATGGCTTGGATGATATTTCAATAGGGAGATCAAGATGATACTTCAAAAACTTGTATGTCCAGATAGGAAGAACCGGTCCCAGCTGCTTGACTCACTTCTATGGACTTATCGGACGGTGTACAAATTTCCATTGGGCATGTCTCCCTACAGATTGTTTTATGTAAAGCCTTGCCACTTGCTAGTTGAGCTGATTCACAAATCTTTATGGACACTCTGTGTATATAATTTAGATTATGAGAGAGCTGGCCAGAGTAGGAAAGTGGATCTGAATAGATTGCTGGAATTATGAGATTTCGCATACGACAACTCACTCATATATAAGGAGAAAATCAAGCACTGGCACAATAGATATATTAGGAGAAAGTCTTTCATCCCTGATCAGAAAAGTATGGTTGTTTGATGCAAAATTAAAATTGTTTCTCGGTAAACTCAAAAGAAAATGGTTAGTATCGTTCATTGTTAGATCTATATGTGACAATGGTAGTATTGTCATATATGGGTTGTTATTTAACGCACAACCATTTGTTGTGAACATACAGTTGTTGAAGCCATGTCTAGATCATGATACGTTCCTGTTCGTTGTTGATTCCATCCATTCAGTATCAGACGATGATCCTATGACATATTCTATGTCTGATACATGATTTGATATTCTTTCGTATATATGCTTTCTTTTTATTCTTTCTTCTTTCATTTTTTTTATCATTAACCTCTTTCCTGTGTGTGTATGCTATACTTAGGTGCACTCTATCCTAAGTATAGGGGATGTGAATAACTTGTGTTATTATTTTCATTATGTTTCATCATTCTTGTCTTTGCCTATAGTAAGTGATCCTTTACCCTAAGTATAGGGGGAGTGATGTCGTTCATTTCATTCTTTTTCATTATATTTTATTTTCTTTTTCTTTATTTCTTTTGTTCCCTTGCTTGTCCTTCAACTTGTTGATATTCTTTTTCTATACTTAGGGATTTTTTACCCTAAGTATAGGAGAGGACAAGTCGAGTCGTTAAGTTTGTACATCCTTTTCCTAGGTCTAGCCTATTTGTACAGTCTCTATACATAGGATTATTTGATCCTAAGTATTGGGGGATAACCGACTTCTATTCCTTTTATTCTTTATTCTCGGAGTGGTTGTTGTATAGAATCTTTTCACTTTGCTATACTAAGCACGAGTTATGTCTTCCTTTGTCGCTTCTTGGTTACTATGAGGACATAATTCAAGCTAAGTATAGAGGGTGTCGTATATATTGTGTATATATATATATATTGGCCATAACTCGTACTTTTATTTATTAATAATACGGCTAATAAAATGGAATAAAAAATTGTGTAAAAGTTTTTAAAAATTCTTTGAAAAAATCTTTTGAAAAAATTTGTAAAATCTTTGTAAAATTGTTGGCACAAATGCTTTCTAAAATATTTGTAAAATTGTTTGTAAAATCATTGTAAAAATCTTAATAAAAATATTTTTGTAAAAAAATATAAATTTTTTTGTTTGTAAAATCTTAGTAAATTATTTTGTATCAAAATTATTTATATTGTAAAAATAATTGTAAAATATAAATATAATCTTTGTAAAATTGATTTGTAAAATTTTGTAAAGTAGTTTTGAAAAACTTTTATAAAATGGTTGTAAAAATGGTTTTGTAAATTTTTTGTAAAAATGTTTGGTAAAATATTTTCGTAATATATTTTTTATATGTTTGTAGAAGTTTTGTAAAATTCTTTGTAAAATATTTGTCACCTTGTATATAAATAACGTGTTTGTACATATTGTTTGTATATATTAGTTGTATAAAATGTTTGTAAATAGAACTTTTAATCATCTTGTAAATATGTGAAAAAAATTGTTGTGCATAAGATTCCTTTAATAAAATCCATATATAAAACTTGTATAAAGTGTATATAAAATTCTTTATTAAAACTTGTAAATAAAATTCTTTTATAGATAAAATCCATGTATACGTGTACATAAAATCTGTAGATATTATTTTTGTAAAATTTTGTATAAATTATGTATAAATCTTTTATATATGCTTTGTATAAAATTCTTTGTAAATTTGTATAAAATTCTTGTAAATCCTTGTAAATGTGTATAATCCTCTCTATTAAAAATTCTATGAAAACTGAAAATTTAAAATCCATAAAAAATTGCAAAACACTCTAAAAAAGTTTTCAAAAATGTTTGTATTTTCTTTTTTGTTTTATTTCTCTTCTTTTTATTTGAAAAAGTATTTTGTATATATTTTTCTTGTATTTGCATTTGCATTTTTCAGAATTAAATTGGTGCTTAAACTAGTTAAAATGAAAACAAAGAATGGAGTTTGGTTAGGACCTTAATCCACTTAATTTTAGAGGAACCTTATTGGAATTGGAGTTGAGACTTTTCAGGTCTAGTGACTTAATTCTTTGAATCCACAAGACCATGTTTACATGTCATCTTGATTGGTCTAAGTAGAATATTTTGTACATGCACATGGTTCTTTTAGATAGTGGCCAAACTTGGACAAGCACTTTACACGTAGCTCTTCACTGATGAGATGGTGGGGGTTAGAATTCTATGGCAAGAGACACATGCGAATGGGAACACGTACAATCAACTTGAGTGACCAATGCACCCCAACCTAGTCTAGTGGCATGGACGTCTAAAGACAAGATATGTGGGTTGAAATAAAGCTTCGCATGAGGGATGGTTTGTTGGCACAATTTTTCTAAGACCCCAAAACATGTGTGGAAAGAAAGATTCTATATCCCCGGGGACATAATAAAATATATGCAGTGCAACAATTCTTTCAACCAAATAGAAGCAATATGTATTCTAAGAAAAAAAATTGTCATCCATGTATATATTTGACCACATTGGTCCAGCTTCATAGAGACTACATATCTTAGTGGAGACTTGGCTACACATGCCGGCTTCACAAGGAGATGTGGCTACACTAGCCACACTCCAGTTCCCTTCTTATTCTTCTACTTCTCCCCATTCGATTGTGTACACAACACGTACCTGAACTTTGAAGGAAATACCCCTCTCATCGAGAAAAGAGTATCTAGACAAGGGAATTAGGGTTACCTTGCTAAGAGAAGGTCGATCTTTGTCATTTCTGATGTGGAGAGCTATATTCCACATACACAATACAAGTAGATTCATAGTCATCAGAATTTACGTATGAGGAGTTGTTCTGACCTGACTTTTGAGGCGACCTGAATAGGAGTAGTGTGGAACTCAGAGTCTATTAGGTTTTAACTCCGTTTCTCAATAAGGTTCCATCAAACTAATAATCTAAAGGTCTAACTAAGCTCCATACTTTTATTTTATGAAGAATAGTTTAAAAATCAAAATTGTTATGAGTTCTTTATTTTTCCTTTCTTCCTTTTCTTTTAGTCACTTATTCTTCTAATAAGTCTTTGCTAAGGGACTAGCAAAGGTAAAGTATAGGGGATAATGAATATGCATTTCATCATATTTATTCAATTATTTTAGCTTAAAATTCTTTCTTGAACACATGTAATTATTTATAAATCCATGTTTTATTGTTTCTTATTCTTTTGTAAATATTATATAAAAACATTGTTTTTAACCTAAAATAAAGGAATCAAGGAAAAATAAAGAAAAATGAAGACTGTATATATGCAATAAATACATGCTGACTCTTACTTCGAAAGAAGGTCAAGACTTGAATTGATCAACAAGGAATAAAGTAGGGTAAGACAAGGCCTATTGTAGAAAAAGAAAATCAAATTTCATCAGTCTTCATCAATTGTACGTATACCATTAGTTGTATATAATTCTTCATCAATTTTATTTATCATACAATTCATCTCAAATAATTTTTTTTCTTATAAGTTGTACATAAAAATAAGTTGTAAATACTAAAAATAATTGCAACAATAATCATTGTATATTATGTAAATAATGACACTTCAGAAAATAAGCAAAGCTAAACTTATCAGACTCATATATTCTCCATAAAAAATCAAAATAAAGCGAACTCACTTTTATTGTACTCAAATAAATAAGCTTCAAAATGAAAGTGGTTTCGCTAAAATTGGAGGTAAGATGCAAAATATGGCTTTTTGGAGGGTATTATATATTGTGCCTATAATATATATTGTGTGAATATATATATATTATATATATATGTTCATATTGTATTTCTAAATACTTATAAATATTGTATTTTATATAAATAAAATGTAAATAAAAATTACAAAAATAAAATATACCAAAATAAATTTATTGTACATATCGTATATATACCACTATGTATATGGTAAATATACCTATTTATTTAACTTAATTATTTATTTCATCAAAATAAAAAAAACATATGAATAAAATCCTTGAAAAATATTGTATATAAACAAAAAATAAATTATATAAATATTTTTAAAAAAATAATTAAAAATACAAGTGTTGAATATATTGATGTATGTACCTATGATTAAAAGTAATTATTTTTTAACATATTTATTTAATATATTTAATTTAATAAAAATCATCAAAAAATAGATTATTTAATAATTAGCAATTTTTATTTACATTATTTATTTTTTTAAAATTTTTTTAACTATTTATTCAATTTTTTTGTCATTTTTATTACCTTTTTGTCTTCTAGGGGCTTGTCCGTATATGTGCCCGCACCTGATTGGTTGGACATGGGCAGATCCCCTCTCTTCCTGCCCCGCCTGACTAAGTCCTCACTACAACCTCTTCCCCTGTTTATCGCGGCCGCTCCTTTCACTTTTAGCCATGACTCCTTATTCAAATTTCTTGCATGAATAAAAAACTCATCCACCCAAATAAGAATTTCATTTTTCTAGCCTCGATTCACGTGCTTTCCAAATTCGATAACTGTATGATCCTTCACTAATAAATATACCCCTCTCCATCTTCAATCCACCATGATCCATTTTCTACTCGAATGTTCGCCCAAGATTTGTTCTGGAGAGACAAAGTTGTGTTAGAGCCTCATCCTTTGCAATTGGGAGCACGCGAGATCGATTGGGAGACATGATCCATTCATCATTTTAGTCATGAATCAAGGTTGCAACCCTTTTACAACCACCGTTGGTAGCAATAAGTAACATTCCGTTCAATTTACTTGTTAATTTCATGTTTTAATTTTGTAATTAAGTAACTCCACTCATCTTGTTCTTCCTCTGCTGTGTTTGATCGAAGGTGCTACAATCATCGATTTCACAAGCTAATTATTCACACGCACTCGTCCCGACCTTCTTCACCTTCTACCATACTTGATCATATTTAGATCGCATTGGATCTGGAGTCTGACTCCTATTCTGATCACCTTCATTGGAGTCCCTACATATTCATATTTCTGCTTTGTTTGATCCTAATAATGCGGTCGGAGATCTCTCCGAGAAATAAGAAAGCCTTTACATGAAGTAGGAGCGCAATCGGAACTTTACAACGAGATCAGGAACAGACTTCCACTTGCAGATCTCCTTGAGCTCCAGATAGCTTATCGATCCCCTTCTATGATCATAGATCCATCTGGACGGTGGAGGATAACAACAGGATTGAGACGAAGCTTATAGGAGACGGATTGAGTGGAGATCAGTTGATATCCGATCGATCAAAACTTGCATTGTCAGACCTTCATATTAGTTCTTCCAGCTATCCGTGCATGCCCAAATTCTAGCCATAGATCACCAACTACAAATCAAATCACGAGCATTCATCTAGCGCACTACTTCATATGTGCATCGGTGAATAATTTCATTCAACCCTTGCATTTGTTTAATTTATGAATAAGACCTTTGAGGACATGTGTTTTGTTAGTGTGATTTGAAAATTTACATTGATGTCCTTCTAGTTTTTTATATTTGCATGTGAGTCCTTCTTGATTTTTATAAATGTGCGTTGTACGTGATTTTGGGAATATTGTAATAAAAGTTCCTCCTCTTCTTTATTACTGTATGGTCCTTGTAAATAAATTATTACCCTCGAGTTCCGTGCCAGCGCTTATCGTGTGTGCTGGCAGACCTCTTTTTAAGAAAATTGCATAGAATCTCCTAGATTTTGTTTCTTGTTATCTATTTAGTTGCTTTAATAAAATTGTTTTCATTTATACCTTTGTGAAGTAGTTTTCAATTTTGATTGTTAATTGTGCTTAATAATTTTATAGTAACTGTCATTTATTTCATAAAATTCATAATTGTGTCCTTCTAAGTAGTTCCATTAACAATAATTTTATTTTAAATTTTTAATTAATTTTATTATTTTTAATAATTCAAAAAACACCTCATTTTTCTCATGTTTGCAGTAATAAATAATAAAAAATATAAAAATTGTTTTAAAAATTCCAAAGAAATGTGTTTATTTTGATTTGTTTTAATTTCTCTAAAAATCTTATCTTAAAATTTCTTATAAAAACCAAAAAATCACAAAATCCTAAAAATACCTAAAAATTCATATAAGCTCACAGAAAATACAAAAAATCATAAAAATTCACTATTTTTATATATATTTTGCTTATTTTTATTTTATTTTACATTTTAAAATCACAAAATATTTGCATTATTTTCTGTTTGTTTTTTCTTATTTCTAATTGTTTTAAAATCCTAAAATTTATAAAGATTCTCTAAAAATCACAAAAATAGTAAAAAAAATAAAAAAAGCCAAAAATATTTTTAGTTTATTTTTTGTGCATTTTTACTATATTCTAAACATACAAAAAGAGCGCTTCTTTACATTTTCTTTTTATTCATTTTATTAGTTTGTTTTATAATCTAACAAAAATATAATAAAACATTTGTTAAATAAAAAAATCATTAAAAACTATAAAAATCAGAAAAACATAAAAATTAAAAAAATTAAAAATCCATAAAATTATACAAAGATAAATAACCATAAAAACCAAGAATCTACATAAAGAAAACTCATTTTATTTTTTTCATTGTTTTTATTCTTTAATTTTAATAACCCTCGGGATTATTATAGCCTCCTTGAGTTCGATCTTGTACGCTATACAGGTAAATAAATACAAACCTATTATTCTTGCTTGCATTACATTTCTTTGTTTGTTTGTTGAGTTTTAATTTGATTAATAAACTTTTTTATTTGATTTGGGAATTTTCTGGATCGTGATGACATTTTTAACTATTAAATAAAAATCCTTTCAAAATCTTAATTCACAATTGATATTGTATTTTATGTTATATTTAACATTCTACCATTACATTAGAATGTCGGATGGCTTCCACTCTTAAAAATTGCTAATGTTTGAGCATTGAAGATTTCCCCTATGTTGATATGATAAAATGAGACCCCTTCTCATTTATTCAACACTGAATACACTCCAATGTTCAAGGGAGAAATTCTTATCATCGCTCTTATTTTTAGCATCTTAAAGCTCTCATTTGTAGTCAAGTCTTAAAATTCTAAGATCGTCAGGAGCTCACTCTGATCAACATTTAGCGCTCAGACAACAATTTCCATTATTCTATGGGGTCAAGTCATTATTTTTAAGGAAGCTGTCTAAATACTTATCTCGTAATAATTGATTTACATCATTATTAATAAATGCTATTATAGTTTTCTTTAAAATATATATAAAGTCCTTGTGGTATGGATTCATTCCTTGGAAGAATGATCAAACACTTTCTTGAGGTTTATTCACGAAAGAGTATAGGTTGTACAAATACCACTCTTGTCGAAAGTAGAAAATCTAAAAGAAAGTAGGTAATTCCATCAAGAGTATGGAGGGATAATCTTAGAAAATGGTTCTAAGTTGTATTTCTCACATTGGTGTTTTCACGTAAAAATCCATGTATTTTGTAACTTGGATTTTAAATCAGAATTTTTGGTAGCAAAATTCAATAATCAATTTGCCCCTCCCCCCTACTTTTGTGCTAGTTAATCCTTTTCTTTTTTAAGTAGTAATCATTCTAGTAACAAAAAGGCAATCGTACATGCTCAACTTATGAGAGTCCTAATATAGGGCTATATTGTCTATCCAACTTTTTATTAGAATAACTATTATTTAATCCCTTAGCTAGACAAAAAATTGGTTATAAGTACATGTAAGGTAAAAGTGAAATAAATTACCTAACCCATGCACACCTAATGTATCCTAGTATATGTTCCATGTCATGTTATCTGCATATTCCATTTATCGAGTTATGGGATTAGTCTTAAACTTATATGAGTACATAGTATGATAGATAATATATATTTCCATTATTTTAGCAAATCACAAGCTAGCAAATCAGTGTAGCAAACTGTTAGACATGTGAGTCTAAAGCAAATCGTTATGTAATAAATGTTATTGCAAATTATATCGGTCCATTATCTGGAATAAAGCATAATTAAGTTTCATCTTTAGGGTTCCTCAATGTAAATAGGATTATATACCATGACCATCTTGATATCATACATCTATTGATTTAGAAAATTAGATCATAAAGGTTGATGTGGGATTGTAGATTTAAAGAATAAGATTGAGGACACAACTGGCATCATCAAGTGACTGTAAAGGAGTAGAGATTCCAAGGTGTAGATGAGTCAAGTTAAACAATTAACTTTACAAGATTGAGATACTAAAGACGAATGTCCTATAATATCATGAATAGGCATACACCCTTTGACTCTCAAATGGTATACCAAAAGGTCAATGGCCAGATAATGTTTACAGATCAATGAACTAGAGTGAATAACAAGGGAATATGAGACCTATGATCTTTCAAAGGAATCATAGAGGTTGATACTTGCTGAATAGGAAGACAAAATCTCACTCATCAGATATTAGCCACTAGTGTCATAACGAATTCTATTAATAGTCATTTGCCATGAAATAAGATAAGAATTCAAGAATATTGACATATGCTTTTGGAAAGCATACTATTGATATTTTCCATGCAATGAACGATTGAGAAACTATTGATAAATACTTGAAGGAGACAACCAAATTTGTGATTGAACTTCGGGTTGTTCAAAGTTTTCCAGTATGTAGCATGAGTATAAGGAATACTCGTGGTTGATGTTGTAATGGATTGTATACCTTGAAACTATCATTCTGAGGGAATATTGAAATTAAATGGATTTTAGTGACTATGCTTTGAGTGTAAATAAATTATAATTATTTGGATTAAGTCTCAATTCATAGAAACATGTCCAAGATCAAAAGAGTTGGAAATCGATCTGAAAGTGTCTAGAGTCAATTATATATATACATATATATTAAATATTTGATTTAATCAGATAACTCAAAGTGGTTTAAATCCTACCATTAGATATTAGATATCTATATATAAAGTCACTAAATATGTTTTATACAATCCCCGTGATACTATCTCTAAATATTTGTGAATGCTGCATATGAAACCTAATTGGATTAGGAGCCTTACTTTGAGAAATTGATAATCAAGATTATAATTATCATTATCTTTGATTATCTATATGTTAATATATGAATATAATTCACATAGTTGGAGTTTATGTAATGCAGATATAGATCCAGAATAATTAGTACTAATATGAAAGTGATTCGTGTTTATTATGGATCCTTACATAAATATGATTCACATAATAATTACTATTGATGTGAATTGGTTTCACTTTCTTCATCATATAAATGTAAACTAGGTTTATATTTTATTTTGGGAGTAATGAACTGGATGCATTATATTAGAGGATAATTTTCTGATTGTCCCAAATAGATAGTTAGGAATTATCATCATAAGATAATTCAAGAATTATCAGAAGATAGCTAGTGAATTATCTCATGTGATAATGTAAGTATTATCAAGAGATAATTAGAGAATTATCCTAAGTGATAATTGGTAATTATCAGGAGAAATAATTCCACGATTATCAAAGATCAAATCTAATTAAAAATTGAATAAGGAACTGAATTTTGGTGGAGAAAAATCTCATCCATTATCTCATGTGTTAGTATACCCTATAGCTATATAAGGAAGGCTTGGCATCCTTTCTCATTCATTCAATTTCAATAATTTTAGTCCCAATTCTAAGAGGAGAAAACCAGGGGGACCAATCTTTTTATAATTCTCAAAGTGACCATCCCTATAACCCATATCCGCCCGACCTTTGATTGTCCACCACATCTCAACTTTTCCTAACAATTGGCGTACCCAATTGCGAGTGGATGTCTTCGTCTCAGTGCTACATGTTCGAGAAGATGAAGTTGATTTTATGAGATGAAAACAATAGAAAGATGTCTATCTAGATAACTTTTGGCATGGATTATGGTAGAGAGAACCGTTTCTTGATTATGTGGGAATATTGTGATCATCATCGTGCCATCGAGTGTTACCGTTGTTAGATTGGACTTGATTGAAGAGGTTTCTTTCTTTTAGAGATTTAATGAATCTCTGATTTATCATATTAAATTACATTAATTATCGCTCTTGCTTAAACAAAACTAAGTAATTAATAATTAATTAATTATAATTAAAAAATAAGACCTTGTAAATAATTAAGATAAAATATTAGTCTTTGTGTTGTATATATTCCTATATTGTTCTAATATTTTATGTATTTTCTAAACATAAAAATCCTATAAAATAATATTAACTTGTTAATAATATTATCTACATTATACATTATCCAAAATATTAAAAAATAAAATAATAATTAAAATAAGCATTTTTAATATTTTAAAAATGCTTACAAAAATATTATTGTGTATATATGATGTATTTAGATCTTGAGTTCTACATAAAAGTTGTAGATCTCATCAAGATCTACAAACTTCATGTTGACATTTTTTATTTTTTACTCTAGATATTACTTTTTGTTTTACTTTATTTTCCGTATTTTCTAATTTTATGATTGGGCCACGTGACCCAATCTTCCTCTCAAATGTCACCCAACCCTTTATATTAAGGCTCTTTTATTTTGGGTCATCTGATCATTTCGATGAGATGGCTGAGATCTTTTCTGTGTTGCTCCTCTTCATAGTCGCTTGATCTTGTGATCAATCCATCGGAATTGTCCTCGTTGTACCCAATCTATGGTCTTGGATCTTAATCCAATGGTCCATGTATCTTCATCCACCTCGCACCCCTTCTGAAGGTGGGTTTTAAGCCTTGTGCATCACGGAAACACGGAGATTAGATCAAATCCGATCTAGGTCAATTAATCATACTAGTTGATATGCCAACAAAATAACAAAAAAAATTAAGATGAAACCACATGACATGGAAACCTTTTCCATATCGTTTCGTCAAGATCACATGAGTTTTAGGCTTATCTCTTGAAGCATGGTTGTCACCGCAATAAACTATAAAGGAAGAGTCTTCCTAACTCAAGTTCGATCTGAAGAGAGTACACTTATAGGCGGGTTGATAGACACGTGCTTCCTACAATCCAAAGAAACAATCAAAGAAATCAACCTCATGGTTTCATCACACAAAACCTGTCATCTTCTTCACGAGCACAAAGCACCAAAGAAGACGTGGTTCCTTAAGCAATTGGTCTGACAGCACGACGGCAACACACCAACATCACAGTCTCCAACAATCAAGGTAGGGACGACCAAGACTTGGAGAGATGGTGATGGCGTATAGAGAATGAGAAAGAGAGAGATTATGTTGTTGATTGTTTCTTATTCTGAGAAGGCTAGGGTTAGCCTCTCTTATATAACAACATGGAAGTCCATATATCACAATCCATGTGCACATAAAATTAACAATTGAGATTAATTTGTGTTATCTTATCAATGGATGAGATTTATTTGTGCTTTCTCAAAGTCACAAAATCTCAAAGATTTGAAAAAAAAAGTCAATTATCATCTTAAATAAATCAACTAATTAAGAGATAAAAGGCAAATAGGAGTGATTTCTCCCACATGCCTTATTGGGAGGGGACAACCTCCATGTGTCAACATGGTTGCCGCCCCTTCCAATTAAGAAAGGTTGGTTGAAGGCTCTCTTATCCCTTTATGAAGAGATGATTATCA
Organism: Ottelia alismoides; assembly: GCA_037367405.1. Taxonomy (NCBI): domain Eukaryota; kingdom Viridiplantae; phylum Streptophyta; class Magnoliopsida; order Alismatales; family Hydrocharitaceae; genus Ottelia; species Ottelia alismoides. Next base: position 426,874 of record JAZKJV010011076.1, read on the forward strand.
TATTCAAACTACCTCTTAATGAATTTATTTAATAATTGAATTTATCACCAAATAATTCCAAATTGTTTGTGACAGTTTCAATTCTACCATTGACATAAATAAATATAAACTTTCATCCATAATATAATGTAAAACACATTTACATTAAATCAACCAATGTGATTCAAATTCACATTTAACAAATAATTATGAATCATATTCGTAATTAAATCTCTCTATGATAATGTGGATCATATCCATATTACCCAGAATAATTGTGGATCGTGTTATCCACATTATTCCTATCTATGATAATTAAATCCAATTTAATTATTTAGGATATCTCTATAAACATGTGAATCATATCCATATTATTTGTGGTAACTAAATCAAACTTTGTTATCCAAAATATCCAATGCTCAAATAATATTTCTCATGAAACTATTCTCAAGGAATTGTGTGCCTTCTCCGTAGATACTTAGAGATAAGGTCATGGTTATTATATAGTCTGCGTATAGTGACTTGGATAGTGAGATCTAATCTCATATCCAGATCTAGAAGACCGTTCATAGGTATCTAAACAAGTTAGACAAGATGTCCCACCTTCGTATTGCATCCAAATCACATTTGGATCAATGTCCTACAATTGAATCAATATTGGATATTTAGTCCACTGAGAGGAGTCACTAAAATCCAAACATGTTTCATCACTCCCTCAAAATGGAAGCATCATGGTATATAGTCATTTAAGATCACATCACTCTTGAGTATTCCTAATATCCACACATTCTACATACTAGGAGACCTTGATTAAACCCAAACTTTTTGATCTCATTTTGGATTGTCTCCTTTAGAGTTTTATCGTTAATTTTCTCATTCGATCATTGGGAGTTAATATCGATCATATGCTTTCCAAAAGCATATATCATACTGACAAATCATGTATTGCTTCCAAAGCAAGACGACCATCGATGGAAGTTGGTTGGTCCCAATATCTCATGAGTGAGCTCATGTCTTCAGGTTCGGTAGTGAACCTGTACTATCCCTTTGAGAGATCGTATTACTCATATGACCTTATGCACACTAGCTCATCGGTGTATAGACCTTGATTAGGTCATGAACCTAATGGTATGCCTAATGTACATATTCAGACACATGTTATACATATGTCTCCAATCAAAGAATGTGCGCCCATATCGTGACAGCGTATCACTATCTCGATCTTACCAAGTCAACTCTTTGACTTAACATATCTGACACTTCCGAATCTCTATTCTTATGCATAGGACCTACATCAAGATGTCAGCCACATATCATCCTTTAGAGTAGGATTGTCGTCTCCTTCTTAAGTTGGAGGTCCTCTCTTGACAATCATTTGGCGATGCTAGATGAGTCCTCAATCTAACTCTTTAAGATACCATCTAAGATTCATCCTCTATGATTCAACCATTGAATAAACAACTATATGATTATCAAGATGCCCATGGTACATAACCCTAATTGTACTAAGGGACCCAATAAATGCATGCATTCATTTATCTCTAATAAGGAGTGAAAATCAATAACTTTTATTGATATATAAAAGGACTACAATAATATTTATTGTATAAATGGTTCTCCAATGGCTCACATGTCCAACACCTTCAGCCACTCTCTCACCAACTGCACAACCATACAGTTTCTTCCACTTCTTCTCGTTAACTCATGTGACGTGACCATCTATCTTCGATGTCATTCTCTTCCCCATTTAATCCTCATCCACGCCTAACCTCTAGATTCATCTCTTACCTCACATGCTTCAACTTTTGAGCGATTGAAACTACCCCAACAACCACTTGTAGCCTAACACCATTCCTATTAAAACCTCTCTTCAACCATCTTCAACGGATATTCACCACTTCCGAGTGTTCCCTCCTATCCTCTACTCTCCCTTAATGAAAGTTAATAATTTTTTTGAGCCCGACAACTGAGTACAACATCGGCGAGATCCAAGGTAAAGACAAGACCCATCGGGTGATGCTCGAGCTTGACCTTTCATATGAAGACCTCAAGCGAAGATCCCAAAATCTAATTAGCTTCTAATCAGGTCCAGATTCATCATCATCATGTTCTTCTTCTTCATTTCATTTTTATGTAAGCTTCGATTCTATCTTTGTGTGAATTCTCCATTATTTGTACGTTGTATCTCTTGGTCTTTCAAACATCTGAACCCACACACATATTCGCCGAGCATCCCACATTCAAGTGCATCTCTCAGTGACTCCTTATTGTTTCTCCATAATTGTGTCCACATCGAACTTTTCTCTTCTCTACAAGATAAACGAACCCAGCCAGGTCTCTCTCTATCACCTCCATTCGAGCCTCCATTTCACCTCATATCATATTCAGCAGTTACCCTTTGACTCTGGCTTTCAGTCAACTAACCTTGCAAGTTGTTGATTAGCCACTACTTGGCAATGATAATTAAGCTTCAATGTAATATGGCTAATTAGCAAATCGATCAGAACCAAGTGATATATGTATGAAAAGTGACGGTTTAATTTATTCTAAATAAGTGCAGCGTCAAACACAAGGATATGAGAAATTAACTAACTTAAGTTAGGTGTTAGATATTATATTAAGTAATTAATAGTGATCTTGGATAAGCAGATGCATAAAAAGAAACAAGATTCATTGAACGTTATTTTTTTATGATTTTTAGATGCAAATATATGCTAATGCAACACAAAATATTAATGCTCAAACACACAAGAAATATTCTTATTGTATGATTAAATAACTTGCACAATTAATAAGAACCAAGTCAATTTAAGAAATTAATTATCTAAGTACAATTGATTAGGAAAGTCAAAGTGTTACTCTAAACCCCTAGTGTTATCAACATCAAAATAATCTCAAAATATTTTTCTAATCAGAAGATTAATTATCCAAAAGTTTATTCGATACTTCTAATTAGATGAAAATAATTTAATGCAAATGAGGGTATTGGAATGAGCAACAATTAAGATACAAATCAATTTTAAGCACAATTAATGGACTAAAAGAATGACTTATATTCTCTAAAACTTATTGCATGAGAAACGATGCAAATCAAGAAATTAATAACATCACATGAAAGAGAATAAACATATATTCAAAATGGCACATATTTTATTAAATTTGGATCCATGGTTCACAAGATATCCAAGATACAAAGTAGGGGCATACATGAAAGAAACAATAATAAAAACTCCAATTTTTATAACAAAAAGGTTGTTGGTAGGGATTAATTTATAATTATGAAAGATGCCTAGGTATACAATGTAAAAAGCCTATGAGGGGATATAAATGTAATTTTTAAATCTTGTAGGACTAATCTACAATTTTCCAAGTCAGTACATGCTTCGTACACATTGGACTAAAATGGAAATCAGGAAAACTTGAATCTAGGCACTGCAATTTTCCCAGCCACGTGACTTGAGTCATACGGGTCTATGTTCGAACGACGCGTGAGGTTTGGGGTGTGTGGCGTCTTGAGGCACTTTGGGTGAGGCATGGATGCTCCAATCCTCAGGCTCTAGAGCATTGCTTCGAGTATATGATGTGGTTGATTAAAGTTCATTGGATTATGCCAAATTGGGCTTAATCCAACAACAACTGCTTTTCTTCTTAATAGCTCCTCCGCATGTGATAGAGTGCGGGCGATGATCCGGTGAAGGCTTGATCCTTCCTCTTCGCTCCTCTGATGAATCTGAAGGTTCGATGACCTTCCTAGCCATTAGGCAAAGTCAAGGCTGAACCAAGGAAGATGTGGGAGCTCTCATAGATCTTTATCAATGGAGCTTGTTTGATAAAGAATGTTGAGATCGGAGCTCGAGTGATTTCTCCGATCAATGAAAGCCAAGGAATCCTGCAAGGTTGGAAAATATGCCAAAGAACAAGGGAATCTCTCTGAGATGAAAGTTGTGGAATGTGAGATCGACGAGGACGGTGGAAGTGAGCTCTATTCGAGTTTTTCCAATGTTCGAGAGGAAGAAAGGATCAAGGTGGTCACAAAGATGGAGAAACAGAGCGATATAACTAACAGGCATGCATGGTAAAGTGATGATCAAGGATGGTAGGAGCGATCTAAAATGGAGGGACATGTAATTGAGGTGCATGAGAAAATAAGTAGAAATGCAAGAGAAATAAAAAATGGAAGTTTATTTGGAACATGATTAAACAAAAAAGATGGGGAATTTATGCTTAGAGTAGAGCTCTGATTGCTCCGGTCATTGCTTAATCTTTTGGGCTGGAGAACCGAGCTAGAGATTATTCCAATGGAGTTCTGCAACATGTTGGAATTAACGTGGATCTTGCCGGTGATATCTTTTGTCGTTACGCTCAAATATCGCTTCCACTGTTACTAGAAGGTTGGGGAGGCTAGGAAGAATCTTGTGTAAGTGGCAGATGATGGTTCTGGAAGGTGGAGATGGGGTTTTATGTAGAGGAGATTGGAGGTTAGTTGGTTTTCAAGCGATGGTTTGAACCACCGCTACTTGGAAGGGGAAATAGAGTTAGGTTCTAAGAGGAAGTTAGCATGGAAGATGGAGGTTAGAGCCATGTTAGGAAGTGGTTGGATGGAGGATATGGATATCAGGGAGGTTAGGGAAAAGGGAAGAAGTTGGGTGATTGCTTCGGGTTGCACCTCTTCGTAGAAGCGGAGCAGGAGGATGAGAAAGCACTCGGATCGTTGGATCAAGCGATCCAATGACCAAGGATGAAGTGCTAAAGATCATCTTAGATGCACTCGATCAACTAATCCAGTGACTAAGAATAAAGTGGTTGAAGATGAAACAACAACTATTTGATTAATAAAGATCAGACGGCTGAAATGAGACGTGAGAACTACTTAAGAAATGGATGAGGTGGCATGAAATCATTGGGTCACGTGGCCAAATAAGGAAATTAGAAAATAAGAAAAATAAAGTAATATTAAAAAAATAATTAGAAGAATTGAAATTAGAAAAATGTTTAACATGAAAGTTGAAGATCTTTTCAAGATCAATGACTTTTATGTGGAACATGAAATGTAAATAAGTCAAACATACAAAGTAGAATCTTTGTAAGCATTTTTATATAGATAAAAATACTTATTTTAATTCTTTTATTATTGTTTTGGTATTTTCAATAATAGATAATATACATAATATTATTTAAAACACTATTTCATTATTTAAGGGATTTTTTAAGGACTAGAAAATACATAAAATAATAATACAATATATAGATAGATTTACAATGCAAAAAATAGTTATTAAGAACCCATAATTAAGGTTAGTTATTTACATGGAATGAAATGCTAATTAGAATTAATTAATGATTAATTAGATAATTTTTTAAGAGAGAGGGATAATTAATAGAGTTTAAGACGATAAATCAAATATTTATCACCCCACATACTTTAACTTTGCTCATCATCAAGCAAATAAAGAATGAATAAATAGTTGAATCCCTAACCGTGTAAGTGAAAATACAAGACTTGACATTTATGACACGAGTTTTAAATGTGACACTAAACTCTAGATCTGAACCAAGTCTTGGTCAAAAGGAACTCAACTTCCCTAATTTTCAGACTCTCTATGCATGCATATATATATACGAGGTATGACTTTAAGTGTTGATCACATATACATATGTATAGTGAAGTCTTCGCCCGAGGTACCAGTTTGAAAAATCTTCATTAGGACCCAACCCTCAACACTACAGAATAAATCTAGTCTTGCTTCAATCCACCTTCTCATTAATTATCAAATTTAAAGTGTAGATGGAAGACTAGTTGATGGAGGGTATAGGCTTGTATCATTTCTTTTTACCTCTCATAGGAACAAGGAATCTCTCGAGTGCCTTATTACACACATATACTTTTTAGTATTGATCAATTTATCCGTCAAGAGAAGTTTGAGTCATTTATACTTATTTTCCTTGGAATGCACCAGGGTGTGTCTATTTTGAGTATCTATCATACCTTCTAGACCTAGACTTGTATCACTATACGATGTAGAGCCCTCTTTGTATACTAGACCGACTAATAAAAGTCTACGATTTTAGTCCAAGTGGACACTTAAAAGTTTAGGAGTGCTCGCCACTAGAGGAAGATCAATTGATTGTAGCTTTTTAATGTATGATCATTTCTTTTCATTTTTATTTCCTTTTCTTTTTGGCTAGCTCCATTGCTTTTACCAAGAGTTGGAACACCCTAATTAACATTTTTATGGTTTTACGCATGCTAGGACTTTGGTAAATATCAATATAGTACAAGAACCATGTTCTCATACTGGCTAAGGTGATGACCCTCAGGTTTCATGAAGCCTTCATTAATTTTATCCCATCCTCGAGCATCAAAAAATCATGTCCAAAATAAAATCTTTAACGCTAGTTCCTCAAGTGAAACACAACTCTTTACAGTGTTCATGTAATCATGCATGCAAAGTGTATGTCATATTCTTTTTATGGTAGAGATTAAACATGCAATACAACATGCATATCTTTCAAACTAAGGAGTTCAAGTTTTTTAAGTCATAGACCATAATGACTAAGAAAGGTTTAACTCTGAGTCAAATGTGAATCTAAACCAAGTGTCATAAACTGCTTAAGTATTGTGCGCAGATGAAAGTGTCAGGGACAAAACCATTTACAAGTTAATTTTTTTGTTTGATTTTTAACTTATTTTTTTCATTTATAGAATTTGTAAGTATATATACAGTAAACAATGTGTTATGGTGTCAAAATAATATGTACCCTTTTCAAAATAATTTGTGAAATGTTTTCGCAAACCATGTCAAATGGATATGAACATTTTTCAAATATTTTACAAATTATTTTTATAAATAATTTCAAATCCCCACCCATAGCCCTTAATGGATATACAAAATATGTGAAAGTACGAGCTATGAATAAAAGTATATGCGAAGTACATACACACACAGACACATACATATACATAGCTTGTGATATGTACCCATAGCATAAAACCAAACGAAAGACATAGCTCATACTAAGCATAAAGTGGAAAAACAAGATAAGGACATGAAACCGGTCCAACCCCCCTATACATAGACTTTAAATAGACTAAGTGTAGGGATGAAGTACAGAGAGATTGGGAACAAAAGAATAGAAACAGAACTACTAAGACAAAAAGGGGCTTAACCCCCCCATACTTAAGTTGAAAATATCCTAGGTATAAGAATAGAATGAAGGATAGAAGGACCAAGGAGAATGATAACCTAGAAGAATGTATAGAAGCAGAGTTAGGTCCTTCTATACTTAGGATCTAAATAACCTAAGGTAGGAGTAAGAAATTTAAAAGGAGAGGAATAAAACCCTAAAAGAATAAATCATGTGTCAATGAATGGAATGGAAAGGAAAGAATGAATCTGCTAATCGTTGAATCTGTCTAATCTGAATCTTCAAGCTGCGGCTTCATGCTGCATCTAAAGTGTCTGCGATGTACTCAATCATCATGAAGTCAACAATCTCAACCAGGACCAATGTTCTTTAGATCCTAAAAGTGTTTTAATAGTTGACCGTTGATTAGGAAAGAACGCACACCATCTATGAGATCATCTATCTCTACACTACCATTATTGTGCACTTCCTTCACTATATTGGGACCCTCCACTTTGAATTTAATTTCCCATGGAAAATCTTTAACTTAGCGCTAAACAATCATACTTAATATTCAGGGACAAAGTTTTTACATCTAATATGCAGATCATGCCATTTCTAAACTTTGTCCTTATAGATCAAACTGTTGTCACACACCATGTTTCAGATTTCCACTAGCTCATTGAGTTCAAATCATGGCATAACTTCCTTAGGTGACAACTCCAATTAATTTTCTTTATTTCTCATTAAAACTTGTGAATCAATTCAGCAAGAAAATGGCATGACTTGCCATAAATCATCCAAAAGGTGAAGTACCAATAGGAGTCTTGTAGGTCATCATGTAGGCCCACAGATCTTGATCCAATAGCTGGAAAACATTCTTCCTATCAGGACGAACTAACTTAGGTAGAATACTCTTCACCTCTCTATTTGAAACCTCTGTTATGTCGTTTGACTGTGGGTGATAAGGACTCGTCACTCTATGCTCAAACTTGTAGTTGATGAATCTCCATTTCATCATCTGTATTTTTTCATTTTGGCCATCATTTCCTAGCTAAATGCATGTAAAAATAATTATTTTACAATCAATTAACATTCATTATTTATTGAATAAATATTGTATATAATACATTTGTTCAAGATAAAATAAAATAATGAAGAAAAAAAGAAAAAGAAATAAAATTTCAAAGGTATTTTATGACCTAAAGCAAGATACATAGGCATCATGACGATTGGGTCAACAAGGAATAAAGTAGGGGAGATAAGGGTAAAAAACACAATAAAACCCCTGACTATTTATTCTTAAAAAATGCAATTTTGGGACCTATTTTATTCTTTATTACTTACACGTCAAATCAATAAACTTTGTACATGAAACTTGAAGATAAAAATACAAAGAAAAGTACAAAATTGATTTCACACCAAAACAATATACAATGTTCATTTTACACTTAGAATAAAAAGTCAAAATCCAAACTTCCCAGACCCATATATTTTCTAAATGGACTCAAAATGCATTAAAATCATACTTTAGTTGTATATAACTTTTAGTTATCTATTTAATGAAGGTTATTTCACTTAATTTGAAGTTAAGATGCAAAAGTTAGGTTTTAGACCCTTATTGTACAATATACCTGAATAAAATATTCATTTTATTTATTCTTTATATTTTTCATTATTTTATATTTTTGTAATTTTGTAAATATTATTTAGATTATATGAATATATTTCGAATGAATAAAACCATAAAAAATACACTAAAATAAAATAATATATTGAAATACATAGATGAATTACCTATACTTATGCCTATATAATAAATACATCTATTTATTTATGTATACAAATAACAACAGAAAAATACAATAAAAATATATTTCTATATATCTACATAAATTATAAATATATAAATTAAATATATAAAATAATAAATTTTAAAATACAAAATAAAAAATACATATAATATAGGTAAGTATACCTATGATAATACATGTAAATACTAACTCATAATTAATAATTCCATTAAATAAATAAAAATAGGAATTAAATACTACATAAAATAATAAACATTTCTTATTTTGTAACCTAAAATTAATAAATTGATCTACTATTCTTTATTATTTTAGCAATAATTTCCTTTGGGATTTTTCTAGTCGGTCCACGTGGACCAACCAGAACACTCCCTATGTTGACCCGAGTCAACACCCACCTCTCTCTTCCTCGAGTCACTACCCTGTCAGAACCTGGATTGTTGCCATTTTTTCTAGCTTGAGCTAATGATGCTTTTGGTAGGCGTGATGCACATTTCATGGAGATTAAACATCCTTGAATTACACCCTACCCAATGATCAAATCGAATGTCCTTGATTCAGTTGAAATCCCTTGATCAACAATCCTCCTCGTCATGTCTATAAATAAGAACCTCAGACCTCCTTGCCAAAATTGATCACTCTTCAAGCCTTAAGTCCACTCACTTCATGTGTGTGTGTGTGTTCCCGGTGATAGAGAGAGCATCCCCCAAGGTCGAGGCGACACTAGGAGGAGAGGAGGCAGTCCAAGGCTTCACTCTTGCGAGTTCTTTGCTCCTCGGTGCAATCTAGGTTTGAGCTATGCATTCTATTCATTTTTAGGTAGATTTAGTTTAGTTTTTTCTATTCCTCTCATTTATTTCACAAGTAGATCATTAGTTTAGCTTAAATCTCAAAATTTAGATCGTCGAAGCTTACTGCTCCGGCCATGTTTCATCGTGAATCCACCACGTTCTAACCCATTTATCACGCCCATTTCGTTCCCCAATGCATGCCACATCTTTTCCACGCTTCGACCCAACCTGATCCTTCTCGAGTCTGTGAATCGGAGTTCCTCCTCTGCCTTTTGCCGACGCTTCTCTGCTCACCTTCATTTTTGTTCACAACACCTTCATTTTAGCTCAAGGTGACTCGTTCGAAGCCACTGAGTCTTCCTCTATAGGTATGAGATGCTAGAGAACCTCGGAGCTTTGATTCCATAATAGAAGGAGGGTCCCAGGTACTACGTTCTTCTTCGAGCTCTAGGCCTTTCCCCAGCGAGGACCGGACTTTCTTGATGGTACCAATAGGTGCGAGGCGCTTCTAGGAAGCGCAGACGTCCATCAATGAACCCTAGGAAGCCGAAGCGAGGAGCTATGCATGATCAAAGGACGGACAGGGGAGTGTTCTTCCATGTTCTTCCTCATATCTCTAGAGTCTTTGGATCTTCAGCTGGGCCTAGATCGAATCTGGGCCTTTCACATCACACAAAGAGGTAAGCGCCTCCTGCCGTTAGTCAAGTTAAGTGGCGCCTACGTGGCACCCCTACAACCATCCAATGGGATATATTTTGGGTAAATCTCACAGATGCCCCCCCGTATTTGTGTATATTTTTGTTTAATATTTAAATTTCAGTATGAAGTGTAAATAATTGTGGATATTTTGCATGGAGACCCTCACCTTTTTATGTATTTACATCAGTGTCCATGCTAGCTCACCTCACGTGCATCCCACCCGTAAGATAGGCAATTTACAACCATACCCTTGTGGATTTTTTATTTTTGATAAGTCCAAAACTTTGTATATTCATTTTGTAGATAATTTGTAAAAAAAGACCTTGAACTTTTTGTATATTACATTTATGCCCCAATTAGATACGTTTAATTTAAATATTCATGGATAAATTGTACACTTGCCCTTGATTTTGTTTTAGGGTTCTGGAATGCTTAGAAACTTATTTTATTTGCAAAATGGTCCCTGTCAACTTATTCATTTTTGTGCATATTTGTTTAATTTTTATAAATATCATCCCTACTCTAAAAATTATGGAAAACAAGATATACCTTAATGCATATTCTTTCACGCCATATAATTAGTTTTGCATTTGATACACTTTATATATTTTTTAAAATTCAAAAAGGGCACATTTTGCTCCTGCTTGACTTAGAAAATACCTAAAAATATAAATCTTTTTTTAAAAATTCCAAAAAAAAAATATATTTTGCCTATTATAGTTTTTTGTATCTTTAGACCAAAATCCCTAATATAGAAAACAAAAATGATAAAAAATTAAAAATCTACAAAATCCCATAAAAATATAAAAATTCCTCAAAAATTCCAAAAATATTTGTTTTAATTTGATAATTTTAGTTATATATATATGTATATATATTACTACATATTAAAATTTGTTTTGGGAATTTTTGACATTATTTAGTATTTTTAAATATCAAAACAATTCAACCTATTTATTTAGTCCCTGATTTTCTATATTTTAGACTTTAAAAATACCTAAAAATTAGAAAAATATTTGAAAAATCACAAAAAATAGTAAAATGAAAACCCCCAAAAAATTATTTTGCAAACTTTGATTATTTTTAGCTATATTTATATTTATAATACCCTATAATATTTTACATACATAAAGATCTATATATAGTTTATATTATTACTAATTATTATAAGTACATTATAAAAGTTTTAAAAAACAGAAAAATATAATATATATAATAGACTATATTTATTATATTTTTCTGATTTTTGTATATTTATTATAATATATACACTCTATATCCTATGTACATTATCTTTTATATATATTTATATTCATATACCCTTTTATACTATTATCTAATATATAATTAAAAAATAAAATAACGGAAAAGTGTAAAAATCAAATAAAAATTTAGAAACCCACACAAAAAAGACTAAAAGGACACTTGTGTATATAATTCATTTTTTATTAGAAATAATCATTACGATATGTTGTTTGCTCTCAGTGGTTTGATCTCTACATGCTTACATGCTATATACCTTTGCTTATAGAGTAAAATAAATTGTACTTCACATTTCTGTCATTCATTGATTATTCATATGTTGTAGGTACTTGTTGGTTGAGCAAGATTCTCATAAGCAGTCGCTTTTGCGACTATTGATCTGCCTTATGGATTGGCAAGTTCCTCGTGCATACATATCGCCCTATCAAATGGCGTCGTTGTCGGGGAGCATCATGTTGTAGCCTAACTTTGTACATAATGTCATTTCTTTTTAATTTATTTTCATGTACATATTTTTCTATTCTCTTTCTAACTTGTATTTTTTGGCTCTCATTTCTTCGTACAAATTATTTGATTATATGTGCTAATTCCCCTCTTTATTGTGTTTAATGCGAGGGCCCTTTATGCGACTACGACTTCTTTGGAAGTCGATGTAGCCAAGCATGGTGGAGCCTGGCCTTCTTACACTGGCCAGTAGGAGAGGCAGATTGAATATCAAGGGGAACACTTAGCGTAGATTTTAGCTTAAGATTTTATCTTATTTTTGGCGAGTGAGTGATTTATTATTCATTATTAATTGTAATAATTTTTGACCTGGACATTACTCTACTTAACAAGGTCCATTTCCTGGGTGATTGTTCACCTAAGGGCCTCGTCATGGCTTTTTCGTGTTTGTTGCCTTTATTTTACATTATTTTACGATGTTTGAGTTTTCTGCCATTGTTTAATTTGTTTTGTGTGCTGAAGCCCCTAGATTTTAGGACTACTTGTATTGGTAATTAGGTCCAAAACCTAATAAGAATCATGTTCATATAGTCTTCTACATTTGGATCTAGTTAAACTAATAATTGTTAACTATTTTCACTTGAGCCCACGTGGCGAGAGAGGCACAATATAACACTAACATGACCTGTTGTGGTAGTCACTGAGGTATCTCCAAGATTGGACTCTCAGGCCCATTTCTGGATAATTAACATATGTTTCTTCATGACTAACAACAGTTAATGTATTGGGTGATTTTGTCGATTGCACATCGCCATGTAGATAGGTTTAAAATTTTTTTGCATACCACATGGAGAGAGCTGGGAAGCATTGTAAGACCTCTAACCCTGCATGCATCATTAGATTATATGATGAGATTTCCATCATTGAATTGACTTGCACAACTTTTTCACTATCTCCCTCTGATTTTGAGCACCTAGGACTTAAAATAAAAATTAACAAAATCATTAGGTGCTTGTGTGAAAAATATCCAAAAAAGTGAAAACCCCATGAACTAAAATAAGGAGACTGTTAAATAAACTTTTACCTTAATTAAAAGTTGTAATGGATTGCATTGTTAGGGGTTCATAAAGATCTCATTGGTTCAGGTACCTTAGGATGGGACCAAAACCCCTTCCATGAGCTAGGCATGACTCACTAGGGATTAGAGCCCAAAAACTAGTCTGTAATGCCTTGTGTATCACATGGATTTCCAAAGTATTGGCACTTCTATCATATGTGGATGAGTAGGAGCTGGCCAACGATGATGTTCTTGCCTTGTGTAGAATGTCGACCTTGTCTGAGGTACTGAGCATAAGCCACACCCTTATGGGTGTGTCTGTCTCATCGTCTTGCATCCAAGTTGGGCCTTGCACTCTCACGAGTGATTCCATTGCGAGCGGGGTCCGAAGTAGTGATTTCGCCTATCAGCTTCCTCTCTCTCTCATTCATTGTATGAATAGTGATCCATGAAGGGTTACGAGAACCTCAAAAAGTGCAGACTAAATGTTACAAAGGAGGAGGACAAGTACGTGATACTTTTCCGACAGTACTCTCGCTCCTATAGGGTTAGCGATTAAGAACTTATTAAAAGATATGCCTAAAATAACAACAATAAAAAGGAAAAGATAAAAATAGCAGATCCCTTACAGCTTCACATGTGTAGCGTTGCTGAACCCAAATTTATATTGTGTATTGTATGGATTTAGATTAAGTTCAAAAATCCGACATACTTGCGCAAGTTTTGTCTTATGTGATTCCTCTTTGACCTCTTGCTCATTTCGAGCCTTTCTACTGTTTTACATTCCTTTTTATTCCTTATTGATCATTGTATCCTTCTTCCTGCATCAATCTTTCTTTTCCTCTACGATGTTGATCCATAGATGGTCCAGTCGGGACTCCGCCGACACCTACATCGATTCCACGGACTCGACATAGTCAATAATTCGAGGCAATTCTTGAGAACCTGATTCAGACCTAGCGAACCGATCTCCAGACTCCTTGTCTTCTTTCCACTCTCTTTTTATTTCTTAATAAACTGGGTTCACTCTTATCCCATGTCCGCCCGTTGCGAATGGAGGTCGATTTCAGTCTACACCTTTTACTTCATTCATAACTATATGGGATTGAACCTAATCTCCAGTTCATCACTACACTTGGTGTTCAGTTTCACCGTTGGTTTGATTGGGATTCCTCTTGCATTACAGATAGAAGCTTGACCTTTATCCCAATATAGAATTCGTTTCTTCAGAATCAGACCTAGAGATGGTTCCTCAGGGGAAAGGAAAAATGTCAGGACAACCACTTCCCTAGATATAATAGGGCCAAGCACCTGATCAGAATCTAGTGAATGCTCAGTTTCTTGCTTCCATCCAGGCCATCCAGTAACAACTAACTGAGAAAGCACTAGCCCAGACTGCATTTCAAGACATGCTGAATGATTTGAGGAATGGACCAATAGGATGAGGATGAAGAGATGAGGAACCACCCCACGATGACCAAGAGGAAGAAGAGGGATATGAGGTTCCTAAGCTGATGCTCAAACAGACTTACGATCCTGGAGACAGCTAGATGATCGAGTGGATTCGCATCCCCCTGGTGCATGCTCACTTTGAGATCAAGCCTCAGCTCCTTGCTCTTCTTCCCACATTTCATGGGAACACGAATGAGGAATTGTACATTCACCTACAGCAGTTTGCCTGCATCTGTGGAACAACGGAATACCCTAACGTCATGTTAGGTGTAGTCAAAATGATTGCATTTCCCTTAAGTCTTCAAGATAAGGCCCTGTCCTAGGTCAACCATCTAGGGAAGGTCGTGACAACATGGGAGGATCTCAAGTCCGCATTCCTCCATAAGTTCTACCCTCTCAGTCGGCTCAATCAGATGCAAGCCCGGATGAGCAGCTTCTCCCAGGATACCCATGAAACTATTCATGAAGCATGGGAGAGATTCAAAGATCTGCAGGAGAAATGTCCCCACCATGACATCCCGAAGATCAACTTGGTCCAACATTTTTACAGGGGCTTGACTACAGAAAGTCAGAGGCTAATTGAGGTCGCTTGTGGGGGATCCCACTTTAACAAAGATTAATATGTTGTTTGGCAGATATTTGAGGAAATGGACGAAGGAGAGGCATCATTTTCTTCATCCCACGCATATCAGAGACAACCCCAGATCCTCCACAAGCCAGTCCATATGACAACATCTAATGAGGTAGAGAGAGATGAGAGCTCCAACCTCAGCATCATCGGGGGCCATCTCTCTAAGGTTGATATCTTCGAGAAGTGATCACATGATCTCGAGAAGCTCGGTGTGATCGAACAAAGAACATAGAATCTAGACAACTTGGATCAGATCACCAAGAAATTGGAGTTTTCTGGTGAGTAACATCAATGTCTGCCGGTCGGTGACTCAACCACCTGAGACTCCCACTGAGAAGAAAGAAGAGCAGCCCACGAAACATTACCCTCAACCCAATCCTCAATAGCTGGTAGTCCAGCACATGTACTATGTACAGACTCCTGACCAGGCACTGCAACAGTAATAATTAGTGGCATAACAACTAGAGCCTCATCCTTCTTATGATTCATTCTCTCCTCCACCACCTCTCATTTAAGAGGTGGATGGATATTGGTCTAATGACACGCAGCTGGCTCGTCTCAGCACACCTCAATAGGGCTAGCCTGTAAGTTCTCATCCATTCCCTCAGCATCAAGGAGGGAGATTTGCCCAGTTCTGACAGCCTCGGTACCACAATAATTGGAGACAAAATCAGCAGTACCCACAGCCACAACTGTATCATCCGTACGCAGTTGAGACACACTAGCAATATCCTGCTCCTCCTCACTACCAGAATCAGTATCAGCTTCCTCTACCTCAGCAACAATATCAACAGCATCCCTCTCAGCCTCCCCATCCTCACCCACAATGTGGTCAGCATGTTGAAGCTTTCGATGCGGTTCCTATGAACCCGAGCCTCAATTTCCTAGCCCAATTAGTCAAGGTCTTAGTAGAGATGACTCCAAAGCTGGAAAATGCGAGGGTCACAAAAACTCCAATTCCGTCCCAGGTCGAAGCCAACCCTAATAATTTCAAGCAAAAAGAGCAAGTATAATGTGAAGTCCCATATGTACCTATAGAGTTAGATGATTGTGATTTTATTTTGTCTAATGTTGTTAATCTTAAGAGCATTAGGGCCTTACCTTCAGCTACCATTGTTAGAGGGAAGAATATAGCTTCATCTAGTGAATCGTCATCTTCTGCATCAGTCTTACTAGCTATAGGTTCGAGTGAGGAAGAAGGAGGAGGAGCACGCCAGCCAGCCACCATCCACAGTAAAAAGAACTAAAAATCAGAAACATAAAAAGACCAAAAATTGATTGCAGTCAAAGTGAAGTCGCACTAGTCGTGGAGGAGTAAGACACAACAGCTGATCCAACGCTAGTCGGCGGACCAAAGACCACCGTTTTTGGATGTCCACCACTTGCTCCAACTTGCACGCCTTTTTGTAGTCTGTTTGCACAAAATGTTGTGGACATGAATTTTGATGTAAATAAGAACAATACTTTTGATTCTAGTTCTGTACATATTCCTTTTCCTGATAAATTGAAAAATAAAAAAATTGCAAAACAAAAAAATGCATTATTTGATCCAGGTCTTGTGGAGATTCTTAAAAACTTGACTGTGGAATTACCTTTGATGAAAGCCATGGAATATATGCCCACTGTGAAGAAGGGCTTGAAGGAAGTGTGTACGAACAAATGTCGATCGAATCACAATAACAGACACCGTCTAGTTGAAAAGCATGTGCTCGCCATGGCTAAAATGGTAGTAATCTCTCAAAAAAGAAGACAGACAATGGAGCACCCTTAATCAGATGTGAGATTTTCGATCAGATCTTCAAGGGAACCTTTCATGATAGTGTCTCTTCAATCAACCTCATGCATGCCTCATTGCTCACAGATTTTGGGTTGGGGCCGCTCAAGCTGACACACATGATCCTTTAGTTCACTGATCGATCGATGAAGCGACCCTGAGTTTTGTTCGAAAATGTTATAATAACAGTGCACAACATGAAATTTCATGTGGATTTTGTAGTCCTTGATGTGGACTCTCCTGCACCATTACTCAAGACCCTGATTATTCTTAACCAGCCTTTCCTTTGAACTGTAGAAGTCATGATTGACTATGGGTCTGAAAGGTCACGTTCTGCTCAAGCAGCAACAAAGTAACATTGGATATGGTCAGTGAACCAAAAGTTGTGTTTGATAATGGTCAAGCAGAATCGTCTGAAGCAAACTTTAACTTTATTGCAGAAATTAGAGATACGGAATTTTCTTTGAATGACAGATGGGTTTAGGAAATCCTCTCTCCAGAGGAGGACCTGGAAAGCACAGTCGATACATGCTCTGATGTCAACTGGGAGATATATTCTTACTTGCTGAAGGAACTTTTTGAGGCAGAAGATTCATGTCAGTCCAAACATAATGAATTCATCGATGATTTGTTCAGCACATTATTAGTTGAGCCACTAGTGACCGAGGTGAGCAACACCTCCAAATTCATGGCATATCATCCACCTACCAGTTCATCTTCTGAAGTGACTGAGAAGCAGGCTAGATCGGAACCAGTTTCAAAGCCACTTCTGGTAGGTCTCGAGTATGCATTCCTTACGGGTGTAGAAAACATGTATCTAGTCATCATCAGCAGCATGCTAACCTCGAATCAGGAATCTCGATTGCTCTAGGTTCTAGAGAAAAAACTGTAAGTAACTTGGTAGGCACTTATCAGATCTCCATGGGATAAATCTTGCTCTGTGTTCACACCACATCCATTTGGAAGATGATGTCAGGCCATCCTGATAATTTCAGAAAAGGTTGACCCCTAACTTACGAAAGGTCATCATGAAGAAAATTGTGAAATGGTGTGATGCAGACTTCATTTATCCCATCTCCAACTCTAAATAGGTGAGCCCCTTGCATGTAGTTCCAAAGAAATCACGGCTTGCCGTGATTTGAATGAAAGAGGAGAGGAGATTTCCACTCGGGTACCAACATCCTAGCGTGTGTGTGTTGATTACCGTCTCCTCAATGTTGCAATGAAGAAGGATCATTTCCCGTTATCATTTATTGATCAAGTTCTGGAAAGATTGCCCGACAAGGAATTCTTCTACTTTTTAGATGGGTATTCTGGGTACAACTAAGTGGAAATCACCCTAGAGGACAAAGAGAAGACTACCTTCACTTGCACGTTTAGCACCTACATTTTCAGGAGAATGCTCTTTGGTTTGTGCAATGCACCTGCCACATTCCAGAGATGCATGCTTGTAGTTTTTGTCGATATGGTTGGCAGTTTTCTTGAGGTGTTCATGGATGACTTCTCTGTCTATGGTGATAGGTTTGATTCTTGCCTTCAGCACCTAGACAAAGTACTTCAGAAATGTCGAGAAGTGAATCTCGTATTGTCTTGGGAAAAGAGCCACTTCATGGTCACTGAGGGGATTGTGCTGGACCACATTGTTTCCAAGCATGACATGGTAGTCGACAAAGCAAAGTTCGATGTTATTACTAATCTTGAGCCACCTTAGATTGTTAGAAATGTGAGGTCATTCCTGGGTATGTGGGCTTCTACAGACGTTTCATCAAATATTTCAGCTTCATCACCCGACCTCTAACTGAATTGTTGTGCAAGGAGTTCGAATTTAATGTTGATAAGTAGGTTCTCCTTTCTTTCAATCAGCTGAAGGAGATAACTACTCAAGATCCCTTCCTACAGCCATTGGATTGGTCTCTACCCTTTGATATCATGACGGATACGTGCGATTTTGCAGTTGGGGCTGTGTTAGGGCAATGGAAAGATAAAGTGCCCAACGTCATTCATTACATCAACAAGATATTAGATGAAGCATAGAGAAATTATATTGTTACAGAGAAAGAGTTGTTGATTGTGGCTTTCACCCTTTCAGATCCTATCTTCTTGGATCTAAAGTCGTAATTTATACTTACCCCTCTGTTATCTGGTACCTACGACAGAAGAAGGATGTGAAGCCCAGATTGATCAGATGGATCCTTCTCCTAAAGGAGTTCGACTTGGAAATCAAAGATAAACCTGGAGTTCAAAATGTGGTAGCAGATCACCTCTCCATAACTAAACCTCAAGAACCTCTACTAAGCAGTGCACCCTTCATGGATACCTTTCCTGACGAGTCGATTCTTGTTGTGGATTCTCTCGCTTGGTATGTCGATATTGCGAACTACCTCCTCGGGTGTAGTCCCACAAGATTGGACGAAGATCAAGAAGGACAAGCTCTTGTCCACAATCCATTTCTACAAATGGGAAAACCCACCCCTATTCACGAAAGGAGTAGACTGTATTCGGTGCTGGTGTATCCCTTGGGAGGAGCATCATAGTATCCTCGAGCATTATCACTTGCTCGAATCTAGTGGACACCAGTCTGGAGACAAAATGACAACAAAAGTCTTGCAGTTTGGCCTCTGGTGGCCCACACTATTCAAGGATGTAGCAGCATTGTCAAAGGTTGTGTTGCTTGTCAGAAATTGGGAGGAACCCTCACTGCTAAAGACTCGATGCCTATGAAATTCATTCAGATTTAAGTTGTATTCGATGCATGGGGCATCGATTTCGGGGGACCCTTTCCCATCAGTCAAGGATTTGAGCATATCTTTCTTGCATTTATTATGTGAGTCGTTGGGTTGAAGCTATTCCCTCCTAAGATGCTAATAGTCGCACAGTTTGTCGGTTTCTGAGAGAGAACATCATTTCACTGTTCGGTATACCAAAGATTCTGATATCAGACAGGGGTAGTCACTTCATCAATAAAGAGGTCAAGGAATTAACAAAGGAGTACGACATCGAACATCGAGTTGCTTCTCCTTATTATCCTCAAACCAATGGCATGGCAGAGGTATCCAACAGAGAAATCAAGACAATCTTGCAGAAGCTTGTCAGGCCGGACAGAAAGAACTGATTCCAACTCTTGGACTCCGTCCTTTGGGCATACAAGACCGCCAACAAGTCTCCGTTGGGAATGTCACCCTATCTTCATGTATATGGATAGTCGTGTCATCTGCCCATCGAGCTAATTCATAGATCATTATGGGTGATCAACGTTTGCAATTTTGACTCATAAAAAGGTCACCATTAAAGAAAAGTGGATCTGAACAGACTCCTTGAATTCTGAGACTAAGCATTTGATAATAGCTTGATGTACAAGGAGGAGGTTAAATGTTGGAATGATCGGCACATTAGACGAAAGATCTTTGAGACTAGGCAGAAAGTGTGGTTATTTGATGCAAAATTAAAGATATTGCTAGGAAAATTGAAGAGTAAATGGACGGTTACATCTAAAGTGAAATAAGTGTGTGACAATGGAAGCGTTTTGAAATCAGAGTTGTCATTTGATGTACAACCATTCATCGTCAAAGGTCAGTTACTGAAGTCATACATTGAGCATGATACTTTCTTGGTCGTTGTCGACTCACTCCAAGTGATCTTCAATGATACATCCTCCACAACTACAACAACATCAAAAGATTTAGATAATGCTCCTATAAAACTCTTTCTTTTGTTTTCTTCTTTTCTTCTATTTATTTTCATTATTTATAGTCTTGTCTTCATCTATCTCAGTCATCACCGCGATACTTAGGATATGTTTCGTCCTAAGTATAGGGGGATGAGTGAGTCTCATTGTTAATTCTTTGATCCCTCACATGTCTCCTCTCTTGTTGATATTTGGGTCTATACTTAAGGATATTTTACCTATGTATAGGGGGAGACAAGATGAGTCGTCGATCTGTTTATTCCCACCCTCAACCCTCCCTGCATGTAGCTACAACCTGTTATACTTAGGATTATTTCATCCTAAGTATAGGGGGGATGGTTGACTTCTCATTCTTTGATTCTTTATTCTTCAGTCGTGGTATAGGCTCTTTTATACTTAGTACTGGTTATGTCTTTTTTTCTCTTCGATCTATGAGGAATAGCTCAAGCTAAGTATAGGGGGTCCTATATATGTTGTATATACTTAAACTATAACTCGTACTTTAGTATTTTCAATAAGCACATCTAAAGTACAATTAATTAATTTCAAAGAACATACTTGTATAAAATTCATTATATATACTTATTAATAAATCAGGCAAAAATGTTTTTCAAAATGTTTGAAAAATGGTTGAAAATTTTCTTTCAAAAATCTTTTAAAAACTATTTTGAAAATGTTTTGTAAAATGTTTTTAACCATTGTAAAAATGTTTTGTTTATAAAAATTTTGTTTCTTTGTGTGAATAAAATGTTTGAAAATCTATATGTAAATGGTTTGGAAAATGATTGAAAAATTAGTTTGAAAAATCTATACATACTGTTTGAAAAATCATTGTAAAATGATTTTCAAATTTTTAAAATGCTTGTAAAAATTATTTGTTAAATTAATTTGCAAAATAAGGTCTCCAAAATGTTTGAAAAAATATTTTCAAATTATTTTGAATACTATATATACAATATAAGTAAATAAATTGCTTTAAATCCAGACATAAATTTGTGAATAATCAATTGGTATAAATTCTTAAATCCCAACTCTTGTAAATACTAAAGAAGAACTCCTGTGTAAGTATCTTCACATATTTTTTCTTGAAAATCTTGTGTTTTTGAAAAAATCCCTAAAAATTTAAAAAATTAAAACTCCAAAAAACATTTGCAACATCTTTTTTCAAAACTGCATAAAAATTTGCAAAACTTTTCAAAAATCCAAAAAAAAGTTGAAAACAAGAAAATTGCATCACAAAATATTTTCTTTGAATTGTATGCAACATTTCAGTTTTTCGGATTGATAATTGAACTAGTCTAAGTAAAATCCGAATATTGAAGCGTGATTGGACCGTAAATTTACTTAATCACAGGAACCTTATACGAACTGGAATTAAGATACTTCAGGTACGCTAAACTTAATTCTTTAAGACCATGAGACTTGGTTCAGTGTCGTCTTGATTTCCTAAGCAGAATATTTTTGAACACACGCATGACTCTGGCTGATAATGACCTAGCTTGCATAAACTACACCTTGCACTTTTCTCACCTCATTTGAAGTTGTAGATGGCTAGATTTGGTGGCATGAGATACAAGCCAACGGAAACATCGAAAGTCACTAATCTGTGGCTATTGTACCCCAACCCAATCCAGTGGCAATGAGGTCTAATGATAGAAGTTATGGGTTGCAATAATGCGTCAAAAGAGGGATTGTCTATTGGCTCAAGAGGAAAAGTCCTTATGTAAATTCTATTGTATAGATTATTCAAAAAAATGTATAAATGTTGGACATGCGAGCCCACGACGAGCCATTATGCAATAAATGTTATTGCAAATATCATTCCCTGATCTAAAATGAAGAATAATTAATTTCCATAATAGGTTCCTTAGTACAATTATGGTTATGTACCGTGGCCATCTTAATGATCATACAACTATTGATTCAATTATTGAATCATAGAGGTTGGTGCTTGGATGAACATCTAAAGAGTTAGATTGAGGACTCATTAAGCACCGTCACATGATTGTTAAGAGATGATTCCAGCCTGAGTAGGAGATGGCAATCCTTTCTCATTTAGGCTAATATCTGACCGACCTCTTGATGCAAGTCCTCTACATGGGAATAGAGATTTGGAGGTGTTAGATAAGTTAGGTCAAAGAGTTGACTAAATGAGATCGAGATAACCAAAGTCTTATGTCGTATGATGTCATTATATAAGCATGCTCTGATTGGAGACAGATGTGTTACTATATGTCTACATATGTACATTTGGCAGACCATTAGGTTGATGACCTAATCAAGGTCTATACACTGACGTGCTGGTGTGCATATAAGGGCATATGAGTAATACGATCTCTCAAAGGGATCATACTGGTTCATTTATTGAACCGGGAGACATGAGCTCAGCCATGAAATATTGGGAAGAATCAAATTTCATGCATGATTGTCTCACTTTGGAAGTTTCATTAAATTTGTAGGTTTGATATATGCTTTTGGAAAGTATATGATCAACATCTGGGTATGATATATGCCTTTGGAAAATATATGATGGATACCAACTTCCAATGATCGAGTGAAAAACTTGATGATAAAACTTTGAAGTAGACAGTGTAAAATTGATCTTATACTTCAGGTTTATTTTGGGTCTTCTAGTATGCAGGTTGTACATGTATTAGGAATACCTGAGGGTGATGTGATCATAAATGATTGTATAACCATAACACTTCCATTCCTAGGTAGTGATGAAATGGGTCTAGATTTTAGTGACTCCTCTAAGTAGAGAAGTGATCTAATCTTGGTCCAAGTGTTGGACAGTGATCTAAATGTGATTCAGATGCAATGAGAAGATTAGATCTACTGTCTTGATTTAATCAAGCATCTATGGGATGTCCGCAAGATCTGGATTTGAGATGTGATCTCAATAACCAAGTCACTATACATGGAATAATACAATCGCCCTATCCTTATCTTCAAGTATCCGCAGAGAAAGCGCATTATCCTTGAAAGAGTTCAAGGATAATTTCATTGTTGATATATGTATCTAAGCATTGAGAAAATGGATAATTGAATGTGATTTAATTATCATGAATAATATGAATTTGATTCATATTATGAAGAGAGTTACTTATATAATTAAATGTGATTTCATTATCAAAGATGTAAATAATGTGAATGTGATTCATATTATTTGGGTACATGAGAATAGAGATCCAAGATGATTAAATGTGATTTAATTATCATGGATTTGAATAATGTTGATAGCACTATACATATTAATCATATATATTATAAATGTGATTAATAATATATAAGAGAGTCATTTGTAATTTACATTTGTTAATTAAATGTTGATGTGAATTGGATTCACATTAGATAATTAATTGAAAATGTAATTCACATTTTATTTTGACTTATGAATGGGATTCACAAATTTCCAATGGCATGATTGCAATGTTCACAAAATAAATTGGATCAATTTTTGCGAAATAAGTTTGCAATAAAAGGTTGTTGTAAAATATTAGAGATACACATGAGATATGGATTCTCATGAATTTGGAAGGAGCCCCCTTACCATATAAATAGGGTGGACGACCACCCTCTCCTTATTGAATGTGTGGGACGTCCCCCTTATTCTCACGGAAGGAGTCTTGCCTCCTTCCTATTTCTCAAATGAAGATTGATTTAATATAAATCAAATTACATTCAATATATATTTGATTTTATTAAAATAATTGTTGTTGTAAATTTGCAAGAAAATCATGGCCATTAAAAGAAACACAAATCAATGTGAGCCATTGGATTTGTGTTGTACATGGATTGAGATCCATGGATCCCAAAATATTATAAAAGGAGAGGCAGCCCTTGCTCTTATTGGTTACACAAGTTGTGAACAACAATGCATGCTCTCTCTCTCTACACGCCATCTCTCTCCCTCTCTCTCATGGCCATCCACCATGGAGCCCTAGAGAGAGTCGCTCTCGCTGCAGTGTCGCAGTTATGCTGTTAGACTGTTTGCTCGTGGATCTCTGTCTCCATCAGTGCACCTCGTTCATGAAGAAGACATCGGATCTCATGTGACGAGATCGGGAGATTTGCTGCTTGGATCATCAACATGGATTGCGAGGAGCATGCATTTCATCAACGCACTCACAAGCGTCTCCTCCGTCAGATCAGACTTGAGACAGGAGGTCTCTTCGTTTAGAAACTCGATCACAACCATGCATCAAGAGGTAACCTTAATACTTGTTTGTAGTTTAGATGAAACGATCCGAGAAGTGTTCTTGGATCATGTGGTTTCATCATATGAAAAAAAATTTAATTTCTGCTGCCTCGAGCCACTAGTACGACTAGTCACTCCCGATTGCATTCGATACGATCTTCACGCTTCCGTGATGCACTTAAGGATATTACCATATCCTTCGATAAAATGAACTCCAAAAAAGTAGACAGGCCTGAATGAAGACAAAATTCCTACCGGAGTATGTATATATTTGTATAGCCAATAAGCAAGCTTGAGCTTCAAAGTCAAATATATGTGAGCCTGCAGCTGGATGACTTGGCTACATTGGTCAAGCAACCTACGATAGGTAGCAACACTGGCTACCATCCATTCTTCTCTCCACCTCCTCTTCTTGAGTCAGTTGTACTTGAACCTACAAGAGAATACCCTGCTTCTCGAGGAAAGAGTTGTTGGATTGGGGAATTGGGGTCACCATGTTGGAGAAGATTGACTTTTACTGCTTCAGCCGAGGACAACTACATATCACACACATTGTCCAAGATAGATTCATAGTCATAGGGGTTTGCGTATGAGTTTACTTATTCTAACCTGGTTATTAAGGATACTTGAGCAGAGTTTTGGGACTCTCAAAGGCTATTGTATTTCAAATCCAGTTCCCACACAAGGTTCCGACCAAATCTGAATGTCGAAAGGTCCAACTGAGCTCCAAACTTTGATTTTACGAAGACAAGTTTGAAAGTTAAATCAATCCAAGTTCTTTCTTTCTCTTTTCTTCATTTTCTTTTCTGCATTTATAGGCATAACTGTTTGCTAGGGACTAGTAAAGCCAAGTACGGGGGGTGATGAATCTCCATTTCATTACCTTTATTCTTTCATTTTGCCCTTTATTCACTAGCTAAATGCATGTAAAAATCATTATTTTACATTAATTAATATTTATTATTTATTGAATAACTATTGTATAAAATAAAATGTTTGAAGCCAAAAAAAAGAATAAAGAAAAGAAAACGAAATAAAACGCTAAAGGTATTTTATGACCCTAAACCCCGAGACCTAGGCATCATGATGACTAGGTCAACAAGGAATAAAGTAGGGGGAGATAAGGGTCAAAAACACAATAAAAACCATAATTATTTATTCTTCAAAAATGCATGTTGGAGACTATTTTATTATTTGTTATTTACACCTCAAATCAAAAAACTTTGTACATAAAATTTGTAGATAAAAATACGAAAAATAGAAAATTGAATTCACCAAAATAATATGCAGTGTTCATTCTATACTCAGAATAAAAAGCCAAAACTCAAACTTCTCAGACCCCTATCTTCTCCAAATGAAACCAAATTGCATTAAAATCACATTTAATTGTATTAACTTTTAATTAGCTATTTAATGAAGAGGATTTCACTTAATTTGGAACTAAGATGTAAAATTTAGGTTGTTTTGGACCCCTATTGTACACTATTCCTGAATAAAATATCCCTTTTATTTATTCTTTGTATTTTTCATTATTTTATATTTTTGAATTTTTTTAAATATTATATAGATTATATGTACACATTTAGAATAAAATAAAACCATAAAAAATACACTAAAATAAAATAATATATTGAAATGCATAGATGAATTACATATACTTATACATGTATAATAAATACATCTATTTATTTAAGTGAACAAATAACATCAGAAAATAAAATAAAAATATATTTATGTGTATCAACTTAAAATTTAAAATAAACTAAATATATAAAATAATAAAATATAAATATAAAATAAAAATAAATAAACATAATATAGGTAATATAGCTATGATAATACATGTAAATACTACGTCATAATAACTAACTCCATAAAAATAAATAAAAATAGGAATTAAATACTACATAAAAAAATAAACATTTCTTATTTTATAATCTAGAATTAATAAATTCGTCTACTATTATTTATCGTTTTTATAAATAATTTCCCCTTGATTTTTTATTGTTGGTCTACGTGGACCAACCAGAACACTCCTCGTGTTGACCTACGTCAACACCCCCTCTCTTCCTTGAGTCACCACCCGGTTAGAACCCAGATTTTCGCCATTTTTTCTACTTGAGCTAATGATGCTTTTGATAATCGTGATGCACATTTCATGGAGATTAAACATTCTTGAATCATGCCCTAGCCAAAGATCAAATCGAATTTCCTCGATTCAGTTGAAATCCCTTGCTCAATAAGCCTCCTCGTCATGTCTATAAATAAGAACCTCAAACCTCCTTGCCCAAATTGATCGGTCTTCACTTTGTGTGTGTTCCCAGTGACAAAGAAAGCATCCCCCAAGGTCCAGGCAGTGCTAGGATGAGCGAGGGTGGTCCGAGGCATCACTCTAGCAAGGTCTCTGATCCTTGGTGCAAACCAGGTTCGAGCTGTAATTTCTATTCATTTTTAGGTAGATTTAGTTTAGGTTTTTCTACTGATGTCATTTATTTCGCAAGTAGATCATTAGTTTATCTAAAATCACAAAATTTAGATCGTTGGAGCTCACTCCTCCTGCCATGTTTCACCGTGAATCCGCCATGTTCCGACCCATTTATCATGACCATTTCGTTCCCTAACACATGATGAAGCTTTTTCATGCTTCAACCCAACCTGATCCTTCCTGGGCCAGCAAATAGGAGTTCCTCCTCCATCTTTCGTTGGAGCACTTCTGCTCGCCTTCATTTTCATGCACAACATCTTCATTTTGGCTCAAGGTGACTCGCCTAGAGCCCCTGAGTCTTCCTCTATAGGTATGCGATGCTAGAGAACCCCATATGTTTGATTCCATAGTAGGCGGGTCCCAAGTACCGCATTCTTCTTCGAGCTTCAGACCTCTCCCCAGTGAGGCCTGAACTTTCTTGATGGTACCAATCAGTGCGAGACGCTTCCAGGAAGTTCAGGAGACCACCAATGAATCCCCATGTGGCCGGAGCGAGGAACTACGCATGATCGAAGGAAGGATAGGGAAGTGTTCTTCCTTATTCTTCCTCATATCTCTAGAGTCATTCGATCTTCAACGAGGCCCAGATCTAATCTGGGTCATTCACATCAAACGAAGCAGTGAGCGCCTCCAAGCGTTGATCGAGTTAAGTGGTGCCTACATGGCACCACTACTGTCGTTTGTTGGCACATACATGTTGGGTAAATATGACAGATGCCCCTCGTATTTTTGTATATTTTTATTTAATATTTAAATGTTAGTATGAAGTGTAAATAATTGTGTATATCTGCATGGAGTCCCTTGCCTTTTATGTATTTACATTAGTGTCCGTTCCAACTCACCTCACATGCCCCCCATGTGAGGTGGGCATTTTGCATCCATACCCTCATGGATTTTTGTATCTGTAATAAGTCCAAAATTTTGTATATTTAATGTTATATTTTGTGGATATTATATAAAGAGGACCTTGTAATTTTTGTTTATTGCATTTATGCCCCTGCAAGGTGCATTTAATTTAAATATTCATGGATAAATTGCACACTTGCCCTTGGATTTTGTTTTAGGAATTTGGAATGCTTAGAAACATATTTTTATTCAAAATGGTCCCTGCTAGCTTATTCATTTTTGTGCATCTTTGCTTATTTTTATAAATATCATACATGCTCCAATATTATCGAAAAATAGGATAATGTACCTAACATTCTTTCACACGATATAATTAGTTTCGGATTGTATGCACTTTATCCAATTACTAAAATTCAGTAAGAGCCCATTTCTCCCCTATTTAACTTAGAAAATACCTAAAAATTATAAAATATTTTTGAAAAATTCCAAAAAAATATTTTCTATATTATAGTATTTTATTGCTTTAGATTAAAAATTCTTAAAATAGAAAAGGAAATTTAAAAAATGAAAGGCTCCAATATCCTATAAAAATATAAAATTCCCCAAAATTCCAAAAATATTAGTTCTACTTAATAATTTTATTTATATATTATTGCATATTAAACTAGTTTTGGGAAATTTGAATTTATTTGTATTTTTAAATCTCAAAACAATCTAACCTATTTATTAAGCCCTGAATTTTATATTTTTTGGAATTTAAAAATACATAAAAATTAGAAAAGATATATGAAAAATAATGAAATAGTAAAAAATGAAAAAAACCAAAAACATTTTATTTTGCAATTTTTTTATTATTTTTAGCTATATTTATAAATATAATACCATCTATTATATTATATACATATATAATTTATATTATTACTAATTATATACATCTTATAAAAATTTAAAATATATATAATATATAAAATAGACTATAATTTCTTATAATTTATTTATTTTTGTATGTTTATAATATAATATATATACTCTATATCCTATATATATTATCTTATATATATTTATTTATTTATATTTATATTTATTTATCCTTATATAATATTATATAATATTTGATTTAAAAAAGAAATTATAAAATTATAAAATCAAAAATCAAATAAAAAATTAAAAACCCACACATAAAGTCTAAAAGGACACTTGCGTACATAATTCAATTTTGATTAGAAATAAACATTAGGCTACCGTGTTTGCTCTCAGTGGTTAAACCTCTACATGCTTACACGGTATACACCTTTGTTTGTAGAGTAAAATAAATTTTACTTCACATTTTTTTCATTCATTGATTAATCATATGTTGTGGGTACTTGTTTATTGAGCAAGATTCTCATGAGCGGTCGCTTCGACGACTGTTGATCTACCATGTGGATTGACAAGACCCTCGCACATTTATATCACCCTATCAGTAATACTTAACCAAAGATTTCACCTCTCTATTCACAAAGTGACTACCCCCATCTGAAATCAAAACCTTAGGATTCCCGAACCTAGCAATAATATGATCCTTTACAAACTTACAAATAGTCTTGTTGTCTACCACCAACAAGATGTACTCAAATCAAAAACATCATAGAAAATCACTGGTTGCGTGGGCATCTCATCTCTGTAGCCAAAAGTCCCTCCCATCCTTTGACAAATCGAGCACGACCATAAAAAATCAGTAGCATCTCTAAACAAGGTCGGCTATTGCAATCAACATTCAATTACCTTGTGTGTGGCTCTTTTCTCGAATGGTGTCCTCCAACTTCTAATGAATGACAGTATGTGAGGACGCTCTGGTATTCCTACTAAGGAATACACCTTCTCTAGAGACAATTCGGTCCTTAAAAGAAAAGGAAAGATCCTCCCAATGGTATTTCCTCGAATCTGACTTTAGTCGATCAATACTGATCCTAGTCCAACCATGGGGAACTTGCTTGGAGATAACATTGTTCACAATGTTGGCATACCAAGGAAGTGAATCGATGACATAAATCGACTCATCTGGGAAGGTGTCTCTGATTGGCTCTGAGTTAGGGGAATCCTTTAAATCCAAACAAAATAAAGGATCAGCCGCAACATTCTTAACAACAAGTTTATCCTCAATCTCCAAATCAAACTCCTAGAGTAATGAAATCTACATAAGAAGATGCGCCTCCACATCCTTCTTTTTCATTAAATACCATATGGTTGTATGATCCGTAAAATTTGTCATCTTAGATCCTAGAATATATGACATGAACTTCTCAAGGGGGCAAACTACAATGAGCATCTCCTTTTCAGTAATTGTATAGTTTTTATAAGCATGATCTAAAACTTTACTTGCATAGTGAACTGCAAATGGAATCCCTTCTCAACATTGACCTAATACACCTCTTATAGCAAAATCTGAAGCATCAGTCATGATCTCAAAGGGAAGAGACCAATTTGAAGCCTGTAAAATTGGCGAGTCCCAAATCTCTCTTTTCAATTACACAAAGGACTCAATACATATGTGATCTATAATGAACTCGATGTCTTTGCATAGGATCTTAAACAGAGGTGGGACAATCTTAGAGAAATCATGAATAAATCTTTTGTAAAATCCAATGTGCCCAAGAAATGACCTAATTGACTTGGCGTTGGTGGTTGATCAAGTTTCTTGATTACATCCATCTTAGCAGGGTCAACCTCCATTACCTTTTTGGAGATGACGTGCCCCAACACAATACCCTCCTTGACCATGAAATGACTTTTCTCCCACGAGAGTATCATATTCACCTACATTAACCTTTGAAGCACTCGGTCCAAGTGTGATAAACATGAACCAAATGAATCACCATGGACTGAAAAATCATCCATGAAGACCTCCAAGAAATCCCCCACCATCTCGACAAATATGAAGATCATGCACCATTGATATGTGCCTCGAGAATTACAAAGCACAAATGGCATGTGCCTTAATGCCTAAGTGCCGAAAGGACATGTAAACGTGGTCTTTTCCTGGTCCTCAGGGGCAATGGCTACCTAATTGTATCCGGAGTACCCATCAAGAAAATAAAAGAACTCCTTCCCTTCTAATCTCTCCAAAATCAGATCAATAAAAGGTAAGGGAAAATGATCTTTCTTAGTAGCACTATTCAAGCATCTGCAATCGACACAGAAATGCCATGAAGTGGGTACTCATGTCATGATCTCTAGCCCTCCTCGTTGATGACCATCTGAATGCCTGACTTGTTCTGGACGACATGAAGGGGGGACCCACTTAGAGTCTGAGATGGGGTAAATAAAACCTTCTCCACACCATTTTTTAATCTTTTCTTAACTACTTCCTATAGGTTAGGATTTAATCTTCTCTGAAACTCACGGGAAGGTCTGGCATTATCCTTAACATAAATATGGTGTGGATAGAGTGCGGGGTTTATACCCACGAGATCCGACACAGTCCAGCCTATGGCCTTGTGGTTCTTTTCTAATACTCCTGACAACCTATACCCTTGCTCTACAATCATCTTAGAACTAATGATGATATGAAATCTATATTTGAGTCTCTCAAGAAAGGCATACTTTAGTGTAGGAGGGAGCGGCTTCAACTCTGGCAATGATGTGTCTTCAATTAAATTAGGTTGAACCTTCTATAAATTTGATTATGTGTTGCATGAAGGTGGAACTAAATATTTAGAACTTGCCACCAACTCTGCTACGTAAGGAGTCGGATCACCGAAGAAATTTGGTAATTTGACCAAAGCCACATCCAAATCATGATCTATATCCCTTGATTGTATTCAAGAAGAAGTAACTGGCAGATCCGAAGGGATCCCTGAGTCGTCAAGGGAATAGGATGATCCGTAGCTCAAGAACACATGCAACACTTGCAAATTGCTTAATGTACGTTGTCCTCTCCATATGAGAGGGTCTCGTTCAGTCCTGTCGGGTTCTATCTCCATACCCGATTGATTTCAGTGCAATTGCACAGGATACTTACGAGAAGAAACCAAAAAAATTTTAAATCAAGGAGAGTGATGGCACAAGTGTGCAATTTTTAATCTTCGAATTCAATTCACGCACACCAATGCAAACACAAAACAAACCACAAGCTCATTAACTCACACAATGAAGCGCAAGAGTTCGGCAATATCTTTTCAGTTTTAGTTGGTGATAAATCAATCTTGGAAAAGAATTAGCGAGCTGCTGCGTATTGGAGATTTTCTTAAAGACTGGCCGAATTCTTATGACTAGTTATACCTACTTTCAGCCAGTATGGGTGTAAGTATGGACCGTAAAACGACTGCCTATTACTTAAGGATGAAGCCTTACACTGTGTCCTTTAAACCACCCACCCTTCTAAGGAAATCTAGACTGTTTACCGGCTACCCGTATTTCCTCACTAAGAAGTAGCTAATCATTTTTATATAATCAGTAGTCTAAGCAAAGATTATGGAGTTGGGCTCTAGCCTTAAGTGTCGTCTCTCACTCACTCATATAGATAAATGAATCCAAGGTTGGGGTTGCTCTCCCGCAAAAATTCTTGATTTTATGGGTTAATTAAAGTCAGCCTTGTTTAGCAGTCCCAATTTAAATTAGGTGATCACTGAAAAATTAGTTGAGCACAAATGCATGTCTTCCTTCCAATCCCAATTTCCTTTAAAATTTACGCGACAAAATAGGAAGGAGAAGTTCGGGGAAAATCGATGAACGTGATAAATGATGTAAGCTCAAATAGAAACTTACAGTGATTCCTTGCAATTTCCATGTGGGATGCAATATAAGAATTTAAAAATTAATCTATATGAATGCGAGCTGACAAAAACTGAACCTAGTAGAAAGTTCTATTAGTCAGGAAGATTGATTTGAATTATACTAAGTTGAACGATCAAATGTGTGTCTCAATTAATGTGAAGAGTGGTCATAGGTTCTACGAGCACAATCGATAAAATCCTAGAAGCTCTAATAGTCGTATGTGCAGGTCTAACCTACGAGCCACTCAAGTTGGTCTCAACCCTCACTGGATACTGAAACAGGCGACGACACACCACAGACAAAGTTTGAGGTTTTTTTTACACTCGCGGGAGTCCAAATGGGTATCGCTATAAATGAACGACTAATTACACAAATTAAAATTGCAATAAATAAATTTCTAAACTCTACGTTCTCTCACGACTCGACTCGATCATAATTTTTAATGCGGATTGGCAGTCGGTGAAGATGCATTGGCTCGAGAGAACCGCTCCACAGGCATCGGGTACCTTGCATGAAAAATAAGAGAGAGATCCTAAGAGAGTGACATGAAAATTAATAAAATAATACAATAATGCTGAAAATAAAATAAATGCTTGAAAAAAGGAAAACATACAATGAAGATTCCGAGGTCAGACTACCCAAATAAAGAAAACATCAAACTAATTTTCTTAAAAAACAAATAAAAACTAAGTCGTTTGCCTCCCCGACAACGGCGACATCTGACGAACCGTGAAAACCCTGCACTAATTTGCGTGAATTATCATTTAAATTTGTCATTTCGTTGTAGATGGGAATTTGAAATCAATCAAAAAATAACCACAATAATTTATTCTATTTATAACAGGCATGGTTTTATGTTTATTTTACTTGAAAAAGTCCAATGGTCAAACTCAAGGAGGTAAAGGAACAATCAAGAATTATGTCTATCAAAATTTGTGTATGGTTTACAAGGTGACATATTTTTGGTATTTTTAATGCAATTTGTGGATGTAAATGTAAATGTGGCCAATTTTAAGGACTAAAATGCAATTTTAATCAAAAGATATCCAAAAATTACGTAACATGGCCAAGATGTAAAATATGGTGAAATAAGCACATTGCGATTTGGAATTTTCTAGTTCAAGATAAATATTTAAAGATTTTAAGAATGCAAATAGAGTGTTTGATAAAAAAATTATGATAAATATTAAATCTACTTATTTTCAAAGAATAAAATTATCCAAGATCTATTACTAGGTAATTGATCTCAGAAAAATCCTAAACCTTTAAAATATGAGATTTAATACCTATAAAAAATTAAAGATTAAAATCTACAAAATTATTTTTATAAAGCAAACTATGCATACGAACACAAATCTTTCTAGGCACGATATTGCAATTAATCCTCTAATCTGTGAATTTTTGGTAATTTCTAAAGCTATGGTTAATTTAATATGAATTTTTAAGCACAGATTGGGTAAAATATGTAATTCAACGCAAGAATATTAATTGTTAAATAATCACAACATAGAAAAATACAACAATTATGTTGTAATGTAGAGAATTAATTGAAGAACACAAATCTATTTTTGAATAATAAAAATAATGTCATGTGGAGGTCTAATATATAGGGGGAACATAGGGGTAGAATTGCAATAAAATAAAATAAATAGATAGAGTGTAGGGGCTTTAATTAAATTACCTATATCCTGGGGGGTTCAAATGCAAATTTTCCAGAGGATCGCGTGTGTAGCACGTGACCTCTAGTAAGGGGATGGATATGCGAATAGGCGAGGATCCAGGGCGTGGGCGCAATTAACCCATGCCGCACTTGCCTACATGTGGGGGGTGTGCTCCATGCTGACGTTCCCTCCTCACGTGCTGCGTATGTGGGAGGACCTCAGGATTCCCGCCTGGTGGTTTGCTGCCGGCCAGAGGCGGAGAGAGAGCGGAGGGGGGGCGGACTTCCTACGAGGCAACGATGTAGCAGGAGAAGTCATCGGGGCAAAGGTCGATGAAGGAGTAGGGTGCATGCAGTACGTGGCGGAGCAGTGAGGTCCCCTGATTGGAGGCGGAGGAGGACCTAGTTGAGGGCAGAGCGTGGCGATGTCGATGGAGCGTGTGGTTGAGCGTTGAAGAGTTGCTCTTGGAAATGTGGAAGTCCTTGGAGCAACAAGTGGCTGCAGGAGGAGCGGGATGGTTGTTGACGAAGTCGACCCCTGGCTCCAACCAGGGGGCGTCGATGAAGTTGTTGGCTCAACGACAAGGGGTGGAGCGAGATCAGTAGAAGTGGAGGATGGCCGCACTGCAACAAGTCTTACGTGCCTTGGATCTCGCTGCAGGTGGAGGTTCTCCGGGTTGTCACCACCGGAGATCACGTTAAAGAACTTAGGGCTATCAGCGGATACCATGGATTAGGGCGATACTGGTTTTAAATAGGAATGGCAAGGGTGGCTAGAGATGGAAGGGAGTGTAGTTGATGGATTTGATTGAGATAATGAACGACCGCTCGTGATTAGGAAGGGGAGTGCAAGATGAGAGAAGGCGACAATTTGATTCAAAGAGGAGATCAGGGAGGTCGGGTTGGTGATTGATGGTAGCGAGATCAGAATCTTGTGGTGATTGTATATGAAGAGATTCGAGGAGGGACTGATCGGTTGTATATGGCAAGGAGGAAGTGAAGAGGGTGGCAGCACATGAGATAGGTGAGGTGGCGGCAGCCGTGCTCACAAGCGGTGGCGGAGAAGATTGGGGGAAGGAGAAGGCACGTGCAAGGCACGTGCGTAGGAGGCACGTGCGCTACACGTGCGGGTTTTTTTATTTATTACTTTATTATTTTATTTTTTATATATTTTTTATTTATTATTTTTAGTAAAACGAATATATATAAATCTCAAAAATGGGTGACACGTGGCGGCTCTAGGAGCGGCCACGTGTCAGCTCCAAAATAATTGAAAAAATAAAAAGGAAAGAAAAATAAAAAAGAAATAGCAAACGACCTCGGATCAAAATATTTTCTTCACGAAAATTGCTCGTCTCGATGAGATCTCCAACTTTCATGAAGGGATCAAAAGTAAAATCGATCATTTGCACAAAGTATTTTTTTTGGGGTACTCTATGTACATAGAACACCTTGAATTTTGGGTTTTTTATTTTTTGTCATTTTTAAATAAGATAAAAATCAAGAAAAATATAATAAAATGAAAGATAAATATGTACACACTAATCTCTTTTTGGTATTTTTATTAATTTAGAAAAATAAGAAATAAAATAAAATATGAAAATTACAACTTGTGTACAAATTATTAGTGAAAACTTGGACTCAGTTAGTTTCTTTGATTGCAAGCTCATTTTAGATTTGAATTTTATGTATTTTAATAAAACTTTCGTCAAATAAAATAAATATAAGAGAAATAAGATAAAATAAGTTAATTATGTACATAAAATAATATGTCAAAATTAGGTAAAATACAAAATGTACAAAAGAGGCCCAAAATCCCACTTTCACTATGAACTCCGATTCACTTGAACTTGATCTTGTTTTGAAGGTCCTTGAATGTACATTAGTTCAAAAGTGAGTAGGATAAAATCAGACATCGGATGATGAAGATATCAACATTTTAGTCCAGAAATCGTAGAATTAGGTTTTGAGTTTGTGGTTCACATATTTATGTTAGTGATTTTTTTTGTATTTTTCATTTATTCTTGTTAGTAATATGTACACAGTGGAGGTTGTTTCAGGTCATTTGGGGTTAGCATGAATAAGTTAAAAATCAGAGAAGTTAGCTTATTTTATAGGTTAATTAGGCTGGGATTTTTGGCTCCTTATTTTATGCAATTATGAATGGTAAAATGCAATTATTATTAATACATGCATGAATGTTAATTATGCAGAATAAATGAAGAAATGCCAATGAATTTTGAGAATTTGAGCTTAATTAATCATTTTTACAGTGTTGAATCCGAGATTCATCATCCCCCTATACTTAAACCATGCTCGTCCCTGAGCATCTAAAGAAATGCAATGAGGTGAAATGAGATTAGGTTCCATACCAAGGCCATGAACTGGAGGTGAAAATGAAACTAGACTCGACCTTTGGACTATTAGTTTGGCAGAACTTCGGTGAGACTTAGGGTTTTTAAATCAACAACCTTCAATTTCTACACATCATTGCCACAGTTTCGACTCAGAAGTCATCTTAGATCAATCCTCCTCCCAAAGCATATCCCATGAACAATAAACAATCAACTCATGTATGTGGAAGGTTCTAGCTCTTCCCATCCAGAATGCCAGACTACCATGCAAACCTCCTCTCGAATAACTCGTCCTCGGGGAGTCATGTATTTCCTTCTAAGGTCTGTCGCGATGTGTTCACAATCGAAGAGGGGGAGAAATTAGAAGGAGAAAAAAACTGGAGCGTGTCCAGTGTAGTCACCTCCTTGTGAAGCCGACAAGTTTAGCCAAGTCTCCACAAAGATCTGCAGGTTTTTTGAAGCTTGTAACTTTTTTGGACAGATATTTATTTGTAGTGGCTTCTTTGTGTTTGGATTTTTAGTAGCTCTGCATGGATCTTGTTGTGTCCCTACGGATATGGAATCTTTTTTTACATACATGTTTTGGGATATAAGAAAAAATTGTGTCAAGCCGTCCATCCCTTTTGCGAAGCTTTATTTCACCCCATACTCCGATCTTTAAATGTCCACACTACCAGAAAAGAAACTCACATGTCCTTCCAACACCCCGTCTGAGTTGATCTAAGTGCATAGTGTGAGAGTGAAAATTAATTCCCAATTCTAGAGTCGTACCTAGAATGAAGAGACCAGGTTAGACACTAAGAGTCAAATGTTGCACATTATCATGTGGAACTCGAAGAATTAAGTGAAAGACCTGAAGCTTCTTAAATCCTCTTTCTAGATGACGTTCCTCTGAAAATTAGGTGGATTAAGGTCAAGTCCAGACCACTTTCGGTTTCTGTTCATAACTCGGTTCAGAACCCAAGGGCTTTTCACAAATGCAAATGAATGTAATGTTGGATGAAGTGTAGGTGTGTGAAATATTGACACATATTTTTTTGTGATTTTTTTATTTGATTTTTTAAGAGATATATTTTTTTAATGCAAGGATTATTTTTTTTAGAGATATATTTTTAATGTAAGGAATTTTTTTACAAGAATGAATAAGAAGCCGTTTTTCAATTTTTTGGTTGGACACAGTCAGTGTTAGTAGTAAAACTCCCTTTTTTTTGTTTTTTGTTTTTTGTTTTTTATTTTTTTTCAAGTTAATTACCCATCCTGTAAATACATATAGACTTACATGAAAGTACGAGCTATGGGTAAAATATATACACAATATATATACATACAGCCCTATACTTAGCGAGTGTTGTGTCCTAAGAGCACAAGAAGCGTAGAGAAGACATAGCTCAGGCTAAGCGTAAGAGAGTGAAAAAGAAAATCAATAGAAGTCGGCCCGCCCCCCTATACTTAGACTGTTCACAGTCTAAGTATAGAAGAGGAGTGAAACTGAGGTGGACGGAAGAAGTGAATGAGGAGAGTATATACAGGTGGGCATTGGTTCCTCCCATATTTATGCTCTTGATCAGCCTAAGTACGGAAGAAGGGTGGAAATGGGGAGAT
This sequence comes from Ottelia alismoides, assembly GCA_037367405.1. Taxonomy (NCBI): domain Eukaryota; kingdom Viridiplantae; phylum Streptophyta; class Magnoliopsida; order Alismatales; family Hydrocharitaceae; genus Ottelia; species Ottelia alismoides. The sequence continues at coordinate 465,488 of JAZKJV010011076.1, forward strand.
TTTGAGAAGGAGTTGATGAGGAGAATGGTATATACAGATAGCATCAGTCCCCCCTATACTTGAGTCTTCGCCTAAGTAGAGGAAGAAGATGTACAAGAAACTGATAGAGTCAGGAGGGAGGGTTTTCGACCGATCTTTTTATGAGCTTAAGGTGGGAGATCGTATTGATACGAAGAAGATGAAGCATATGATTCCCAACCATTGTCAGTGTTATCCTTAGAAAAATCATGCTCGAGAGTAGATGAAGCATATGAATAAGATAATATCCAACCATCATCGGAGTTATCCTCAGAGGAATATCATTTGAAAGTGGAGGCACTCCATATATTCTTGTTCTTTAGTTGCTTCAGTTGTTTTCTCAGAATTAGTTCCTTTTTGGGATCAAGCGATTTGTCTTCGAATGATGAATACTCTGAAGCACCAGTCTCACTCAGCTGATAAGAAATTATTCAAGTATATTTAATGAGACCAGGAGAATCGTCTTTAGATGAATAATAGTGAGGAACAAGAGTCGTACAATGGGAATCAGTGTTTGGATCCTTGCGTAGATAGGTATTTAGAGCTGCCGAGTAGACCTCACTCATGTAGATTACCTTGTCCGGACCTTATGACGAATCATCAGACAATTCCTTTTTTGGCATGTCAAAGGCGACTTTCTTTTTAGATGAAGGAGCAACCATTTTGTTTCGTGCTGTGTGTGAAGGTGTTGGTCCTGGGAGAAAGTGTTGACAATACAATCTCTAACTGAATAACCGTTGAAATTTTCCTCCTTGATCAGTACTCATCTTGCGTATTTGTTCTTAGTTGTCTTAATGTTGGTGCACTCCTTGGTTGGATTGAATTGGTCAAGGTGGTCAGAGAGGATTTCGGCCGACTCAAGGTGAGCCCATGCATATGTTTCAGGATCATATAAGAAGTCATAAATTCTATGTTCCGTGGTGAGAGAAGCGGGAAATGGAATAGTGGGGAGAGTTTCTAAACTAATGGTTAGTGCACATCTCACATATTTGTTCTCGGTTGACTTGATGTTGTAGCATTCCCGTCTCAGGTTGATTTGATCAAAGTGTTTAGAGGAGATTTCGGCCGACTCAGGATGAGCCCATGCATATGTCTCAGGATCATATAAGAAGTTATGTATTTGATGTTCCATGGTGAGAACAATGGGAAATGGAATAGTGGGGAGAGTCTCTCAACCAATAGTCTCCTCAACAGTTGTTATCTCAAGCGTAGCAGCGAGGTAGGGCTCATCTATTGCTTGGTGGTTACAGCTGTCGATAGTTTCGTGGGTTGCCTCGATAAATTGTGGTTCCTCAAAGATTGGTTGAGATTGAAGTGCTCCCAATGCTGTAAAATTGATTTCCCGAGTCTCGTACTCAATAATTTCCTTAGTCAATTCCAAGAATGGCTTTTCGAGAATGATCGGAGACTGAGTAAATTCTCCTTGATGCTCAATATCAATGATTGTGAAGTCCACTTTGAGCGGAGCACCATGGAATGTAACGATGAATGAAATGGTTCCTCTCGATCGCTTTATAGATTGATCATCCAGTTGAATGATATCTTTTATCATTCTGATAGGTCCGAGTTTGAGCTTGTCAAATATGGAGGTCAGGAGGATATTGATTGATGAGTTGCCATTGATTCGAGCATGGATAAATGTTTTGTCTTTGATTCCACAATCAAATCTGGGGAATCGCTTCACTCTACGGCTCTTGATTTTTCTCATTATTATCAAAGAGGTAGCCATTGACAAGATATATCTTTCAGTATTTCTTCTCGTCCTGCCCAATTTTTTCATTATTAATTTACTCATTACAAATTCTTTTAGGTCGGGGAAGTGTTCAATGGCCCGTATCAAGGGAAGTTCAAAAATCAATCTTTTCTCTAGTGCTTCCCATAGAGTAGGATCCAAATTCTTCAAATCCTCCTCACTTTCAATTTTTATTAATTTTTTTGGTTTTTTGTTTCTTGAGTGTTTTTGAACATTTTGATTTTTTGGTATTTTCTTTGTGGTGTGTAGATGTGGTGAATTCCGTAGATGATGAGCTTAGATATGTGGGGTTAGAGTCATCCCTAAGGGATTAGTATGTAGAAGTGCTGTTGTCGGAGTCATCCCTAGGGTAAACAGGTTTCTAAGCATTATTGGGTTTTTAACTTGGGATCCAATCATTCTATCTTCTACTTCCATACCCAAGCAACCATAAAATGAAATTAGTCAGTCAGTGAAATTTTTGAATTTTTCCTCCATTAATTCATATCTCTTATTTATCCTCGAAATCTCATCCTCTAAAGAATTTTCAGGATCAATTATGTGAGCAGTATGTGTGGTTTCTTGAGTATTCTCTTGTTTTTTAACTTGATATCTAGTCATTTCATCTTCGATTTTCATGTATGAGCTGGGAGAATATCCTCTTGGAATATTTATTGTATGCTCGTTATCTTTTGAAAATTTCTCCTCAAAAGTCATGGAAGGAGTCTACTCGATAGGATAGACACCATAGTTCTCATATTCAAGATGGTGTGATTCAAGTATGTATTGTTGGTTTGAGTAGAGTTCATTCCTTTGGTCATGATTGGTCGGACTCTTATACTGTGGAGTCAACATACATGATTTATGTGTCGATATCATCAATATAGTCCTCTATATGAGTGTCATATCTGAAGATGGGATTGTCACAGCTAATCTAAGATGGAAGATTATCAGGTGCGGGCGAATCCTCTTGATCTGTTCAGATTTCCATTTTATTCCCAATGGTCAAATCGAAATGTGGATTTGTGAAGTATTGACTTATTCCAACAATATGGTGAGGAGAAATTGAAGTTAGTTGGAGTCGTTGTCTCAGTCGTTCATTCATCTCAAAAGTGATTTGATCTTCAAATGGTTCATGAGTTCGACGAGAAATGGGTTAATCCAAGATGGTAGTTGCTCATTTGTGGTCAAGGGTGGGGGAGGTGGAAGATGTGAAGAAGTGTTCAATTCGACCGGGTTCATTCTGTGGTTAGAGTCTCCCATGAATGTAGGATTGACATTTACATAGTATGAAGGATTGGTTGTTTGATCAAAATACAGAGGGTTGATATACGACGAAGTAGAGGCTATAGTTGATTATTTGTTTGTATGATCTGAATATAAAGGATTGTCATTAATGGAGTAGATCAGATTTATAGAGAGGGTTGAATCTATTTATGGGTGAGAGTCTCCTGTGAAAGTTGGATGATGCCTGTAAGAAGAGGTTTTAGATAATTTTGGCTTGACCAAGATGAATTCATTTCATAGTATAGATATGATGGGTACTCGGACAAATGTCTCGTCATCTTCGAAGAAGGTGGTTGAGTTGTCATGATAGATCTTGGTTGAAAATGTTCAAATGTACCGAGATATTCAACAGTAGAAACACGAAATTTTAAATCAAGGAGAGTGATGGCACAAGTGTGCAGTTTTTTTTTCGATATTCGAGATCGGTCCCGCACACCAATGCAAACACAAATAAAACCTCAATTTAACCAACTCGTACAATGAAGCCGCAAGAGCTCGATAAATTATCTTTTCAATTTTAGTTGGTGATAAATTCAATATTGGAAAAGAATTAGCGAGCTGTTAGGTGCCGAAAATTTTCTTAAAGACTGGTCAGAATTCTTACGATTAGTTGCACCTACTTTCAGCTAGTATGGGTGTAAGTACGGACTCCAAATGGCTATCCGTTACTTAAGGATGGAGCCTTACACAGTTTCCTTTAAACCACCCACTCTGCTAAGGAAATCCAGATCATTTACCAGCTAACTGTATTTCCCCATTGAGAAGTAGCTTATCGTTTTATAGAATCAGTAGTCTGAATAAAGATTCTGAAGCTGGGCTCTAACCTTAAGTGTCGTCTCTCGCTCACTCAGAAAATAAATCAATCCCAGGACGGGGTTGCTCTCCCGCAAAAATTCTTGATTTTATGAATTAATTGAAATTGACCTTGTTTAGCAGTCCCAATTTTATTGAGGTGAATCACTTGAAAAAATTAGATGAGCAGAAATTCACGTCTACCATCCAGACCCATATTTCCTTTAAATATTTACGTGATAAAATAGGAGGAAGAAATTCGGGAAAACCCGATGCATGTAAAACGATGATGTATGCTCAGATAGAAGACTTACAGTGATTCCTTGCAATCTCCAAGTGGGATGCAATACAAGAATTGAATTATTATTGATGGATGCAAGCCGACAAAAATCGCACCTGACAGACAGTTCTATTAGCCATGAAAGAATTGAGTTAAAATTTTGACTTAGTTGAATGATTTAATGTGCATCTCAATTAATGTGAAGTGTGTTCCTAGGTTCTACGAGCACAAACAATAAAATCCTAGAAGCTCTAATAGAAGTATGTGCAGCTCTAACCTACGAGCTACTCAAGTCGGGCCCCTCCCTCACCAGAGAGTGAAACAAGCCATGACACACCACAGAAATAGTTTGAGGTCTTGTTACACGCGAGAGTCCCATATGGACACCACTGTAAATGAGCAATTAATTACTAAAAAATAAAATTATAGAAAATAAATCCTATACTATAAGCTCTCTCACGACTTGACTCGATCTTAATTTTATTTGTGGTTTGGTGGTCGGTAAAGATGCGTCGATTTCGTGAGAACAGCTTCACGGTTGTCGGGTACCTCGTAAGGAAAATAAGAGAGAGAGAGTGTGTGTAAGAGAATGACAAAATATAATTGAAAATAAAATGAGGAAATAAAGCTGAAAATAAAATAAAATGCTTGAAAATAAAATGAAAAATTTATAGTGAAGATTCAGGGGTTAGAATACCCAAATAAGGAAAATCGAACACGGGTTTTTCTAGACAAAACCTAAGTTGTTTGCCTCCTCGGCAACAACGCCATCTGATGAACTGTGAAAACCCTACATTAATTTGTGTGAATTATCGTTTAAATTTGTCATTACATTATAGACAGCAATTCAGAATTCAATAAAGAAATAATCACAATAATTTATTCAATTTTAATCGACGTGGTTCTATGTTTATTTTACTTGGGCAATTCCCAAGGTCGAACTCAAGGAGGTAAAGGAACAACCTAGAATTATGTCTATCAAAATTCGTGCGTGGTTTTCAAGGTGAAATATTTTTGGTATTTTTAATGCAATTTGTGGATGTAATTGCAAATATGGCCAGTTTTAAAGACTAAAATGTATTTTCAATCAAATGATGTCCAACAAATACAAAACTTGGCCGAGATGTAAAATATGGTGAAATGAACACAGTACAATTTTTTTGTAATTTTCGGAGGCATGATGAATATTTAAAGATTTTTATGAATGCAGACAAGGTGAATTTCAATAATTAATTATGATAAATATTAAATCTATTTATTTTTAAAGAATAAAATTATCCGAGATCTATTACTAGATAATTGATCTCAGAAAAATCCTAAACCTTGAAAATATGAGATTTGTTACCTACTTAAAATTAAAGGATTAAAATCTACAAAATTATTTTTTATAGAACAAACCATGCATTCTCATGCAATTCTTTTTGGGCACAATGTTGAATACAATTAATCCTCTAATTCATGAATTTTTGGCAATATTTTGAGCTATTGTTAATTCAATCTGAATTTATGAGCACTAATTGGGTAAAATATGCAATTTTACGCAAGAATATTAATTGTTAATAACCACAGCATAGAAAAATACTTCATTTATGACATAATGTATAGAATTAATTAAAATACACAATGTTATTTTTGAATAATAAATATAATGTCATGTAGAGGTCTAATATAAAGGGGGAATACATGGGTAGAATTGCAATAAAATAAAATAAATAGATGTAGTGCAGTGGCTTTAATTATATTACCTATATCCCTGGGGGGGGTCAAATGAGAAAATTTCTAGCGAGATGGATCTGTGAATAGGCAGGGATTCAGGGGCGTGGGTGAAATTAACCCACCCTGCATGTGCCTATCACGTGGGTGGGGGTGCGCTCCTTGCTCCCTCCTCACATGCCACGCATGTGAGAGGACCTCGGGCTTCTCGCCGGTGGTTCACTACCGGCGAGAGGCGGAGAGCAAGCGGAGGGGGATCGAGTTCCTGTGAGGTGGCAGTGTAGTAGAAGAAGTCGTCGGGGCAGAGGTCGATGATGGAGTAGGGCACAGGTGGTACGAGGTAAAGCAGCGAGGTCACATGGCTGGAGGCGGAGGAGGACCTGGTTGAGGGCAGAGCACGCTGGTGTCGATGGAGAGTGTGGTTGTGCGTGAAGACTAGCTACTGGAAATGTGGAATTCCTTGGAGCAACAAACAGCTGCAGACGGAGCGGGATGGTTGTTGACGAGTCGAACCATGGCTCCAGCCAGGGGGGCATCGATGAAGTCATTGCTCAACGGCAGGGTCCGGAGCGAGAGTAGTTGCAGTGGAGGAGGGCCATGCTACATCAAGGCCAACGGGCCTTGGATCTCTGTGCATGTGGAGGTTCATAGGGCTGTCACCATCGGAGATCATGTTAAAGAACTTAGGGCTATCAACGAATACCATAGAGTAGGGCAGTACTGGTTTTGAATAGGAATGGCCAGGGTGATTGGAGATGGAATGGAGTATAGCTGACGGATTTGATTGGGATGATGAGTGAGCGACCGTGATTAGAAGGGGGTGCAAGATGAGAGATGGCGGCGATTTGATTCTAAGAGGAGATCAGGGCGATCGGGTTGGCAATTGACGGTGGCGAGATTGAAATCCTGCGATGATTAGACTTGACGAGATTGGACGAGGGTCTGATCGGTTGTATATGACAAGGAGGAAGTGAAGAGGGTGGCGGCGCATGAGATTGGCGAGGTGGCAGCGGACGGGCTCACGAGTGGTGGCGGAGAAGATTGGGGGAAGGAGAATGCACGTGTAGGGCGCGTACGCAGGAGGCACGTGCGCTGCATGTACGTGATCTTTTATTTATTTATTTATTTATTTATTTTAATATTTTTTATAAAAAATTATTATTATTTAATAAAATTAATATATAAAAATCCCAAAAATGGATGACACATGGCAGCTCCAAGAGCTACCACATGTCAGCTCCAAAAAAATCGAAAATAAAAAAGGAAAGAAAAATAAAAAAAGAAATAGGAAAACAACATCATATGAAAAAATTATATTCATAAAAGTTACTTGTCTCGATGAGATATACAACTTTAATGAAGAGACCAAAACTAAAATCGATCATTTGCACAAAGTGAATTTTTTGGGGTACTCTATGTACATAAAACACCTTGAATTTGGGTTTTGAAATTTGTCATTTTTAAATAGGATAAAAATCGAGAAAAATTGCAATAAAATAAAAAATAAATATTTACATATTAATATATATTTTTGTATTTCTAAATTTAGAAAAGAAGAAATAAAATAAAATACGAAAATTACAATATTTGTACATACTATTAGTGAAGACTTTGGACTCAGCTAGTTTCTTTGATTTCAAGCTCATTTTAGATTTGGATTTTAGTGCATTTTAATAAAACTTTCATCAAAGAAAATAAATGAAAGAGAAATAAAATAAAATTGAGTAATTATGTACATAAAATAATAGGTCAAAATTAGGTAAAATACAAAATGTACAAAGAGGCCCAAAACCCAACTTTCACATATAAACTCCGATTCACTTGAACTTGGTCTTGTTTTAAAGGTAATTGAATGTACATTAGTTCAAAAGTGAGTAGGATAAAATCAGCACTGGATGAGAAGATATCAACAATTTAGTCAGAAAATCCTGGAATTAGTTTTAAGTTCTAGTCCACTTATTTATGTTAGTGATTTTTTTGTTATTTTTCATTTATTCTTGTTAGTAATATGTACACAATGGAGTGGTTTCAGGTCATTTGGAGTTAGCATGAATTAGTTAGAGATAAGAAAGTTAGCTTATTTTATAGGTTAATTAGGCTGGGATTTTTGGGCTCCTTATTTTATACAATTATGAATGATAAAATGCAATTATTATTAATAGATGCATGAATGTTAATTATGTAGAATAAATGAAGAAATTCCTATGAATTTTGGGAATTTGAGCTTAATTAAATCATTTTTAGAGTGATGAATATGAGATTCATCATTTTCATACCCCAACTTGCTAACTACTCTACAATATGCTTCTTATGACAAAGAGAACTCTGTCCTTGACTCTGAGTCGGGTCATTGACATTTTGTTTGCTTCATTTTAAGTTCTGCTTCTCTTCCTAGAGAGCGAAACTTCATCATCCCTATTTGGTAATCAAAGAAAGCTCCAGCAATCCTAAGGAAAGGACGTCCAAGGATGATCTACGAATCTTCCAATGATTGCGGATATCCATCTCAACGATAGTGAAGTCCACTGTGTACTCTTGTCCCTCAATCAAAATGATAACATTCGTGACTTCAACCTTAGATTTTGTCATAAAATTATAAGCAAACTAGAGTAATGCTCTTGATTTGCATAGCGTTGCCAACTCCAATTTTTTTTGTAAAAAGCTAAGGGCAATTTCTAGAAGCCATTGGGTTCGCCTGTAATTACCCCCATAAGGGGGTATACTTGAAATTATTGGAAGTTGCGAGGGTGTGGAGTGTAAAATAACTACCACATGTGTGGCGCACGTAATGGGCTTTGTCATAGATAACTGGAAGCTGGGGGTCGTAATGCTAATTTACCCATCACGTGCGGTAAATGTAAATGGGCACATGGATTTAACAGTGGAAGTCTACCATTCTACTTCTGATCTATGGTTTAGAATTAACGATGATGAAACCCTTCGATCGTAATTAGAGGGCAAATGTTCGGTCTCCATCTCATTAGGTGTTCTTCCTCGAGTTAAGATGATAAACTGCATGTGCTCTCCCTCCTCCGGTGGCCAATACATGGCTGGGGGTTGACGGGGTAGTTGCCACACGCTCTTGTGGTTCTGATGGGTGATAGGTTGCTTCTCGAGGTAATGCTCGATCTTGCATTAATCTTAAGGAAGTACGAATTGTTGGGGCTCCATTTGATTGGTAGCAATGGAGTTGATCTCAACCACAATTTGGTTAGAGTGGAAGTTTATGTGAGGTAGATGTGAGGGCGTCGGGGCTTAGAGGTGGAGTGTAGTCAGAGGATGATTGTGGTTTGGAGGGAAAGAGTTATGAAAGAGAGTTGGGAAGGACTCAGGAGTAGAACAAAGAATGAAAGAGAGAAGAAGACAGAGGAATGAGAAGGAAGGATAAGGGGTATACCTGGAGAAGGTTTGTTTGCTTATGATATGGGAGAGCATATCTACCAAATGGTAGGAGGAGTTTCGATCTCTTTGATCGTCACCTCTAGCCACGGGCGGAGCACGACAAGACTGGGAAGGAACTCATGGTTGAGAAGCAACAACAAAAGGTCTTAGATACATATGGATCTAGCCCAATGAGAAGGTCAACATCATGAAGATGATGCTTGATGTCATCATCCATCATCCTCAAGCTCTCTCTATCAATTGACCGTTTAAAGAAGAAGATATCGACAGATAATGACAGATACCTTTGGGGGTAATCGGAGATGGTGTTCTATAGGAGAAGGCGATGGACATGATAGATGTGGTTATAGGTAGCAATAGATTAGGTGGTTTCTATTCCCTGGAAGCGATAGAATTAGGGTCGGGTTGGCTAGGGATTAGAGAACGGAGGCGATGGCCATTGGAAGCGATCGAAGGGGATAGAGTTAGGTGATTGGTTGGGTTCCTTGGTAAAGAAATGGAAAGAAGGTAGGGTTTCCAGGTGATGGTGGAGTAAAGGAAGGAGATGGTGGTTAGTTGGAGGAGAAGGGTGGTTTGGTCAATGAGGAGGATAATGGAGGTGATGGTTGTGGAAGCAATAGGGATGAATAGAAGAGACAGGGATCGACAGAGAAGGGCATCATGAGGCGGCGGTGCAGACGGTAGGTCGGTCGAAGGTATGAGTCACATGGGTCGTTGGATCAGTTCGTGATCCAACAACATGGATGTGTAACGTGCCTAGCACGTGTGGGGGTAATGAATATGCATTTCATCATCTTTATTCATTTATTTTATCTTAAAATACCTTATAAAACACCCGTATATATTACTAAATCCATATTCTTACCTGACCGTTGAGATTCATAGTCATACGAATTTGTATATGTAGACTTGTTCTATCCTGACTGTTGAGGCGACCAGAATCAGAGTCTTATAGAACTTGAAGGTTGTCATGTTTTAAATCCATTTCCCACTAAAGGTTCCGCCACACTAATAATCCTAAGGTCTGACAGAGCTCCATACTACAACTTTGTGAAGATAAGTTTAATACTCAATAAGGGGATGGTTAGATGGGAATTAGTGCAGTTGTTGGATCAAAGTTGATCCAACGTCCCAGATTGGATGGTACTAGTGGAAAAGAGAGAGGATTGACTAGACGGCTAGGTTTGACTAGGAAACTAGGTGGACCAACCAGGGTGTGACACGTGTGTTGTTGACCAAGACCAACATTGTTGACCAATGTAAAAAATGTATGAATAATAGATTAAAAATAGAAGATGACTGATGAATCTGTGATTCATCACTCTTAAAGTTGAAAATAGAGCTTTGTCCCCGGGTATTTAGCTTCATATTTCCCTTTATCTTGCATAAATAGCATTCATGCATCAATCCACAAAATATGGATTTTAGCATTCATCCTTGCATTTAAATAAGAATCCAATTCCTTGTGTAAAATCCACTGTAAAATATCCACCTATTCATTTGTATTATATCCCCTCCAAAAAGAACACCTTCCTTATAGTATGTACACCATTAGTTAATACTGTAGGGAAGAAGGCCAGAGTTCTCTTTTCTAAAATACCCAATAAAGCCCCAAAACCCCTGGACCTTAGAATGTCCATATCTCTCTCTTACAAACTCCGAATTAGGTCTACTCACATCCAGATGAATACACATCCAGAGACCTTTAAAATGAGACTAATTTCATTTAATTCGGAGCTCGTAGGCAAAAGTTGAGTTTTTGGGCCTCCTTGTATACTATACATATGTATATTTGTATTCTTTGTATCATATTTGACCTCATCTCCGTTTTTGATCAACATGAAACTTGTATATCTCATCGAGATCTACAACTTTCATGTTTTGAGTTTTTTCAAATTTGGTCTCCTTTCTCTAATTTCATTTCTTCTTTCAACCACTCAGAGCTGGCCACATGGAGCTCTTTGATTATGCCACGCGGCCCGCTCCCTTTGACCAGTCCGCCCGCGCCCTGGACCATTGGATTTTTATCTTGATCCAACAACCTATTAATCACCATGCATATCCATTTTCACCGCCGTCAAATCACTCCCTGGATCTCATCCACACTGCTCGTTTGCGCTTCGCCCAGAGTCCACCACGTGGCACTCTGTGCGCCCTCCGATCTTGCTCCAGGTGTCTTGATCTACACCGTTCATCAACGCCTTCGCCCTCCACCATCCGATCGCAGATCAGATTTAATCTCGCCCGTCCCTTAGCACTACATCCTCAGCACGCCTGGTGCGGTGCGGGCCCTCCGATGTCGCACCCTCGATCAGATCCCAGGCGTCGATCCACGTCTCCATCTGGACCGTTGGATCATGAGATCCAACGGTTGAGACGTCGTCATCAACCTCCGCACGCCTCGCGCCCACGTTCTCCACCGTGCGCAAGGGGCCACCCCCTTTCGATTTTTGGCTCCATGCCGACCACCTTCTACGACCACTGATGCCACCACGATGGAGCCCACTCATCCCTCTTCCTCACGAGCCCCCTTGATCTTCATGACAACCCTCAGAGTCGCTCCACGACATCCACGAACACCACATCCTCGTCATCCCTGCCATCACTCTCATCCTATAAATCAGCCACCTCCGGCCACTTTCACCCCCATCCACCACTACGGAGAGTGACTCCGAGCTCCCACCTTCAAATTGGTGACAGCGATTTGATCCCAGGTCGAACGACGACCGAGAACCCTCCGGCGAGATCCACGGCCGAACACCGCCGTGTCACAGCTCCTCCAGGCGCTGCACGAGCTCAGGCCCCTTTACCGACCTTCGAGCGAAGACCTGGAAGCTCCCCCAGAGCTTCTGACCCCAGGTAGACTCTTTCATATCTCCCCCGATCTTCTTCTTATTTTTCCTTTGTCTTCTCTGGTTTAATTTGCCCTCCATGAGCATCTTCTTGCTCTGCCGACCATTCCCTGAGCTCTGCAACGGAGCTCTGATCTTCGTGCTACCATTAGTCTCCTCCGACGAGGGACATCACCATCCACCGACGCCAGCTCCGCCACCGTGGCGGAGCTCGATCATCGGCCACCTTCACAGCTTCATAGGCCTCGCATCACACTCCATTCCACTCCACGGTCAAAACGTGTGCTTCAGCTATCTTCTAACCCCTTGCAGGTACCATCTCTTGATTGGTCGGAGACTTCACTGGCGCAGCTTCGAGATCCATCGCCAGTGGCCTCCAGGTCACTCCAGCCTCAACCAACGTCACCGGACGCTTCGCCGCCCCTCCATGATCCTTCCGAGCTACATCAGAGCCTTCAGTGACCTTCACCGACGACAGGAGGACGAGGCGGAGCTAGATCATCCTCGCCGGAGCCCAGCCCTCTCCACCGTAGGAGGCGGAGGGCCGTTGGGACGACAACCAGCATCCGGTCGATCCTCTTGATCAAACGGCCAAGAGCCATCCACGTTGCCTCACCCCACAACCATAGGATCAGTGGATCCTACACCTCCAGATTACGCCACGTCATCGCCATCTACGCGCTACAGGTGCCATTGGATCAATCCAGATCCAACGGTCACTGATCGTCCACGTAGCCAGCAGCCCATCACCGTTGCATCATCACTTGATCCAACGGGTCAAGACACACCATGCGCCAGCAGCCCATCACTGTTGGATCATCACTTGATCCCACAGTCCGGATCCGTCCACGTCGCCCGATCCGAGCCTCCTCCCCGACCACTAGGATCGGATCACCCGAATCTTCTCCGAGCCAGATCCGAACCTCCAGAGCCGCCTGAGCCTCGCTCTGAGCCTCCTAAGTCCACCGAACCTAGGATCCCCACGTGCATCTTGGGCAAACTACACAAAGTCCCCTGAAGGTTTCATAAATTACATTCCAGTCCCCGCCAAGCGATCCCACATGAGGAGCACGTGTCCTGTGGAGAAATTGCATCCACCTCCCTACATTATAGGTAATTGCATATTAGTCCTTGTTAGCACGTTTTATTTTCAGCAATTTTAATTCTTGTTATTACATTTATACCCCTATCTTTGCACGCATAATTAGGCATTCATATTAATTCACTTTTCAGTTTGAAAAATTGCATTGTGTAGCTTTCATTGTCCTCTTCATTATGTGACACGTGGCATATTTTTGTAATATCAGTAGAATTTTCTATTAATTAATTGGTTCATTTTTGCTATATTTTGCCCAATTTTTCCTTTTAATTGATAGTAATTTCTCTGAGGCTCCAAAAATAACCCAAAAAATCACATTAGATCTAGGACAATTAACTTCACCTTGCATAAAAATTTCATCTCTATTGCACGCATCCTGAGGCCTAAATAATTCATTTGGTGAATTTCTTAATTAATTTTTAATAGGTCTATTTCACATCAAAATTAAGGTTTCATAATTTTCCTGGATTCCTCATCTTCAGATTTATCTAGGATAATTTTTATTCTAAAAAATATTGTGATTTGATATTTATTAAAATTAATTTCATTAAAATCACTCCGCATTCATTTTTAATTAATAGTAAATTCATCTAGTGTCAGAAAAATCCAAAAAAAAATTAGAATAGCTTAATTTCCCGGGTAGTAATTCTGAGTGCTTGATTTTCATCCCCGGGTAGTCTGACCCTCGGTTTTCTTGTGAATATTTTCTGTCTTTTAATTTTTGTATTTCTTGTGTCATTTTCTATCTGACCTCAAATTATTTTTGTGCGAGGAATGCGAGGAGTCGAAGACACTTCGAGTAATCAGCACTTTAATTCTTTGAGTGATTTGAGAGGATTTGTAATTTATTTTTATTTTTGTTTTTTCATTATTTTTGCATCATTTCCAGCAGTTCCCATTTGGGTTCTCGCGTGTGTAAAGATAGTGAAACTGTGTCCCCGTGTACTGTGTGGATTGAGATGTAAATTAGGCTTGCACTAGCAGCTCCTCGAGCCACTCTAGGATTTGCTTGTGCTCGTAAATTTTTAGGACCACACAATACACTTAAAAGACGCACCTAGATCACAGAACTAGTCAAATCAAATCATGCTTCACTCGCTAATAGAACTACTTGTCTAGGAGCATATTTTTGTCGTTTGCATTTGCATATAGTGTAAAAGATCTCAATTCTATTTTGCATCCTACATAAAAAAGCGAAGGGATCACTGTAAATATTCTCCACTCAACATACGCATCATCGTTTTTCATGCATCGGCTTTCTCGATTTCCCCCTCTATTTTTCAAACTTAATTTAAACGGAAATTGGGACTTGACGATAGGTCTGTTGTGTGGTTAGACTAACAAGTGATAACTTAACTTAAAACCGGGACTGCTAACATTATTGACCAAAAAAATCATTAAAATTGGAAAATCTGTTTGCGGGAGACTAATCCCCGACCTTGTTTTCAGGCTGAGTGAGGGTACTTTAGTGTGTGTGAACACCTTAAGGAAGAGCCCAAATCCCCGCCTTCCATATCACGTTCCGACTAATCCTAACATATATCACAAGTTGAATTTTTAAGGTTCACTGACTAGTACCAAGTAGCCTCCTCCTGTCTCAAGTAGATAGGGGCACAATTGTGGCACTTCGCGACAAGTTGCCGGTAATCCCCCGGGGTGAAGTTCTGGCCTTGTCAGCCTCCGCCTGCTTGCAGGTATATAGGGGCAGGTCTTTGAATCCATCAACTTGGGATCGGAGCGAAGAAAGGAAGGATCGGCGGTATCTTAGGCGACAGGTTAAACAGGGAAGACGCATCCGGCTCTGAGCCGACTTCCCTCTATGCCGTGTAATCCTTGATATCTTGCTTGAAAAATCACACTTAAAAATAACAAGATTAATTGGACTCGGTTTCGGGTCCTTCACTGTGTTGAGTGTGAACCCAGGGTCTTGGATTGAATTGTTTGCTTCAGGTAGGAGTCATATCCTATCTTCACTTAGGACTCCCGATTCTTCTCGCCAAATCAAGATGAGTGACTGGGGGGATATCGACTCTTTATTCACCAATCTCTCTTTGAGCCCCCCACAAAACTCCTCTTCACCGGCCCAAGTGCACCTTGATTCACCCAGGACTCATGACCCTCTTGAGTTCTAGTTCCCTCACACCTAGGGTGGTTACTCTCAAACCAACCCTTTCCTCTCCTCCGAGCTTATCGAGGAAAACCATCGCCTCGGTAAGAATCCTTTCCTTGATTTATCCTCTGACACAGACCATGTTTCATATCCAGGACAAGAGGGCAAGATGCCACCTAAGCAGCCACCGGATGAGGACCCATTGGGACAGATTCTTAACCGCCTCGCCACAGCCGAACAACAAAATGTAGATCTCACAGCTAGAATGGGACAAATCATTGCAGGAGGAGGAATCGACCGACCAATGGTTGATGCCTACAACCCAGCGGAGAACGAGATGCACAGTTGGTTGGCACCAGCGGTTTCCCCAGAAGCATTCGAGCTCAAACCCCACTTCCTTAGCCTGCTACTGAAGTTCAATGGAAATGCCCATAAAGAACCATATGCCTTCCTCCGAGACTTCGAGCTGGTTTGCAACAACCTTAGTAATCCTAAGGTTGGGTAGGATTACATTAGACTGAAGGCCACCCCTTTTGCCTTAGAAGATAAGGCAGCACATTGGCTGAAGAACCTAGGGGTGATATGTACAACCTGGATGCAGTTCAAGGACTTATTCCTGAAGAAGTTCTACCCTCCCTGTAGAACTAATCAAATGAGAACCAAGATTGCTAGTTTCTCCCAATGATCCAGTGAACCATTCCATGAAGCCTGGGATAGGTTCAATGACCTATTCATAAATGTCCCTGCTATGGCATTTCGAAGGCGATCTTAGTCCAGACCTTGTTCTGTGGCATGACCCCAGAGATGCAGGGGTTAGTCAGTGCCGCCTGTGGAGGAAGCTATCTGAACAAGAACGAGAATGCTGTATGAAAGACACTAGAACAGATGGTAGAAACAGGCAGGTCGCAGGCCATCAGGGCCTATCAGTTGTCTCCCTCAATTTTATCCAATGAAACAACTAGGAGGACTGTAGCGGATATAACAGAGGACCTCATCCCCAACATGGGGATGATAGTTGATAAGTTAACCATGGTCGAGCAGATCCACAAGAGGGTCACTGACCTTGAGTCTCTCTCACGTCTGTCGAAGCAAGTGGGGGAACTTACTAAGAAGGTAGCTAAGAGGAAGCTACCTGTCTCTTCTGCACCACCTACACCTGTGCGTCGAGTCCATCTTGTACAGGAGAAGGCACCGGAGCCTCAGAGTGGCTGGGTGGAGGATCAGACTTACACCCATCAGGACTAGCATGCACCCCCACAAGTGGAGACCGGATACGAGGAGCCTCCACAAGTATTCGAGAACAACGGGCTGTGGTACAGTCGTGACCCCGTCAGCAGATAGTCGGGGATGGGGAACGGTCAGCCTCACCGACCTTCTCCAGCTTACCAGGAAACCAGCTCCGTCCCCGCACCGCGCTTTGTTCAGTCCAGGCCCGAACGAGGGTACCAACCTCAGCAGCACCAGCAGCAGCAGCGCACATTCCACTCAGGCCAGCAGGGCCCATCACCGTCCCATTAACAACAGCAGTATCGGCATGGCTAGCAGGGCCAGTACAGAGCCACATCCGCAAGTCAGCATCATCCAGCCCAGCCCACCGAATTGGAGTCCCTCACCTTGGCGATCCAGACCCTGTCTGATAGGGTCCAACAAATACAGAATGACTATCTAGATATGAGAACCGATATGAATCGTGTCTCTCATACCCAGGATCAACAAATGGCGCCAAATACCCCAATTCCCACCCAGGTTCAGGCCAACCCAAACAGCTTAACTCAAGGCCAGAACCGACCTCGTGATTAGGTATATTATTCAGATAATTCTCTATCTGAACATGAGATCCTTTCGTATGATAATGTGAATCATATGTCCCTCAGGAGCGGAAGGACCGTGATCATACCTCATCGGGCACGGGCACCGAAGGAAGGAGCCGTCAGGTCTCTACCTGAGGAGAACTTGGAGGAAGAAGAGGAGCAGCACCAACATCACCACCACCGGCAGAAGAAGAGGACTTCTAGGTCCTCGAAGCAGCAAACCCGCACCAGCAAAGAGTCCGACGAAATCGACGAAGAGCCCCACCTCCATCTGAGGAGGATCGTCCAGAAGTCACGGAAGACGCATCACCGATTTTGCCACATCATTTTTCTTTTAGTCAGAGTTAGAGTCCGAGTCTTTTTCAGAGTCCGAGTCTTGTACATAACTCAGTTTCTGCTTTCAATGAAAACATTTCAGTTTCAGAACATGAGTTAGAGTCAATAATCCCTTTCCCCCGAGCTCTTAAGGGTGGAAAGAAGAAAATGAAAAAAATCCAAAAAGATGACCTGGAGATGGCAGAGTTCTGTAACAAATACATTAAGGTCACAATACCCTTTGACAAGTACGTGGAAATGACTCCTGCATTTCAGAAGTACCTTAAGGTGAGATGCACACCTACTAGGAATGGCAGGAAGACCAAAAGCCATGTTGAGAAATATGTTCTGTCAGTAGCCACGACTTGTGCAATAAAGAACTCATTTCCAAGGAAACGAAGAGACATGGGTGCGCATTATGTGGTGAGTCATATCGATGACATTGCCTTTGTACGCACTCTCCTAGACAACGGTTCCTCAATTAACTTAATGCCTATAGCCCTCTATGAGCGGCTTCATCTCAAACCTCCTAGGAAATCTGGAGCTCTCCTGCAGTTCGCCGATAAATCAACTAAGAGGTCCCAAGGAGAATTGAGGAATGTTATAATCAAAGTCGACGGTCAAGAATACATGGTGGACTTCACGGTCCTAGATATGGAAACCCCTCGTAATTGGAGAGACTTCCAGATCATCTTAGACAGGCACTTCCTCAAAACGGCGGGGGCCTTATTCGATTATAAGATCAGGAAGACCCAGTTCCAAACTCCAGGCGGAGATGAGGAACTCGAGATGAAGCAAACCAGATGGCAGAGACCGGATTCTGAATCCAGCACCGAGTACTCTTCAACCGAAGCAGACTGCGGTCATGTAGACACAGTTGGGCCATGGAGACAGAACCCAGCCAGTACAGATGAGTCCCTCCCCTTCGGAGATGATCCCATGCATGAGTCAGTTTGCGAGGTCCTCAGAGATGAGTACAGATCAAAACGTGCATCGCCCTACATCTTCGATGACTTAGAGGTCCAACTGGGCATGTCAGTCCTTCCCTCTTTAGGACAATCGGAAGATGAGGGTGACGAGTCGGACGCGGCTTTTGCTGATTGCATGGAGACCTTTGACGATCCAACTTTAGAGCCGAATAATTTGGTGGCAGCAATCACAGAGAAAGATCCAGCCACTTCCAACACCGAACCAGATTCAATTGAGCTAGATTTCCTAGACGATCACACCTTACCTGAGTTCAAACCTTTACCCACAACACTGAAATACGCCTTCCTTGCGGGTCAGGACAAGAAATATCCGATCATCATCAGTTCGTGATTGACCGAGGAGCAGGAATCTTGCTTGCTAAAGATCCTGGAGAAAAACCGCAAGGCAATAGGCTGGAGCATTTTCGATCTCAACGGGATAAATCCCGCTCTGTGTTCGCGCCATATCTACTTGGAGAATGAAGCCAAACCCTCTCGTGAATTCCAATGTCGTTTGAATCCAAATTTACAAGAGGTAGTGAAGAAGGAGATAGAGAAATGGTACAACACGAGTTTCATATATCCCATCTCCGACTCTAAATGGGTGGCCCCAATCCATGTGGTCCTGAAAAAGTCAAGAATTCAGACGACCACCAACGAGGTCGGAGAGGAGATCGTGACGCGAGTGCCCACGTCGTGGTGCATCTGTGTGCATTACAGATGCCTGAATACCGCGGCGAAGAAGGATCATTTTCCCCTACCATTCATTGATCAGATCCTAGAGAGACTAGAGGGGAAAGAGTTCTTCTGTTTCTTGGATGGGTTCTCGGGCTACAATCAAGTAGCCATTGCTCTGGAGGACCAGGAGAAGACCACGTTCGCATGCCCCTTTGGAACCTATGCTTTCAGGCGCATGCCCTTTGGGTTATGCAATGCTCCGGGTACTTTCCAAAGGTGCATGATTGTAGTATTCGCCGAAATGGTCGGCGAAATCCTGGAAGTCTTCATGGACAACTTCTCGATCCACGGTGATTCCTTCGATTCCTGCCTTAGGAATCTAGACCGAGTCCTCAAACGCTATTGTGAGGTCAATCTGGTGCTCTCCTAAGAGAGAAGTCACTTCATGGTGACAGAGGGCATTGTGTTGGGGCACGTCATTTCCAAGAGAGGAATGGAGGTTGACCTGGCCAAGGTGGATGTGATCAAACGACTCCAACCACCAACCAACATCAAGCAGTTGCGGTCGTTCCTCGGGCATGTCGGATTTTATCAGAGATTTATCAAGGATTTCTCTAAGATTGCCTTGCCCGACCGCTAACTGAGCTTTTAGGCAAAGACAGGGAGTTTGTTGTTGATCACAAATGTCTTGAGGCCTTTAAGCTATTACAAGGAATGATCATGGACGCACCGATCTTACAAGCCCCATATTAGTCTCTACCTTTTGAGATCATGACGGACGCCTCAAATTTTGCTGTTGGGGTTGTGTTAGGACAATGGAGTTATGGCATCCCATTTGCAATTCACTACGCAAGAAAAGTGCTTGATACCGCTCAACATAACTATAGAATTACAGAAAAGGATATGCTTGTGGTAGTGTTTGCCTTGGTCAAGTTCAGATCTCATTTAATTGGATCTAAGGTAATTGTGTTCACTGACCACATGAAGCTACGATACTTGATGCAGAAGAAGGACACGAAGGCGCGTCTTCTTAGGTGGATTCTGCATATCTAGGAGTTTGATTTGGACATTCGTGATAAACCTAGAAAGAAGAACGTAGTAGCCGATCATCTCTCACATCTCGAAGATATAAATACTTCTGAGGATTCGCCAATTCGAGACTCCTTCCCTGATGAATCAATTTTTGTTGTCGACTCACTCCCATGGTGTGCCAACATCGTGAACTATCTTGTCTCCAAGAAGGTTCCCGAGGGTTGGCCCAAGAGCCACATCGACCGACTGAAGCCGGATGCTAGACACTACCATTGGGAGGATCCAATTCTTTTCTTTGAAGGATCGAATTGTGTCTGGAGACGGTGTATTCCTCAGGAGGAATACCAGAGTGTCCTTTCTGTATGCCACAGCTTGGAGGCAGGAGGACACCACTTCGGGAAGAGGACCTCATGAAAGGTACTTCAGTGTGGCTTTTACTGGCTGACTCTATTTCGCGATGCCATCATCTTTGCGAAGTTGTGTCCAGTATGCTAGAGAATGGGAGGAACCATTGGCTCCAAGGATGAGATGCCAATGCAACCTGTCATCATTTGTGATGTCTTTGATGCCTGGGGCATCAATTTCATGGGCCCATTCCCTGTTAGCCACGGATTCGAGTACATCCTTCTTGCGGTAGATTATCTATCTAGGTGGGTGGAGGCTATCCCGACCCGAGCTGTAGACAGCAGGATTGTCTGTAAATTCATCAGAGAGCACATAATCTCTAGGTTTGGGATCCCCAAAATGATGATATCAGATGGGGGTAGCCACTTTGTAAACTGGGAGGTAAAGAAACTCCTGAAAGACTACGGCATCGAGCATCGTGTCGGTAGTCCTTACCATCCACAGAGTAATGGTATGGCTGAGGTGTCGAATAGGGAGGTGAAGACTATATTGCAAAAGCTTGTCCACCCAACCAGGAAGGACCCATCTCAGATTTTGGATCAGGTCCTATGGGCGTATAGGACAGCTTACAAGACACCGTTAGGAACCTCCCCATTCCGAATGGTATTCGGAAAGCCGTGCCATTTGCCTGCAGAACTAGTGCACAAATCAAAATGGGCAATCAAGAAGGTCAATTGAAACATGCACCTTGGGCAGAAGCAGAGAGATATGGATCCGAATGAGCTTGTGGAAATCAGAAACCGCGCATATGACAACAGTTTGGTGTACAAGGACAAGGTTAAGCGTTGGCACGATAGATATATCAGACGAAAGACCTTTGTTCCTGGACAGAAGGTATGGTTGTTTAATGCTAGGCTGAACATCTTCCAAGGCAAGTTGAAGTCCAAGTGGACAAGCCCATTTGTCGTTCGTACGGTGCATGATAGTGGATATGTAGAGATCTAAGATCTCGTAGATGACGCACCGACATTCCTTGTGAATGGACAACTGTTGAAACACTTCGTCGAATCCAATGAGCAGTTAGTCCATGTTGAGGAGATTGTATTCATGCGCGAAACAGATTCAGCAAATACACCTCGAGTCGCGCATGAGACCTTGCAACAGTGAGCTCTAGCCATCAGCAGCATCTTGAAAGATTCAGACCAACTCACTTGTATATACCATCATTCCTGTACATTCTGTCCTTTCTCCCCCACGACTCGTGCAAATCATCCCAGCTTCATTGATCACCATCTTGGACTATACTTAAAATGACCATATCCTAAGTATGGGGGGGATGAGCCACTTCAGTCGAGTCTCTGTACATCCTCCAGATCACATTGATCCTCATACTCACTTCCATCCTATACTTAGGCTGACTTGAGCCTAAGTATAGGGGGGACCGATGCCCGTATTGTATATTCATCCACTTCTCTTCTTGACCTCGTCCGCCCCATTTTTTTGACCTTCTTCTACATTTAGGCTGCAAGAGCCTAAGTATAGGGGGGCTGGATGACTTCTTTACATTTTTCATTCTCTTTGACTCTCTTACTCTTAGCACGAGCTATGTCTTTTTCCTCGCTTTTCATGCTCTGAGGACATGGCACATGCTAAGTATAGGGGGGCGTGTATATATTACATATATACTTTACCCATAGCTCGTACTTTCACGTATTTTCGCGTATCGTTGTATATATTTTTCTGTAATAATTACAGGCTGGGTAAAATTGGAACATAGGAGGTATACCAAATGATTGAAAAAAAATGTTTGAAAAATTCAAAGACTTCTTATTTACTCTTGCATATCATCTCTACATCAGATAAGTAAAGAAAAAAGAGTCTTACATTTTATTCATAGCATGACATCTGCATCTCATCCGCATATCTTGCATATGCAAGGTGGAAAGCTAGTGGGTTCTGAACCAAGTTATGAGTAGATTTTGAGGGACTTGATTTAACCTTAATCCACCTAATTTCAGAGGAACCTTATAGGAACTGGAGTTAAGATTTCTCAGGTCAAGTGACTTAATTCTTTGAGTCCGCAAGTCTATGTTCACATGTCATCTTATTCAGTCTAAGTAAATTAACTCGTGCACACACATGATTCTTATAGATAGTGACCTAACTTGGACAAGCACAATGCACGTAGCTCTTCATTGATGAGGTGGTGAGGAAGTAGAATCCTTTTGCTTGGAGTAGCACACGGGTGGAAACATCCGTCCTCCTCTAGGGAGGGAAGTGCATCTCAACCTAGTCTAGTGGTGTTGACATCTAAGGACGGGATACTGTGGGTTGCAATAATGCTTCAAAAGAGGGATAGTCTACTAGCTCAAGAGAAAAAACTCCTGATGTACATGTTGCACCTTGTATATAGTTTAAAAGAAAAAAAAGAAAAGAAAAAAAGAAAAAAAATGCAAAAACTCCAAAAAAATCAGACAGGTCCAAGTGAAAATAAAATACCTGTTGGAGTATGTATATTAGCAAGAAGTCTGTAGCTGGATGACTTGGCTACACTGGTCAGACATCTCAGGATAGGTAGCTACACTAGCTACTGTCCATTCTTCTCTCTATCCCTTCCTCTTGAGTTGGTCGCACTTGAACTTAGAAGGGAATACCCCGCTCCTCGAGGAAAGAGTTACTAGACTGGGTTATTTGAGTTACCTTGTTAGAGGAGGCTAGTTCTGAGCCATTTCTGACGTGGAGAGTTACATTTCACTTACACACTTCAAGTAAGAATCATAGTCATCAGAAATTTGCGTTTGAGGATTCGTTCTGACCTGACTATTAAGGAGTATTGAATAGAAGACTTGTGGAACTTGAAGTCTGTTAGGTCTTAAGTTCTGATCTCAATAAGGTTCTGCCACACAATTAATCCAAAGGTTGAGTCAAGCTCCATTTTCAACTTTTGTTCATGACCTTGGTATAGAACCCAAAATCATTTCACCTTTGCATTTCATTTTAGTTGCTCAGGGACGAGCAAGGTTTAAGTATAGGGGGTTGATGAACCTGTGATTCATCACTCTTAAAGATGAAAATAGAGCTTTGTCCCCGGGTATTTAGCTTCATATTTCCCTTTATCTTGCATAAATAGCATTCATGCATCAATCCACAAAATATGCATTTTAGCATTCATCCTTGCATTTAAATAAGAAGCCAATTCCTTGTGTAAAATCCACTGTAAAATATCCACCTATTCATTTATATTATATACCCTCCAAAAAGAACACCTTCCTTATATAATGTACACCATTAGTTAATAATGTAGGGAAGAAGGCCATAGTTCTCTTTTGTAAGATACCCAATAAAGGCTCGAAACCCCTAGAACTTAGAATAAACATATCTCTCTCTTACAAACTTCAAATTACGTCTACTCACATCCAGATGAATACACATCCAGAGACCTTTAAAATGGGACTAATTTCATTTAATTCGGAGCGCGTAGGCAAAAGTTGGGTTTTTGGGCCTCCTTGTATACTATACATATATATATTTGTATTCTTGTATTTTTTGTATCATATTTGACCACATCTCCATTTTTGGTCAACATGAAACTTGTAGATCTCATTGAGATCTACAACTTTCATGTTTTGAGTTTTTCCAAATTCGGCCTCCTTCTCTCTCTAATTTCATTTCTTCTTTCAGCCACTTAGAGCTGGCCACGTGGCGCTCTTTGATTGTGCCACGCGGCCCGCTCCCTTTGACCAGTCCGCCCGCGCCCTGGACCGTTGGATTTTTATCTTGATCCAAATCGCCAAGCATACCCATTTTCCCCGTCATCAGATCACTCCCTGGATCTCATCCGCACCGCTCGTTCACGCTTCACCTAGAGTCCACCACGTGGCACTCTGTGCGCCCTCCGATCTCGCTCCAGGCGTCTTGATCTACACCATTCATCAACGCCTTTGCCCTCCACCATCTGATCGCAGATCAGATTTAATCTCGCCCGTCCCTTAGCGCCGCATCCTCAGCACGCCACGTGGTGCGGTGTGGGCCCTCCGATGTCGCACCCTCGATCAGATCCCAGGCGTCGATCCGCGCCTCCATCTGGACCGTTGGATCGCGAGATCCAACGGTCGAGACGTCATCGTCAACCTCTGCATGCCCCGCGCCCACGTTCTCCACTGAGCGCAAGGGGACGCCCCCTTTCTATTTTCGGCTCCACGCCGACCACCTTCTCCGACCATTGACGCCACCACGATGGGGCCGACTCATCCCTCATCCTCGCCAGCCCCCTCGATCTCCATGACAACCCTCAGAGTCGCTCCATGACATCCACGAACACCACCTCCTAGTCATCCCTGTCGTCACCCTCATCCTATAAATCAACCACCTCCGGCCACTTTCACCACCATCCGCCACTACAGAGAGTGACTCCGAGCTCCCACCTTTAAATTGTTGACAACGATTTGATCCCAGGTCGAGCGACGACCGAGAACCCCTCCGGCAAGATCCACCGCCGAACACCGCCGTGTCGCAGCTCCTCCAGGCACTGCACGAGCTCTGGCCCCTCTACCGACCTTCGAGCGAAGACCTGGAAGCTTCCCCGGAGCTTCTAACCCCAGGTAGACTCTTCCATATCTCCCCCGATCTTCTTCTTATTTTTCCTTTGTCTTCTCCGATTTAATTCGCCCTCCACGAGCATCTTCTTGCTCCGCCGACCAATCCCTGAGCTCCGCAACAGAGCTCTGATCTTCGCGCTACCATTAGTCTCCTCGGACGAGGGACTTCACCATCCACCAACGCTAGCTCCGCCACCGTGGCGGAACTCGATTACCGGTCACCTTCACAGCTTCGTAGGACTTGCATCACACTCCATTCCACTCCACAGTCAAAATGCGTGCTTCGGCTATCTTCTAACCCCTTGCTGGTACCGTCTCTTGATTGGTCGGAGACTTCACCGACGCAGCTTCGAGCTCCATCGCCAGTGGCCTCCAGGTCACTCCAGCCTCAGCCAATGTCGTTGGACGCTTCGTTGTCCCTCCACGATCCTTCTGAGCTACGCCAGAGCCTTCAGCGACCTTCACCGAGAGGATGAAGTGGAGCTAGGCCATCCTCGCTGGAGCCCGGCCCTCTCCGCTGCAGGAGGCGGAGGGCCGTTGGGGACGACAGCCAGTAGCCGTTCGATCCTCTTGATCGAACGGCCAGGAGCCATCCACGTCGCATCGCCCCGCAACCGTAGGTTCATGCGGATCCTACACCTCCAGATCGTGCCATGTCATCACCATCTACGTAATACAAGTGTCGTTGGATCAATCCAGATCCAACGGTCATTGATCGTCTACGTAGCCAGTAGCCCATCACCGTTGGATCATCACTTGATCCAACAGGTCAAGACATGCCACACGCCAGCAGCCCATCACCGTTGGATCACCACTTGATCCCACGGTCCGGATCCATCCACGTCTCCCGATCCGAGCCTCCTCCCCGACCACTAGGCTCGGATCACCCGAAGCTTCTCCGAGCCATATCCGAACCTCCAGAGCCGCCCGAGCCTCGCTCCGAGCCTCCTAAGTCCACCGAGCCTAGGACCCCCCACGTGATCCTTACGTGCATCCTGGGAAAATTGCACAAAGGCCCCTGAATGTTTCGCAAATTACATTCCAGTCCCCGCCAGGCGATCCCACGTGAGGAGCACGAGTCCCGTGGAGAAATTGCATCCACCTCCCTGCATTATAGGTAATTGCAAATTAGTTCCCGTCAGCACGTTTTATTTTCAGCAATTTTAATTCTTTTAATTGCATTTATACCCCTGTGTTTGCATGTATAATTAGGCGTTCATATTAATTCATTTTTCAGTTTGAAAAATTGCATTGTGTAGCTTACATTGTCCTCTTCATTATGTGATGTGGCATATTTTTGTAATATCAGTAGAATTTTCTATTAATTAATTGGTTCATTTTGTTATATTTTGCCCTATTTTGCCTTTTAATTGATAGTAATTTCTCTGAGGCTTCAAAAATACCCCAAAAATCACATCAGATCTAGGACAATTAACTTCACCTTGCATAAAAATTTCATCTCAATTGCACGCATCCCGAGGCCTAAATAATTCATTTGGTGAATTTCTTAATTAATTTTTAATAGGTTCATTTCACATCAAAATTAAGGTTTGATAATTTTCCTGCATTCCTCACCTTCAGATTTATCTAGGATAATTTAAGTTCTAAAAAATATTGTGATTTGATATCTATTAAAATTAATTTAGTTAAAATCACTGTGCATTCATTTTTAATTAATAGTAAATTCATCTAGTGTCAGAAAAATCCAAAAAAATAGATTAGCTTAATTTCATCACATTCCACAATCTAGCCACTTTTATAATTTTTGGACTTGATTTGATCACTTTTCTAAAATAACTTGTAAACTGTCCTGATTTTTGCATGTGTCTTTGCATAAAAATTGAAAAAGACCAAAAAATGACCTTCTTAAAATCAGACCCTGAAATTTGCTAAAATCTACCTAAGGAGACAGTTGTCACCCTGAGTTCGACCTTGGGCTTGCCCAAGTAAAAAAAAATTTGCCGCTTACGATTAAATCATCCTTAAATAAAAGTGGTTTTTGATCTGCTCTTATTATCTGATTGCAACGAACGATATCCATTAATTTGACCATTAATTTGATTTAATTAACAAGGATAGTGGGACGGATTTCAATGACGTCAAATGAAAAATGACCAACGTGAAAGATGTTCATTTAAATGCAATCTATAATGTTTGTGAAGGACTAAATTGTGAATGAAAGAAATTGTGTAACATATGTTGGACATGCGAGCCCACGGCGAGCCATTATGCAATAAATGTTATTGCAAATATCATTCCCTAATTTGAAATGAAGAATACATAATTTGCATAATAGGTCCCTTAGTACAATTAGGGTTATGTACCATGGCCATCTTCATGATCATATAGCTGTTGGTTCAAATATTGAATCATAGAGGCTGGTGCTTGGATGAATATCTAAAGAGTTAGATTGAGGACTCATCAAGCACCATCAAATGATTGTTAAGAGATGATCTCCATCCTGAGTAGGAGATGGCAATCATTTCTTAGTTAGGTTGATATCTGACCGACCTCTTGATGCAAGTCCTCTGCATAGGAACAGAGATTCGGAGGTGTCAGATTAGTTAGGCCAAAGAGTTGATTTAACGAGATCGAGATAACCAAAGTCCTATATCGTATGATGTCATGATATTGGCACGCATCCTCTGACTGGAGATAGATGTGTTACTATATGTCTGAGTATATACATTTGGTAGACCAATAGGTTGATGACCTAATTGTTGGACATGCGAGCCCACGGTGAGCCATTATGCAATAATTGTTATTGCAAATATCATTCCCTGATCTGAAATGAAGAACAACTAATTTGCATAATAGGTCCCTTAGTACAATTAGGGTTATGTACCATGGCCATCTTAATGATCATACAACTGTTGATTCAATTATCGAATCATAGAGGCTGGTGCTTGAATGAATATCTAATGAGTTATATTGATGACTCATCAAGTAGCGTCAAATGATTATTAAGAGATGATCTCCAGCCTGAGTAGGAGATGGCAATCCTTTCTCAGTTAGGCTGATATCTGACCGACCTCTTGATGCAGGTCCTTAGCATAGGAAGAGAGATTCAGAGGTGTCAGATTAGTTAGGTTAAAGAGTTGACTTAACGAGATCGAGATAACCAAAGTCCTATATCGTATGCTATCATGATATAGGCACGCATCCTCTGACCGGAGACAGATGTGTTACTATATGTCTGAATATGTACATTTGGCAGACCAATAGGTTGGTGACCTAATCAAGGTCTATACACCGGTGCGCTGGTGTGCATACAAGGGCATATGAGTAATACGATCTCTCAAAGGGATCATACAGGTTCATTAATGAACCAGAAGACATGAGCTCACTCATGAGATATTGGGAAGAATCAAATTTCGTGCACGGTCGTATCGCTTTGGAAGCTTGACTGAATTTGCAGGTTTGATATATCTTTTTGGAAAGTATATGATCAACACCTGGTATGATATATGTTTTTGGAGAGTATATGATCGATACCAACTCCCAATGATCGAATAAGAAACTTAATGATAAAACTCTGAAGTAGACAGTGTAAAATTGATCTTATACTTTAGGTATATTTTGAGTCTTTCAGTATGCAGGATGTACAGGTATTGGGAATACCTGAGGGTGATGTGATCATAAACGATTATATAACCAGGATGCTTCCATTCCTAGGGAGTGATGAAACGGGTTTGGATTTTAGTGACTCCACTCAGTAGAGAAGTGATCTGATCTTGATCCAAATGTTGGACATTGATCTGAATGTGATTCAGATGCAATGAGAAGATTGGATTTAAGGTCTTGATTTAATCAAGCATCTATGGGAGGCCCGAGATCTGGATTTGAGACGTAATCTCAATATCCAAGTCACTATACGTGGAACAATACAATCGCCATGTCCTTATCTCCAAGTATTCGCGGAGAAAGCGCATTATCCTTAAAAGGGTTCAGGATAATTTCATTGTTGATAATATGTATCCGAGCATTGAGAAAATGGATAATTAAATGTGATTTAATCATCATGAATAATATGAATTTGATTCATATTATAAGGAGATTCATCTTAGATAATTAAATGTGATCTAATTATCAAAGATGTAAATAATGTGAATATGATTCATATTATTTGGACACATGAGAATAGAGATCCAAGATGATTAAATGTGATTTAATTATCATGGATTATGAATTATGTGGATAACACTATCCACATTAATTATATATATTATAAATGTGATTTATAATATATAAGAGAGAGCTATTTGTAATTTACATTTGTTAATTAAATGTTAATGTGAATTAGATTCACATTGAACATTAAATTGAAAAATGTAATTCGCATTTTATTTTGGGTTGTGAATGCGATTCACAATTTTCCAATGGCAAAGAATGCAAAATTCACAAAATAATTATGAATTATTTTTGTTGAATAATTACAACAAGTGTTGTTGTAAATCTTGGAGATTTCCATGGAATAATATAGTCTCATGAGATATCATGAGATTACATGAGATTTCCACCAAATCTCATATTATGGAAGGAGGCAATCTTCATTCCAATAATCACCATAATTGCTTGATTTAATTTAGGATTTATTTATATTGATTTATCAAAATAGATTTAATCTAAATTAAATTAATTGTTGATAGTTTTTACCAACACAAATCTTAGCCATTAAAAGAAACACAAATCAATGGGAGCCATTGGATTTGTGTTGCCCATGGATTGGGATCCAAGGATCCCAAAATATTATAAATAGAAGGGGCCCCTTTTTCTTCTCTACACACAAGAGAACATAAGTCTCTCTCTCTCTCTATTTATCTCTACACGTCAACCCTCTCTCTTCCTCCTCTCATGGCCGTCCACCATGGATGCCCTAGAGAGAGTCTCCATCACTGTAGCGTCGTCGTTATGTTTCCCGATCGTTTGCTCGTAGATCTCTGTCTCCTTCGGTGCACCTCGCTCGTGAAGAATACGTCGGATCTTGTGTGTTAGGATCAGAAGATTCATCGCTTGAATCATCAACATGGATTGCGAGAAGCACGTGTTTCATCAAGACGCTCGCAAGCGTCTCCTCCGTGGATCGGACTTGAGACAGGAGGTCTCTTCGTTTAGAGACTCGATCGCAACCACGCTTCAAGAGGTAATCCTATTACTTGTTTATGCTTTAGATGAAACGATCCGAGAAGTGTTCTTGGATCATGTGGTTTCATCATATA